>CM060417.1:183052692-183102782 GCA_030545235.1 Helianthus tuberosus
ATCCAATGTTAGTTGATCTAAATTTCTCACAAGTCTTTAATATTTCTGCATGTTAACTTTAACATTTGATTTACTACGTTTAGCTCATTGGTTTGAGTAAAAAATGCAGGATAAATATACATATATCAAGCTCAAGTTGGATTAAGACCCACACCGTGACGGATCCAGAATTTTATTCTAATAGCTCAAGTTGGATTAAGACCCACACCGTGACGGATCCAGAATTTTATTCTAATGGGTTCCTTTTGGTAAATTCTCTTTAATTCTCACTATTTTTTTTTTCTAAATTCTATAAGGTTCTCATTATATTTTTTCCCATTTTCCCAAACGCACTGGGTTCCTGGAAACCCACAAATATCGGCTGGATCCGCCCCTGACCTCACGGCTCACGCTAATATCCTTTTAGCAAGAATAGGCATATTTAAATTGTATAAAAATAAAAATTTTATAGTCAGCTGAATGTAACATATATTATGATAGAATGAAATAGTCAAATGAATGGAAAGTGTAACCACTTGTTTTAAAAAAAATTGTCACATGCTACGATACAAAAACCTAGTAGTTATACAAGCACACATGCGACAAAGTTCTTAAGTTCGGCATGCAACAAAATCATCCAAATATTAATAACTAGTTGATGCCCCGCCCGCGATGCGGGGCGATGGCCGAATAATGAGCGAGTGTTAGGCAGCTCATTGACACGAAAAATAATTAAATCGAGTCAACCAATTAAAACAAAACACTTTTATAGTTTTGAAAAAAAAAAAAACAAAACAATGGCAATATTGTAATTTTTAACTGAGGAAAAGTTGCTTTTTTTGACTGGGGTAAAAACGTAATTTGCCAAAAGCTAAAGTAATGGCAGTACTGTAAATTTGAACCAGGAGCAAAGTTGTAAATTTTCACAGGGGCAAATTCGTAATTTTGAACTTGGGGTAACAGCGTAATATAAATTTGAACTAAGGGCACAATCGTAATTTTCAGCCGGAGGCAAAAGCACACTTTTATTTTGAACCGAGGGCAAAATCGTAATTTTGAGGTAGGGGCAAAAACATAATTTTATTTAGAACCGGGGAAAAAACGTAATTTTGAATTGAGGGCGAAATCACAATTTTTTAAACGGGGAAAATCATATTTTTGAACAGAGGGCAAAATCGTAATTTTTAGCTGGGGGCAAAAACATAATTTTTTTTTGAACTGGGGACGAAAATGTAATTTTGAGCTGAGGGCAAAACCACAATTTTATTTTGAATAGAGGGAAAATCGTAATTTTGAGCTGGGGAAAAGGCAGAATTTTATTTTGAGTTGGGGGCAAACCCGTAATTTTAAAGAGGGGCAAAAACGCAATTTTAGAATTGATATAAAATAATAAACTGGTTGGTCCAATGAGGGAGTGCCAGGCAAAGTCGTAATTTTGAATTGAGGGCAAGATCGTAATTTTGAGATGGGGACAAAAAGCGTAATTTTATTTTGAATTGGGGGCAAAAACGTAATTTTAAAATAGATATAAAATAATAAACGTGTTGGTCCAATTGAGGAGTGTCAGGCAGCTGCCTGACACTATTCCCCCATTTGGTAAATGTATATGTAGGAAATGTCAGCACGTCCTTGTAATCACATAAACAATTATTATCTCTATATTAATTGGGAAAATGGATTTTGCTAATCCCACTTAGAGCTGGTTGGCCAATAAGAATCTCACTTTCACGTATTATTAGTGAAAGTCGACCTTTTAAATATTTTTTTCACTGGACATCCGTTGAAAAAACTTATCTCCCTAGGGGAATTTTTTTTTTCTAAATTTCAAACTGGTCTTTTAAAGGTGTTTGATCAGAGTGAAGACACGAGTCGATTGATGCTTTAAACGACTTGATTTTTGTTTGAAAGTTTAAAAACCCGAATTGAAGCATTGTTTTCGTCGTTAATTTGGAGCACCATTTCCAGGTAAGTTTTACATCAATCAACTTGTATCATCGTTCTATCAAAAGCCCTAAATATCAGTTTGAAATTCGGAAAAAGCTTAATGGAGTTAAGTTTTTTTTAACTGAGGTACAATGATAAAAAATATATTTAAAAGACGGGACTACCAGTGACAACATTTGAAAGTGAGATCATTATTGGCCAACTACTTCTATGTGGGATTATTAAAATCCAATTTCCCTATTAACAACCATAGTCCATAGATGATGAATATAGTAACAATATTTTATATTTATTCTATAATTTAATTATTATACCTACTTACTAACATATTATATTATGTTTCTCTTATGACATTTAAAATATGATATTATATAAAATTACGAGTATATTGCTGTAACGTGCTTATTTATTTTCATCTACGTCTCAATATGAATTTTACTTAAAACCAAGTTGTGAATATTAATGTACAAATGATCAAAGATATGTAACACTTTAGTATTTTTTATATAAAGTAACATCATCTACCATTTTCGTTATTTTAATAATATAATATAACGCTTTGTGTAATTTCGAATATATAATTGTTATGTGCTTATTTTTATCTATATTTCGATCCAAGTTTTATTTAAAACCGAACGGGTCAAACATACATGATCTTTTTGTTCTTTACTGCGACGAATCGTACCAATACAGGTATTCAACTATATGGTTCGGTTGCTATATCGAATGCCAGTATCATACCGGTATTGTAATGAACCGAACTGATATTGATCGAAGGTCTGCCACAACGCACAAAAATACCACTATCTATATATTAAAAGGTAAATGGAATGAATAGTAAAGTTAATAATATATTATTCCATATATAAATTAGCAACTTACATGTATATCATGGGTTGTACATTGTGCTTTAGGCATTTTAAAAAAAAGTTGATTTTTTTACTTTTAACCTAAAGGTTTTTACCTTTTGTAATTTTAACCCTATATAATTTATTTTTTAACTTTAACATAAAACTTTTCATTATTTGCAATTTAACTTCACAACTTTTGTCACTTATACTTTTCATCTTTCACAAATTTTTCTTTTACGTATAGTTCTATGTTTTTTGAGTTAATACGACGCAACGTGCATGTGTGGTTCAACGTTTTTACATCTATTTTTCCATGTTTGACAGATTCGTCGCAACACGCATATCCTAGGTCGAGTCAGTGTTGGTGGTCGATGACGGTTGTGTGACATTAGTACTATTTGACACCGTTTTACGCCCCGCCGCAACGCGGGGTGTGCTTTGGGGGGTTTTCAAAGAAAAAATGGTTATGCATATGGTTGTCGTAACGTTGGCTTTGGAGGTTTTCCAAAAAAAATTGATTTTTTTTTTACTTTTCACCCAAAAGTATTTCATAAATTACTTTTAACCCAAAACTATTTGTTTTTTTTACTTTTACCCCAAAACTTTTTATCTTTTGCAATCTATCCTCATAACTTTTTTAACTTTCAACTTTGGTCCTTTATAGTTTTCATTTTCCGCAAATTTTTCGCTTTATGCTTGGTTCTAATTTTTGCAACTTAACACATCGCAACGTGCGTCTTTAGTTTAACGTTTTTACGTTTTGTTCTAAATTTTGCGAGTTAACACGACACAACGTGCGTCTTTAGTTTAACGTTTTTACATCGTCTATTTTTTCCCCGTTTGATAGGTTTAACATAACGTACGGGTTCTAGATCGACTTCGTTATAACTAAAGGATCCCCGCCGCATTGCGGCGGGTCGCAATCCTAGTTAATATAATTTAGAGTTAATTACACGGTTGGTCTTATGGTCTGTGGAAGTAACAAAGTTGGGTACTAAGAGTTTAAGTAACAATCCTGGGTATTAATTTTTGATTTTGTAACATCCTAGTATACTAAAGCTAACTCCAGTCAAAAACTAATTGAGAACTAAGAGTAGTTTCATCAATTCACATCTTAGTACCCAACCTTGTAACTTTTGAGAAACCACATAGACTTAGGCCCTGTTTGGTAGCCTCTTAATCCATTCAGAGGCTGCCTCTTAATGAAATCATTTGTGGCCCTTATGTCTGAATGAATAAGAGGTAACCTTATGTCTGACTGGATAAGAGGTAACATCTGAATGGTAAACCATCACATGTCACATTCTTCTACATTATCTTTGTTAAACTCTTAAATGATTTCATTAAGAGGTAGCCTCTTAATATCATTCAGATGCTACCAAACAGCCCCTTACAAAGCTACAGTGTAATTAACTTTTATCATTTAAAACACAATTTTACTTTTCTTTTTATTATTTAACTAACTTTTTTTAACCATTTAACTAAATAAATTTTGAAATTGTGAAAAAGTTATATATTCTAAAAGATTATATCTACGGAACAACGTATTTTTTAATTTATGTTTCGTTGTGTGAAACCTATCCGAACTCACAACATAATTTTTATCTAAGTTTCATTGTGTGAACCTGAGCCGAACTCATGACGTATTTTTTATCTACGTTTTGTTGTCCGAAACCGAGCCGAACTTCCGATATATTTTTATTTGCGTCTCTTGTGTCAAATCGAGCCAGACTCAAGGCTTATTTTTTATCTACGTTTCGTTGTGTGAAACCGAGTCGAACTCACGACATATTTTTCTTTCTACGTCTCGTTGTGTAAAAAAAATATATATTCTAAAAGACTTTATCTACATCACGACGTTTTAATACATGCGTCGAATTCACAATGTATCAACTTTTTGTTGTGTGAAAAGCTATATATTCTAAAATATTTTATCCACGTCCAGAAATATTTTATATCTAGGTTTCGTTGTGTGAAACCAAGCCACTATCTAAGATTGTCTTGGTATGGGACACGTACACAGACCAAAGTCAAATTCATAAAAACACCAAAGCTAGCGTGAATAACTACTGTGTCACCCAAAGGTTGGGAGATATGTTACCAGGCCTTGGGTATGGAGAAGGGAGACCGTGTCTAGTCAATAACATTTTTTATAGCTTGTCAGAGGTGAGTTTTATCTATACCAAACGCGTAATATAGGCCATTGGGTAATCGAGCATGACATTTGTAGTGGTTTATGAAGCCTAAGATCTTGAAATATGGGTTCCCGGTTATGAAGAAACTTGTTAGTGCGGTTGTTTCATGATTTTGGGTGGCGTTTGGGTGAGTTCGAAGTTGCCAGAATGGTCAATGAATTGTGGTGCCGACAGTAGAGAAATCATAAAGGAGGGGCATGTGT
This sequence comes from Helianthus tuberosus, assembly GCA_030545235.1. Taxonomy (NCBI): domain Eukaryota; kingdom Viridiplantae; phylum Streptophyta; class Magnoliopsida; order Asterales; family Asteraceae; genus Helianthus; species Helianthus tuberosus. The sequence goes on from CM060417.1 coordinate 183,057,865, forward strand.
AACAATACGGATACTGACTATCGAAAGATTAACAGGACCATTGTGACACCCTAGGCAATCCCACATCGGCCGTGGCCAGGAGAGATCTTCGGTTCTTAAGGAATGCCCTGCCTCTTAAATCACCAACGTGTTTTGGGCTTAGTTGGCTGTGGGGCACATGAAAACTCCATAGTTAAGCGTGCTCAGGTGGAAGTAGTACCAGGATGGGTGACCTCCTGGGAAGTCTCCACATGAGCAACCAAAAATAAATCCGTGAGTTCCTGGATGGGCAACCCATCGGGGGCAGAGCGGACAATATTGGTGATGAGAGGGGCCGGATGTTACAAATGGTATCAGAGTCACTCCTGTGCCGTTCAGGATGATGGTGCAAACCTCATCGAGGACGATGAGTCCCTAAGGGGGGGGGGGGGGTGATTGTAACAATACGGATACTGACTTTCAAAAGATTAACAGGACCATTGTGTCACCCTAGGCAATCCCACATCGGCCGTGGCCAGGAGAGATCCTCGGTTCTTAAGGAATGTCCTGCCTCTTAAATCACCAACGCGTTTTGGGCTTAGTTGACTGTGGAGCACATTAAAACTCCACAGTTAAGCGTGCTCAGGTGGAAGTAGTACCAGGATGGGTGACCTCCTGGGAAGTCTCCACAGGAGCAACTAAAAAAAATCCGTGAGTTCCTAGATGGGCAACCCATCGGGGGCAGCGCGGACAATATTGGTGATGAGAGGGGCCGGATGTTACAGCATGCTTGGTAATGTAGGCCCACTAGTTTGTATATTAACTAATAGGATGCTCCTGTGCCTTGCGATGGTTTGGTTTTAAATAAAATTTACATTGAAGCGTGTGTCGTTGTTTCATGCCCGCACCCACTGAGGTAGCACTCCACCACGCCCCACAACCCATAGAGTAGCAACTTTCCATGTCCATAGAGATAGAAAGATAGACTTTTAAAGCTATAGTGTTCACTTAACTATATTAGAATAATAAAGAGTAAATTACAAGTTTTGTCCTTTATGTTTGTCCCAAATTTCAGGCGCTGTCCTTTACCTTTAAAATTGATGAGTTTTGTTCTTAACGTTTCAAAATCCTGCACTTTATGTCCTTTAAGGCAAACCCAGTTAGAATTTTCTGTTAAATTATGTCATGTGCATTGCACACGAGGGTAGAACAGTCATTTCCCCTCTCCCGCTTGTGTTTCCCCCCTTTTAAAACCCTAATAACACCCTCTGTTCATCTTCAACCCCAATTCATCTTCACTTCATATCATTCATCTTCATCAACTCATCATCACCATCTTCTTCACCACTAGAGAACAATTTCTCTCTCACACCTCAACTGAATGGATCATGCCTCGTCCGTATAGATCCTCTCGACCGTCACAACAAACTCATCATCAAAAACCCTTGCAGAATCGCCTGAAGAAGTCACCGCCGAGTCCGATTAATCGTCGTTCAATAAGGCTTTGGAAGAACCCAATAAGGTTTTTGACGGTTATCAGTTGCAGTGCAGACAAGCCGTAGACAATCAACGTGTAAACAAAACTACCAAAAATACCCCTGCTGACACAACGTCAACACTGGCGGCTAGACAACAATTTGGAGCTGGATCTTTGGCACCCAATTTTCCTTCATATCTTGGCCGCTAGTTACTTGTGAACTTCTTTCTAGTTATTGTTATTTCTTTAATTTTGGGTTGGGATTGACATTTTGTTTTCATTAACACCCCATGGGGAAAGGACATTTTTGTTATATTTTGTTGTTTATTTGTTTAAAAAGTTTCTATCTTCATAAAAGTTTATGGCATTTTTCTTGAACTAGTTATCTGAGCTGCTCTTTCATCTCACTAAACTAATTGCAGAGTACGCGTAGCACTGTTTTTGTTTGATTCATTTGTTGACTTGTTACCGGCCCCTAGGGCTCTGAGTGCAGGCCATATAATGTTCTGCTGAAAGTTCTAAAAGGAAAATCGATATAGTCGATTAAAGGGGATTTAGTCAAATTCAAGAAAGCATCCTTCATGAAGTTTATTGATTCTGTGGAGTACTGCAACAAATTATGATGATGATGATGAGTTGATGAAGATGAATGATATGAAGATGAATTGGGGTTGAAGATGAACAGGGGGTGTTATTAGGGTTTTAAAAGGGAGAAAACACAAGTGGGGGAGGGGAAATGACTGTTCTACCCTCGTGTGCAATGCACATGATATAACTTAACAGAAAATTCTAACTGGGTTTGCCCTAAAGGACATAACGTGCAGGAATTTGAAACGTTAAGGACAAAACTCATCAATTTTAAAGGTAAAGGACATCGCCTGAAATTTCGGACAAACATAAAGGACAAAACTTGTAATTTACTCAATAATAAAACTATAATGAAGTAGTTAGGACATAAGTCCAAAAATTTACCAGTTAGCAGCTGCCAACTTCAATACATACTCCCTATGAAAATGACGACTCATTAATAATACGAACTCTCATGTATGGGCGGTACTAATATATATAGGGTGCACGGTTGACCTCAGGGGCGGAGCTACCTTATGCCGGGGGGCAACGCCCGCTACGGCTTGGCTCGGAAAAATTTGGAAAAATTAGTGTAAATTTTGGAAAAAAATTGAGGTTTTTTCGATTTCGTTACGGCTTATTTATAAAACGTTACGGCTTGGCGGATTTTCTAGATCCGCCACTGGTTGACCTTATCATTATTTTTTTATTACATGTATCAACGAGATGTACATCCTAAAACGCAAGTATGTCACGTTTTTCACAGCGTTACCAAACAATGTGATCACTCTTATATCACCGACCACTCTCGGTTTACCCTTATACTTGATCGTTAACACTTACGGTCTAGATTATGAACCACCCCTTGCCACAAAGTGGTATCTTTAACACCGTGAGCGTGGCCAGGTGGTGCTCTCGGATGTCGGAATCATGGCGAATCTATATGCATTCTACTGCTGGCTCCTGGTGACACAAGGCTTAATAAAATTGTCACTGGGCCTGAGAAATCCATCAAACTTTGGGCTTGAACCAGGGCAACAAGCGAAATTACTCAATCTTCTTAACGGGCTGAACCTATCAGATGGGCCCGACTTACGATGCTTCCTACTTTCTACAAGTTACCTTTAGATTGGGCTTTTTTGGGTCCACAGGAGTCAGGACCACAACTATGGTGAGTACAGAACTACATATATAAACTATTAAGAGGGGGAGAGAAAAAAGGCCCGTAATATTACGGGCTCTACATTGGACTTACTTATATTAGCGTGCCCGTAATATAACTTGCATCTTTCGGTTATTGTACAAGGATGAGATCGCTATCATTAACGGTACATGAAGTACTGGTGCCGAAAATCGTCAAAATTGAGTACCGGTACTAAAATTGCTTGGTGTTGATACCCGTATTTCAAAGTAAAAATGGGTAAAATACAGGTACCATACCAAACTGAAAGTACTGACACCATAAACACTAAAAAGTGGAAACAAAATGATACCAAAAATATTTCGGCATGAAAAATTCGATACCGGTACTCTGATACCAAAAGTATTTCGGTATGAAAAATTCGATACCGGTATCCAGTAACAAATATTCATCCCTATTTATATTTAGTGGCTAGCGCCGATAGATGATACTGAAACCAATACCCGAGGAATGAGGAATCCCATTAATATTATTTTGCTATCAAAACAAAAAAAACCGGCTCACCGGGTTATACTCTATTGGGCTTTCCGGCGGGTTTTTTCCGGAACTAATGGCTTAGGTATGCAACCAACTCTGACCGTTATCAAGCAATGGATGCACTTGTTCAATTGTGGGCATTACATAATGCTTATCCGGTGATTCAGATCACTTAAAAAAAAAAAAAAACCCCGAAAAAACAAGCCACGCACGTTTCACGTACAAACCTCCAAGAACAACCGAGAGAATTCGTAACAGGAGTTTCTAGAACTTCTTTCGTCTTCTCCAAGTTTCCACTTCCCAAATCCCCCATTCTCATATCTCACACATCCTTCCATTTCCAATTTCGTCTTCACCAACCACTCCAATCCAATCTACTCTCACATGGCTTCACTCAGAATTCGAACCGCCAGGCTCACTAAATCCGCTATTGTTGCCGCCATTAATGCCTCTCCTTCCACCTCTCGCTCTCTATCTCGGTATCGCTTCTCCACCGTAGTTCGCGCTTCTGATATCCTCTCTTCCGCCACCGGTTTTACCACCAGGCCGGAGATTGCCGCGAACGATGTACGGTCTCTCTTTCACGGAGGTTTTGTTCCGCACAACAGGAGTTTGTTGTTCTCCACTCCTCGTCGGTATTCTACTGCTGTCGATTCGTCTCTGGTAATTTCACTAACTTGAGGTTATGATAGTTTTGTTATAGTTGTAGAATTTTTGAAGTTAAGTGTTTTATTGAATTAGGTTTATATGATGAACATGTTCTGGAGTTGTAGTTTATAAGATTAGTGTTATGTTATTATATTCTGTTAGAATTTGCAAGAGGTATCATGTATTATAACTTACTGAAATTGTTATATACTATTTTTAATTTGTTAGGAATAGAAATATTACAGGGACTTAAAGTGTCAATAGTTAAAATCTAAGGTGTCTCTAGTAATTTCACTAACTTGAGGTTGTAATAGTTTGTTGTAAGTAATCTGTGTACTAATATTGTTGGAAGATGAATGAGAAACTATAAGCAATATTATAGATGATGGATTAGTGTTCTAATGTTACATGTATAGCTTGATCAGCATGATGTGTTAGCACAATATCAGGTTAGCTGACTAAATAGAAATGGTTATCTTACAAGTAGAGAAGATTAATGATTGCTGACTAAATAGAAATGGTTACCTCTACCCCGTAGGGATAGAGAGGCTGCTTCCAGTGAGACCCCGGGCTCGATTGTAGTTTTGTATCAAGCCTTGGACCTAAGACACATAACACTCAAACAATCGGGACAGAGACTGATTGGTGGATGTACCCCCGTGTCTTTCAGCTATCAACGTCACCACATGATGCATGATTAACCATCCGCCGTTTTTAACGTTATTTTCACGAAATTAGTAAAATAACGTTAAAGTTAGTACCATTTCACTTTTGCCCCCCGAGCGCCCACACATATATACATTATATGTGCACACCGCAAGTGGGGCAGTAGATTAATGATTGGTCCAATACCAAAATACTGTTGTAGCTTGATAGGGGGTGTCTAGAAGAACACTTGCGATATAAAAAATAGTAGCCATTATTGTGGATAATTTATCTTTGTAAAATCTTCTTTAATGTGTATCATTTGTTTGCATATATGATGCATTCTTCTGCTAGTGTTTGATGTTTTTATTGTTAAAAACATTAGTACAATCCGCAAGGTTACACCGAGATGGCCTGGGAGGGAATTGTTGGTGCTACAGATGCAGCACAGCGTAACAAACAACAAATTATAGAATCTGAGCATTTAATGAAAGCCCTTTTGGAGCAAAAAGATGGATTAGCAAGAAGGATACTAACAAAGGCTGGGTTAGACAACACATCAGTTTTACAAGCTACAGATAACTTCATAGCTCAACAACCAAAGGTATTATTGTCACTATGCTGTCCGTGTAAGTTTTTGAGGGCTGCGATTGATTTTTTATGACTCTTTTTACAGGTCAGTGACCCCAGTAATTCTCGGTTAGGGACAAGTCTAGGTTCTTTATTGGAAAATGCAAGAAAGTTTAAGAAACAAATGGGAGACGACTTTATTTCTGTCGAACATCTTGTATTAGCATTTCCTTCAGATACAAGATTCGGAAAGCAGTTGTTCACAAGTTTGAACCTAAGTGAGAAATCGTTAAAGGAAGCCATTGAAGCTGTTCGTGGAAATCAGAAAGTAACCGATCAAAGTATAAACATTATACTTTCTGCTTCAAAGATTAATACTTATTATTTCTTTTACTAATTACCAGACTTATGATCATAATTCATAATATCACTATTATTGAACAGACCCTGAAGGGAAATACGAGGCACTTGACAAATACGGTAATGACTTGACCGAACTTGCTAGAAAGGGGAAACTTGATCCGGTGATAGGCCGAGATGATGAAATCCGACGGTGTATCCAGATACTATCGAGAAGAACAAAAAATAACCCTGTTATTATCGGCGAGCCTGGTGTTGGAAAAACTGCAATTGCTGAAGGGTATGTTATATTGTTATTGTTCTTGAATTTTTCACGTACATGTGTTCATGGTTTTGTAACACGGTAATTTATAAATTATGAAAATTTATGTATCATGCAGATTAGCTCAAAGAATTGTGCGTGGAGACGTCCCTGAACCTCTCAAGAATCGTAAGGTTACACAACTTTCCAATGTCTAATTTATAATTTGGTTACTAGGTTAGCGTTTATTGTCAAAAGTCACAATTTTTTCTTTGATAAATTGAGCAGTTGATCTCTCTGGATATGGGTTCGTTGCTTGCGGGTGCTAAATACAGAGGAGATTTTGAGGAACGGCTTAAAGCTGTTCTGAAGGAGGTTACAGCTTCTAACGGACAAATAGTTTTATTCATCGATGAAATTCACACAGTAGTTGGTGCAGGTATGAAATTTTACTTTCTTATTGTCCATTATTTTCATATTTTTTTAAGAGAAAAATGCCATTTTCGTCCTTGAGGTTTTGCCAGTTTTGCGATTTTGGTCCAAAGGTTTGTTTTTCTGCATCTGGATCCAAAAGGTTTGAAATCTTGCCATTTTCATCTGGCTCGTCAACTCCGTTAAGTCAAGGGTATTTTTGTCTTTTTTGTTAATTTAAAGGGCAATTCAGTCTTTTTCACTTCATGTAAAAAGACCGAATACCCCTGAAAAAGACCGTATTGCCCTTTAAGTTAACAAAAAAGACGGAAGTATCCCTGACATAACGGAGAAAAATGGATGGAGTTAACAAGCCGGATGAAAATGGCAGGATTTCAAAACTTTTGGATCCAGATGCGGAAAAACAAACCTTTAGATGAAAGTCGCAAAACTGGCCAAACCTCAAGGGACGAAAATGGCATTTTACTCTTTTTTTATTAAGATATGAGGTAATCTGATGGTTACTTGTGTTACAGGAGCTACTGGTGGAGCAATGGATGCTGGAAATTTACTAAAACCGATGTTGGGTCGAGGGGAGCTTCGATGTATCGGAGCAACAACATTGAACGAATACCGAAAATACATTGAAAAAGACCCAGCTCTCGAACGTAGATTTCAACAAGTATTCTGTGATCAACCATCCGTTGAAGACACAATTTCAATTCTTCGTGGATTGCGTGAACGGTATGAACTGCATCACGGGGTCAAAATATCCGATGGTGCTCTGGTTTCCGCTGCTGTTCTTGCAGATCGATACATAACAGAACGGTTTTTACCTGACAAAGGTTAGAACATACAACAGTACTAAATAATCTAAATGTCTAATTTATAATTTGAGTAAAATGCCATTTTCGTCCCTGAGGTTTGGCCTGTTTTGCGACTTCGTCTAAAGGTTTGTCTTTCCGCATTTGGGTCCGAAAGGTCTGAAATCTTGCCATTTTCATCCAGCTCGTTAACTCCATCTATATATCTCCGTTAAGTCAGGGGTATTTTCGTCTTTTATGTTAACTTAAAGGGCAACTAGGTATTTTCATATTATGTACAAGCATTTAGAATAATGTACAAGTATAAACAAAACAAGTAGGTAAAAAGACGAAAATACCCCTGACTTAATGGAGAAAAATGGATGGAGTTAACGAGCCGAATGAAAATGGCAAGATTTCAAACCTTTTGGATCCAGATGCGAAATAACAAACCTTTGGACGAAAGTCGCAAAACTGGCCAAACCTTAGGGACGAAATTGGCATTTTACTCTTATAATGTTAAACATTGTTCTTTTTTATTGATGATATTAGTTCATAATTGCAGCAATTGATCTAGTTGATGAAGCTGCTGCGAAACTAAAAATGGAGATTACTTCTAAGCCCACTGAATTAGACGAGATAGATCGGGCCGTGTTAAAACTCGAGATGGAGAGGCTCTCTCTAAAAAGCGACACTGATAAAGCATCAAAGGAAAGGTTGACTAAACTCGAAAGCGATTTGCAATCTTTGAAAGAGAAACAAAAAGAGTTTAACGAACAGTGGGAGCGTGAAAAGTCACTGATAACCCGCATACGGTCAATCAAGGAGGAGGTAATAAAGAATTAACATCAATTCTCACAGTTAGGGCTGCAAATGAACCGAACAAAAACAAGACCTTGTTTGTGTTCGTTTGTTAAGAAATATATGTGTTCACGAACTGTTCATGAACACTTACTGAACATGATTTTATATTCGTGTTCGTTGGTTAATTTTAGGCAACGAACATTGATGAACACAAACAATCGTTCATGAATAGAATATATAATACACCGACACTTATTAAATATTTTATTTGTCGGAATTTTGAGGTATTCAAATAAAATATAAAAAACTAAAAACAATAAAGAACTATCGAACATAAACAAACACATTACCGAACGTTCACTAACATAAATGAACGAATGCAGCCTTTGTTTATGTTTGTTCATTTAACTAAACGAACAAAATTTCTTGTTCGTGTTTGTTTGTTTAATAAACAAACGAACTTCCTGCCAAACTGTTCACGAACTGTTCACTGAACGTTTGGTTCGTTTGCGGCCCTACTTGCAGTTATTATATTTGATCCTTATAATTCATTGTATTTTTCTTAAAAAGATTGATAGGGTAAACCAAGAAATGGAAGCGGCTGAACGCGATTACGATCTTAACCGTGCTGCGGAACTCAAATACGGAACGCTAATGACTCTTCAACGCCAGCTGGAAGAAGCCGAGAGAAATCTTTCTGATTACCAACATTCCGGGAAATCATTGCTTCGTGAGGAAGTTACCGATATCGACATTGCTGAAATCGTAAGCAAATGGACGGGAATACCCTTATCAAATCTTCAACAATCTGAGAGAGATAAACTTGTGTCTCTCGAACACGTTCTCCATAAAAGAGTTATCGGTCAAGATATGGCGGTCAAATCTGTGGCAGATGCGATACGAAGGTCAAGAGCGGGTCTTTCCGATCCGAACAAACCGATAGCAAGCTTCATGTTTATGGGTCCTACTGGTGTTGGTAAAACCGAACTTGCAAAAGCTCTAGCGAGTTACCTTTTCAACACGGAAAATGCCCTCGTGAGAATCGATATGAGTGAATACATGGAAAAACACGCCGTCTCGCGATTAGTCGGCGCGCCACCTGGCTACGTCGGCTATGAAGAAGGCGGTCAACTTACGGAAACCGTTCGCCGAAGGCCGTACTCGGTTGTTCTGTTTGATGAAATCGAGAAAGCACACCATGATGTTTTCAACATTCTGTTACAACTGCTGGATGATGGACGGATAACGGATTCTCAAGGAAGAACTGTTAGTTTCACGAATGCGGTTGTTATAATGACGTCCAATATCGGGTCGCATTATATACTCGAGACTCTTCAAAGCACACAAGGGAGCAAGGATGCGGTTTATAATTTAATGAAGAAACAAGTTGTTGACTTAGCCAGACAAACGTTTAGACCCGAGTTCATGAACCGGATCGACGAGTATATCGTGTTCCAACCACTTGATTCTACGCAAATCAGAAATATCGTCGAAATTCAGGTACAATTCCTCTATTTAGGGTATGTTTGGCAAAAGTAGCTGGTGGCTGGAAGCTGGTAGCTGTAGCTTTTTAGATATATTTGGTGTTTGACAGAGTAGCTGGAGCTTTTAATAAAATGACCAAAATGGACATAACTAAAAATTTAAAAAGCTTGTACATTAAAAAGTTCATTATCTTTAGAGGTTAAAATAGTCATTTTTTTCCCTAAAAGCTTGTAGCTCCTTCTAAACGCTACTAGTAGGAGCGTTCAACCAAAAGCTTTAAGCTCCTAACCTAAAAGCTTCAAGCTACTTCAACCAAACAAGGTTTTTTATTGAGTAGGAGCTTTTTCTTAAAAGCTTAAAGCTAGAAGCTCCTAAAAGTTCCATGCCAAACGTATCCTTAGAGTCTTAGACGTTAACTAGTAATTTTTCTCGCCACGTATTGCGGCGGCGTCGGAACGTAAAGTAACTCGAACTTATACCGTCAAATGAAACCGTATTATATTTGACCCTACTTGCTTTCGAACAAAATTTACATCAAAACGAGGAGCAACTGAAAACGTGTATAAATGAGCACGAAAACGTATCGTATTTAAAGTGACTCGTTTCCGAAAAAAATTATGTCGAAACATAAACCAACCTGAATTTATACCAACACACATAGAAATAAGCATGTAAGAAAATAGTGTTTTTATAATCCAAACCACGTGTCCTATGTGCTTGTCACAAAGGAAACGTGTGATAATCCAGCAGTGTTTGGATTCCACTCTAAAGCCCTAAAATGGTAAAACGTGAAACTTTAGAAACTCCAGGGGTTAAAACGACATTTTACAAAAAAATTAGAAAGTTGAGGGGGTGTCGGTGTCAATCAATGCTGAAAGTCGAAAGGGTGAGATACGAAAATACGAAAACCAGAAGAAAAAAAGGAAACCATTAAATGACAAAATTGTTACTTTAGCTAACCTTCCAAAAATTGTTATATATAAATATAATAATAATAGCTTGATCATCTGGAAGATGACGTGAATATTACTTAACGTGGTTATTGTTGTACTGCAGTTGAATCGTGTGAAAGATAGACTCAAACAGAAGAAAATCATTCTTCGTTACACCGAAGAAGCTATTGACGTTCTCGGGAAGCTAGGGTTTGACCCGAACTTTGGAGCCCGACCCGTGAAAAGAGTGATACAGCAGCTTGTTGAGAATGAGATCGCAATGGGGCTACTGCGAGGAGATTTTAGTGAAGATGATACTATAATTGTTGACGCGTCCGCAGCCGTTAAGGATGGTGTTCATATCAGGAAAGTGCAGAGGGAAGAGGCCATGGTTGCAAATAATTGAATAAAGGGGATGTGAGTTGTTTATAGATGGTTTTAGTATTAGCAGTTATGTTTTTGTGCAGCTTTGCTTTTTGTTCCACAATGTTTTTTATTCGGACTCTATGCTAGTGCGAATAATTTTAACGTTATTTTTCTAATTTCGTGAAATTAACGTTAAAAGATGACGGTTAATCATGCGTCATATGGTGGCGTTGATAGCTGAAAGACAAAAGGGTACATGCACTAATCGGTCTGTCCCGATTGCAGAGTGTTATGTGCCTTATGTCTAAGGTTTGATGCAAAACTATTATCGAGCCGGGGGTCTCACTGGAAATAGTCTCTCTATTCCTACGGGGTAGATGTAAGGCTGTCTACATCTTACCCTCCTCAGACCCTACCTTTGCTTTGCTATTGTTGGGATTTATCGAGTATAATGATGACGACGACGACTCTATGCTACTGCTTAACACCTCTTTCTCCATGCAAAAGGAGTGTGAGATGTTTTCTGGTTGCTGATGAAATAATTGCTGCAACTATTTATTTTATTTCAATGCAGATACTAGTGCTTTCAAGAATTTTAATTGGGTTGATCCAAATTCTGTTACGCCTGATCGTCAAAAGAAAATTTTAAGTAGTTAAGCTCGGACTTGTCGGGTCGAGTTGGATATTTTGGGTTTATGGACCAAATTCTGGTCCTACCTCTTCAATCGGTCTTCCATAATATGCAACCATTTAGAAATATACTGAAACATCAAACAGTCGATTGGAACATCCAATATTTTATATAAAATGATACCCATGGGTTAGGCCTAACTCGTGAACATGGATTGGTTTAGTTTAGACAAACTTTTAGACCCGAACCCATGAACCGGGTCGATGCATATGTTGTTTAGCAACCGCTTTTTTCCGCAGAGGTCAGAAATGTTGTTGAAACCCAATTTAAGTACATTTTAACAATCTGTTAAGTTGTTAAGCTTGGATTATATTCATTACAAACCTTTTACTTTAAACAATCACATTTAAGTCCCTTACTTTTCGTTAATCGTTTGATGCCCTTAACAATCCTGAAGAACATGGTTATTGCTGTATTGCAGTTGAACCTACGGTTTGATCCGAACTTCTTAGCACGATCCATGAAAATAGTGATGTAACAATTAGTTGAGAATGAGATTTCAATGGGGATATCACTAGGAGTTTTTAATAATGACGATACTATAATCGTTGATACTGTCGACCGGGGTCAGGGATGTTGTTCATATCAAAGATTTGGAGAGGCAAGAGAACATGGTTGCAAATAATTTCATAAAGGCACATGTGTTACGGAGATTGTTGCTTGCTTCCATGTATTTGTTGTCCTTGAAAGTAATTTTGTTCCATGTTTTTTTTTTATTAATATGATAGGCCATTTTTTTTTTGTGTCCCCACGTCTTTGTATTTATCCTAAAGTTGGCTAAATGAACCTACATTTTTACTTTTCATACCTCCTTTTTAAAAATATCATTTTAAAAACTTATCATGTTTCACCCCTATACAAATCATTATGTTTAAAATTATTTTTCCCCAAAAGGTTAAAAAACGTTTTTTGTACGAAAAAAATAACAAGGTTTTTTATTAATATTTCTTTTTTCATAACAATTATTTTAAATATTAAAATTATGACATTTTCTTTAAATAAAACGAATCTTGGTTTTAAAGACACTTTCTGACTAGTATTTTATTATATTTTCATTCATAAACAAGCTTTACGAATTGGAAATTAACTTTTTTTATGGAAAAAAAAGATAAACTTATTTTTTGAAAAAAAAACACCGTTGATTTTATGTATTTAACCCCAAAACCTCACTTTAAATTTTTTATTTCATAGTTTAATTGTCTTACCTCTTTTATTTTAATATTATTATTATATTTAAAATGTTTTTTATAAAATGATTAATAGTTCTATATATTAAAAATATAAAAGTTTTTCCTTTCTTCAAAAGAAAACATTTACAGCACTAGCTTATATCTATTTATTAAACCATGTGTGTCAATAAATAAATAAATAAAAGTAGGTAGTGTAATAATTTTAGTAAACTAAAAGTTTAGTTAGTTTCTTAGAATTGAAACATTTGTCTTTTAATAAGAAACCACTTTTCTTTTTAAGTTAAAAAACATTTCAGAATACAAATATTAGTAATAACAAGAATAAGATAACAAAAAGACTGAAAAAGATATTATAAAAACAAAAAAAGGGTTGAATAGTATTAATGTGAAACTTTATGGAGGAGATATGTTTAGTAAAAAAAGGGGTGCATTTAGCAACACCTGAGATATCAATACTTTATTAATTTTCTTTTTTAAATAAAAGGTTTCCAGAATTAAATTATTTTGGATTTTTTTGAATAAAAGGTTTCCGTAACTAAATTAATTTGGATTTGTTTTTTAATATTTCCCTAACACGAGACAGAGTAGGAGTTGTGTTTTGGTGATTGCAAGTAGCCTATGATTGTGTTAAATGAGTGAGGTATGGAGGTGGCAGATTTGGTTGGATTGTCTTGAAATAGTTTCGTATTTTATAAAAATGCTAGTTTGTTAATAAAGTTTGTTTTCTCAAAAGTCAACTTATTCAAAATAGCTTCTTATGAATTGCATGTCATAAATTATAAATTATGAAAGTTGGATATTTGAATCGAATTCGTATATAATTTACTAGGTTAGAACCCTGTGTATTACACGGTCTGAATAAATATAATTTTATATACTAAATAAAAAAATGTATCTTTAAAAACCGTCTATTGCACTAATTGAACATATACATGTATTACACGGTTTAAATACATATAATGTAATCAGTTAACACACACAGTCGTTAATATATGTTTTTTTAAAAAAAATGAACTTTGATATACTATATAATTTTATAACATTTTACTTTGTTTTTTTAATTTATTATTAGGTTAGAAACTTGTGTATTAGATAAGTTATAACATTTTACATTGTTTTATTTATTTATTAATATGTTAGAAACTTGGGTGTTCTACATAGTTGAATCAATAAATAAGAGATAAGAGAAAAAAATAATAATTATATAGCAATAATCATTCAAATTAATATTAATAAATAACCTGTTATACTAAACAATATATATTGGCTCTACTATATAAGCAAAACGATTCATTTATATTTATTATATGAATATGTTCTATACCAACTAATATCTAATCTAATTTAATACGCATAAATAAAAAGATACATGATTATTTATATGTTTCTTAGCTAAAAGAACACACAAAAGTATGTGGAATAATATATGTCATGTAAATAAAATTTTATTTAACATATGTCGGGAATAATGAAAAACCAAATGTATTTAATATTTTATTTATATAATTTGAATATAATTTTATGTATGGTATTTATAATTAAGTAGAAGATAGAGACGTGAAAACATAAAAATAGATAGTTTCAATGAATATCATGTGTTTCCTCTAGGTTTATTTTAATTTATTATTTTTAAGGGAAGTATATAAATTGATATATATTATTTTTTAAATTTCCGTGTAAAAAGCTTTTTGATGTTAATATAATATTGAAGCACGTAAGAAATTCGAATTTGTGTTCTTTTTATGTAGATTCATTCATATAAAACAAAAATTAAATCAACGTATTCATTTAGATAAGCTTAAAAATGAATATCTTTAATTAAAAATAAATAGATATTTAAAATTAAGTAGGAGATAGAGACGGGAAAACATAAAAATAAATAGCTTAAATGAATAATAATTTAAATTAAATAATAATTATCTATAATTAAGCAATAGTAGATGGTCTAGAATAATGACAAGTGTCATTTTATTGGTTTCTTTTATTATATAGTATAGATTTGTGGTATATTTTATTTACTATTTCCGGATAAAACTCTCTTACGCAAGTCAAAGTAGATACGCAAACAATTACTCGTGTATATAATAGCTTTACATGTGACATATCTATACTAGTATAGCATACTCATAAACACAATTAGTTTAGTGATTTTTTTCTATAAATAAAATATTGGGTTTAATTCACTTCGGTTCGATTCGATTTGATTTTAAGTCCAATGAGTTGTTTGTCTCTTCAAATCATAGACCGAAAAGTTGAAAAGAACATGAGTACTTGTGAAGTGACAAACAGCTTGATGAAAAGAACATTTAAAAAAAAAAGTATATATTATTTGCCTTGTGTTGTGGTTAGTATCCTTATGTAGAAACGAAGAGTTGTTAGCCATCAAAGTGTAGGGGTTCACCAAAAACATGGATAACATTGTGTTTGTTTTCTTCTTCCAGTTTTATTTGTTGTTTAGTTGACAGAGGGATTAGGGAAGGAAGCAAACTTTTTCATTTCTCTGTCAATGTTAACAGAGTTTTATGTTTTATAACAATTGTTCATGGATAAATTGGTTCATTTGAAAGGAAAAAAATTTATTTAGTATTTTATTTCAACATTTTATAAATGAAATTATGTTGACTGAAACTATTATTAGTCCTAATTTTTATAAAAAGTAAAATAATTCTAAATGTTAATATTTTTCTAACAGATTCACTTTATTTTTCTAACTAATAAACCACAAAAAAATTAATATGTTCAATTGATGAAACTTTTCTAATTGGGAAATTGCTCAAACTACTATTTATGATTTTTTTTTCCTCACAATTAGTGCCTCTAACTTCTTTTTAATATTAAAAAGAAAAAAAAAAATACTAACGAGGTCTATATGAATTTTTTAAATCACTTAATTTTATTATTTTTCAGAAAGTTTCAAAACTTTTAAATAATATGGAAACTTAACTCACATTTATAACAATCTGATAAACAAGATCATGTGTTATAATCCAATTCGTAATTCACCATTCTGTGTCACATGCTCATATCAACATGGTCGATCTTGAGAATTAATGTACCCTGTTCGAGGTTCAGAAAACGTGCCCTTAGGCTTTAACGAAATTAGGTATTGGGCTCATTAAAGGTTTAAAATTAATTACAATGGGCTAATAACTTATATAAACCATAAAAATAGTTGGTGTGGTATGAGTACACCCTATTAATTTATTTATTTTTACATTTACATATCGGATTTTTTTAAATAATGCGCCCTTCGTAATATTGGGCCTTAGCTGGTGGTCCTCCCCGCATACCCTAAGGGCCGGCCATGCATATCAACGTCTTATCACCATCTACTATTTTTCAACATATGTTATGTAATCATTCACTATTCGCCCGTCTTTTTTTTTCTAAAAAAAGATAAAATACATTAAAGAGACAAGAAAGAGAGAGAAAGCCGCATGAAAGACATGGGTTTGCGAGGAAATTTTCCCCACAAGAAAAGCAAAATCACAAGGCCTACACTAATGGCTAGACATGTAAAAAAACCGGTTCGGGCTCAACCTGACCCGACGGTTATAGATCGGTTCTTCTTCGCGACATTTGTAACGGGTTTAAAGACTGAACTGGTTTAAAAACCAGTTTAGACCAGTTAAAAACCAATTTTTTTGACCTAAACCGGTTAAAAACCGAACCAAACCAGTTAGTACCAGTTTGGGTTCTCCTCATATCAAACTGGTTTAAAAGCCGGTTTTTGTGCCATAAAAAAACCAAAACCGATTAAAAAACCGGACCGGTTTTTTTGAAAAAAAAACCCGACACCACATACCATCTGGGCATCCCGCATGGTGCGTGACGGGTATAAGTCAGAGTCGTCCCCGAAACCTCTCCAAAAAATTTAGGCCTCGGGCAACAAAAAGAATTGAGCTCAAATTTGTGGTTAAGGGGAACGAATTAAAAAATAAAAACTTAGTGGTGGAGCTAAGACTTGAACTTGAGAGCATTACATTATCTTGAAATGATTTTTTTCCCTACGCCACCAACAATTTATTGCATAATGGACGGATGTGTAAACTAAATATATAATTTAATAAATATATAAAAGCTTATAAAGACTTTTTAGACTGTGCGTAATCGTAAAAAATGGGGTGTTTTTAACCCCCAAAACGCCCGTAAAAGGCCCCCCGGGGCGTTATTCTTGATTTTTTTTTGTGTTTGACGTTGTATATTCCACGCCCAAGCCCCATTTTGATTGTCCAATCACATTTAACCCTCTTCTTCTTTAGCCAATCAATTTTTTGAATGATTTTTTTATTTAATTCTTTACACCCCTTTTAACATATTGCTCACATCCTCACTACATCTATTTTAGAAAACCCCCCTTTGCTGACTAGGACGACACGTGGCAGACAACGCCCAAGGGTGGGACATTATTCAACTCAACGACTACGCATGGTCTTAGGCATTTTAAAAATTTGAGCCTCAAGCATCGACGCAGGTTTGCCGGCCTGGTTGTTATACTTTAACCCCCATCCTATTTACTTTTTTTCTATAAAAGTAAAACTCATGCTACTTTATAAAATCATCTTGTTGGAGGTTTCTCTCTCTCTCTCTCTCTCTCTCACAGCATCAATCTACACAGTCTCTGTCTTCTTCTGCAATAAACTTCACCTTTTACACTTTACTTGAGTCCTCAAACAAGCCCTGAATCCAACGTACCACCATGTGACTTTGTCACCCCACACCACAAATAACATTATTCAGTGCAACTCATAACCACAATGCACTAATTCTAATCCCAACAAAATGCCAAACCCACAACAAAACTTCACCCTCTGGTCCTCCTGCCGCCGCAAACTCATCGCCACCATGCGCTGCAGCTGCGGAATATCCCCCCGCCACAACAAACCCATCAACTCACCGCCGGTGATCAAGCTGCCGGAACCTTCATCGGAGGAAAAGAATGTGATGATGAAAGACACCATCAAGCGGTTGCAGAGTGGAGAAAACGATGTCGTGTTACAAGGAGCGAAAGATGTTAGAGAGTTGGCGAAAACCGATTCGGAAGCTCGAATGAATTTCGGGTTGATCGGAGTGATTCCATTGCTTGTTGCAATGCTTGATTGTGAAGATGTTGATTCACATATAGAGGCTTTATATGCTTTGCTTAATCTTGGAATTGGAAATGATATGTAAGATGTTTGGTTAATATTAGTGTAATTTGATTCGGTTACGGTTTTCATCAGTAGTGGCGGAGCTTGAACGAAAAATTTGTAAATCTAATATTTTAAAGTTACACTACATAAAACAAAATTTCAGAAATTTTTGATAAAATTAACACTGCGAGCGAAAAATCAGTGGGGCCGGACACCTCCGGCCCTGACTAAGTTCATGTTAATGTTTATAAGTTATAACACGATTTTTTTTTCAGGAACAAATCCGCTATTGTTGAAGCGGGAGGGGTACACAAGATGCTTGATCTAGTTACACCTCGGAAAGAGTGTTTACCTGATGTGACAGCTGCAGTTATTGCGAATTTTCTTGGATTAAGTGCCTTTGATTCAAACAAAGTTGTCATAGGATCTTCTGGGGCTGTCTCATTCTTGATCCAAACCCTAAGAGGATTGATCAAAGCGGAAACCAAAATCAAGGAAATGGATTCGCAAGTGGTTCAAGATTGTTTAAGGGCACTATACAATCTATCTATTTTGGCGACGAATGTTTTGCGGATGATTGAGATTGATGGTTTTGTACAATTTTTGTTGAGAGCGATTGGAGGAGATGCGGAGATAAGTGAGAGAATACTTTTGATTCTGTCTAATATTGTGTCGACCCCTGAGGGTCGACGGGCGGTTAGTGTTGTGCATGATGCGTTTACAATTTTAGTGGATGTTTTAAGTTGGATGGATTCGCCGAATTGCCAAGAGAAGGTGGCATACATTTTAATGGTGATGGCTTACAAGTCGAGTGAAGATCAACAAGCCATGATCGAGGCGGGGATCAAGTCTTCGCTGCTAGAATTAACTCTTTTGGGAAGTACTTTAGCACAAAAAAGATCATCTAGGATTCTAGAGATCTTGAGAACCGACAAAGGGAAACAAGTTTCTGAAAACACCGGAGGAGGTGCAGGGACGACTTTATCAGCGCCCCTTTGTGGGTCCGGTGATAATGCTGAATCACCGGACTCATCAAGTGGTTTTTCAAATAGAAATGCGGTAAAGCACTTGGTAGAACAAAGCTTGCTGAGCAATATGAGAAAGATAGTGAAAAGGGCAAATTTACGGCAAGATTTTGTGTCATTAGAGCATTTGAAGTCGTCGGTTACTTTACATTCATCCTCAAAAAGCTTACCTTTTTGAGATGATTTTAATGTTGAAGTCGTTCGCTTTTTATGATTATCGTATGATTAGACCTTTTGTTAGGCTATGATGTTTTATTTTGTATCGCTTATTAAGAAATCACTAGAATTACCAATATATTAAAAAGCTACATGTGCATAGTAGGAATGAATGTTCTTTGTAACCTTTGGTTTCTTACTTCAACTTGTATATAAAGCAAACCAAGCATGGACTAATAAACTAAAGAACTAAAGTCGTGGATCCAATGGTTATAGGTTTTATAATCAAATGAAATTGTTATTTAAAGGAAGCTTGGGTTTGAAGTAGTTTTGGTTCTTGTTCACCAATTTAAAATTTCTAGGTCCGCCACTGGTCATGCCAAATGAAAGTTGGGCATATAAGCCACATCACGATCGCGCATCTCGTCCTGTATGGGTGAAAACATGGCGGTCGCAAGATACCGAAGCTACATCACCCTCCCATCTCACTGCCTCATACCGCCACCCATATTTCTTTGGTTATTTTCCCATCTGGCTTCATCACACTCATAGAAACCCCGCATCGCCATCTCTCACCTTTCACCTCAGCCCATGTCACCCTCGTGGTATCCCCTCCCGACTTTATACCAATCTCAAGCCCGACAACCTTATTCAAGCTAGTATTTTAAGTCTAAAGATAAATTATGGCTTTCACGATTTTCACACCCTTAAATCTTATTTTCACATCATTTTTCACTCTATCTATCTCTCTCTACATATCTATGTATGTATAGAGAGAGATAGAGAGGAGGGATGTGTGAATATTAACTCCCTAAATTATATATCCACTATGTATCAATTCTTGTAGATTTATATAATATTTAAACTTAATAATAGCTCATTAACTCGTAGCTCAAAATCTTTCAACTATATATCAACTTGTTATCCCGCTTAAAAGCCTTTAGCGGCGACCATTGTACCTGAACGTTGGGTTAACCATTCATCGGACGGCCAAATGTGGTCTAAAAAGGCTGGGGCGCGGATCGAGCTTTAGCGGCGACATATTAGAAGTCGCCGCTAAAGCCTAACATTGTTGTAGTGATAGAAAACCTTTCAGTTAACCATAGACACATATACATAACACATGTGGTAATGGTACGTGTCCTCAAATTATTATTACTAAATAATTATGAATTAAATGAAATCATTTGCTTCACATGTTAACAAATGTATTTATCAATGAATACACTCTGTGCAATTATTAAAAAAATATACTGCATTAAGTATTATATGCATGTTTAAATCGGTGAATACCGTATATTTTATAACCTTTAATTAATGTCTTCAAAAGCGAATCCATGTATTCATAATGAATAAAATGATTTTAAAATATTGAGCGTGTCATAAAACAGATATACAAAACACCCCTTTGTAACTGTCTTGGCATTTAACCTCTCATAACTCTTGTAACTGCCTTGGCATTTAACCTCTCATAATTGTTTTGACAATTAACACATGTACGTTATATATACTATTGTATGTTGTTATTTAGAGGTATCACATTTGTATCATATGGAACATATCGATTGAAGATTCAATACAAATTTCCCATGGTTTTATAACACGTTATCAGCACGAGGCTCTCCACTGAGATTTATCGGACATCTGAAATCAATCACAAGAATTTGTACATGTTTCCCCGTCGCCGGCCACAACACATATTCACCGGACTCTATTTTTGTAATTCAGAAACTATTCTGTTCTACCACATCCTGGTACATATCATCACAGTCCCAACTAAGTGTTTATTATGTTTCAATTCTTTTTCCCTTTTTACAGATTTGATATTCCAAAGGATGATTCACATGTTTAAATTTTACAAAGTGAGTATTAGAAAAGTAGATTTTTTTTATGTATATATGCTTTCTACAGTGGCAATTTTTTCACAAAAGGATCCACGCCATTTTCAAATACTTTTCAAATTGGATTTTAAGTCTCATCTTTTGGAACAAAAGAAATAAGAATTTCGATCCGGATACTAGATTACTCAATTCGGATTTTTTTATCTGGACTTTAGAACAACTAGGAATTTCTTTTGATTTGTATATACAGGATCATATATTATGAACAGATACAACAGATTTTAAGAATTGATCCACATACAAATCAATGAATCGATCGATACACATCGGCGGTCACTACCGCCGCACACAAAACTCTTACCCGGCAATTTTTTTTTTCCGGCGATTGTCCTCAACCGCCAACTGTTTCTGTGGTGGTTACCGTCTTCTCTAACTAACAAATCAACAATTCCTCCACCACATCGAGATCTACATCTGATCACATCCTCCACCACCACATCGAGACAAACTAAATCATGAGATTTGATATAAAACCAGACGACGGTGCGGAAGTGAACGTTTTACCGGCGGCGTGGTTCTGAACGGTTTAACAGCTGCGTGTTCGCCGGAAGGGAAGGTGAGAAAGTCGTTGAGATCAGCGGTTACTCACGATTTACGGACCGATCTTGCCGATCATCGGCGACATAGTCAGTTCTTTATTGATCTATAATAAAATTTGGCAGATAAGATCTTCAACCGGTTTTGAGTAAAAAAACAAAAAAAAAAGTTAAAACGGATTCCAATTTAAATTGGAATAAGAATTTTTATACAAAATCATATAAGGATCAAATACACCAGCAACTTCTCTTCGGTGTGTTTTTAGTAGGTATGGACATGAAGGAAAAGTTAAGTGGGAATTAAATGGATGGTTGAAGTCCGGTGGGACCATGCTGACTATTTGATCTTGTGTGATCTCATTTTAGTGTTTGTTTGTTCACCAAAACCCCAACAAGAGAGGGTAACTTGTCAAGTGCCAAGTCCATTCCTTTTATATATTCAATATAAAAATATACTAATAAAAAAAAAGGGGATTTTAGTTAATTTATATCGAATTAAGTTGTTTTTAATATAATTGATAATAACCATGTAAGGAGTAACACGTTTTGGTTAGAATGATACATATTGAACGATTTAAAAGTCACTTACAGAGGTTAATATCATGTAACTATTTTATGTTTTGTTATTTCATTGAAATAAATCAATTATTTGAGTGTGTACAAATCTATATGTATTGTTTTTCAAGCTGCTTATTACTATCTTTCGAGCAAAGTTTCTTGGGTGTATGTGATACACTGAATATGTTTTACACTTTTACTCGCAAATGTTAACTAGACTTTTAACTTTGTGTTCGTCGAAAGGGTTGTAACCTATCGGCATTAAGTTATGTGAAACGGTATTCCTTTGTAATTTGTTAAGAGCTCTAGTTAATCTGATTGTTGATAGATGTGTAGACTTAAAAGTAAACATAACGGGTGTGTAAGTTATTTTGTCTAAAAAAAAATTAACGTTGTGTTCAAATGTATTAAATTATGGATTTTTTTTATTTATTTCCTGAAGAAATATACATGCTAGCTCAAGTAGAGCTATTATTGGTGATGAATGTCTGGTAGATAGCGGTAGTACTAATACTATTCTCAAAGATATGAAATTTTTCTCTGAGTTGTCTCCGGCAGAGACACCGATTGGTACTATATCTGGTGTCAGTAACCTTATCGAAGGTTACGGCAAAGCACACATAACATTATCTTCGGGTACCACATTAACTATTGATAATGCATTATATTCTAGTAAATACAGAAGAAATTTACTTAGCTTTAAAGATATTCGAAAAACGGTTACCACCTAAAAACAACATCTGAAAATAATTTTGAATATCTTCAAATCATTTCAATCAAAAATGGCAAAGAAACAATTGTTGAACAATTAGAAGCCTTATTCTCTGGATTATATTGTACTAATATTACTCCTATTGAATCATACATGGTGGTGAGTAACCAAAAGGTACTAGATAAAGACACATTCACAATATGGCATGACCGACTAGGTCACCCGGGTAACATAATGATGAGGCAAATAATTAAAAATGCAAATGGGCACCCTCTTAAGAACTTAAAAGTCTTGTTGTCACAAGATTTATCATGTGCGGCATGCTCTCTAGGTAAACTCATTACTCGACCCTCACAAACTAAGTTGACACAAGAAAACCCCTCGTTTTTTGAAAGAATCCAAGGGGATATCTGTGGGCCAATACATCCTCCTTGTGGTCCATTCCGCTATTTCTTAGTCTTAATTGACGCCTCATCGCGATGGTCACACGTGAGTCTTTTAGCTACCCGAAATGTAGCATTTGCCCGACTATTAGCGCAAATCATACAGTTGAGAGCTCATTTCCCTGAAAATCCAATTAAAACCATACGAGTGGATAATGCAGGAGAATTCACATCCCAAGCTTTTAACGATTATTGTATGTCGATTGGGATAAAGGTTGAACATCCAGTAGCTCATGTTCATACACAAAATGGTTTAGCTGAATCATTAATTAAACGATTACAAATAATCGCTAGACCTTTCCTGATGAGATGCAAATTGCCATCTTCTGCATGGGGACATGCTATTCTACATGCTGCTGCACTAATCCGATTAAGACCAACTGACGATCATGAATACTCCCCATTACAACTGGTCTCCGGAAGAGAACCAAATCTGTCCCACCTCAAAATATTTGGTTGTGCGGTATATGTACCGATATCGCCACCACAACGTACCATTATGGGACCACAAAGAAGACTGGGCATTTACATCGGTTTTAACTCACCGTCTATTATTAAATATTTAGAACCATTAACGGGTGACATGTTTACAGCACGCTTTGCTGACTGTCAGTTTAATGAGACATTATTCCCAGTCTTAGGGGGAGATAAGACTAAAGAAAGACTGGTAACACAAGAGTTAACATGGAATGCATCATCATTATCGAATCTCGACCCCCGAAGTGGTCAATGTGAATCTGAAGTCCAAAAGATTATACATTTGCAAAGAATCGCAAATGAATTACCAGATGCATTCACAGACACAAATAGGGTGACAAAGTCACATATACCAGCATCAAATGCACCTGCTCGAATTGAAGTAATCCCAGAAGCGATTACCATACAAAGAAAACGTGGGAGACCAATAGGTTCCAAAGATAAAAACCCACGTAAGCGAAAAGAGCAGAATAAATCAGTTGGTGAAAATTTAGTAAATGAAACCCTAGAAGAGACAAATATAATTCCAGAGGAAAATGAAAATCCATAAGATGCACTGGTACCAAATGAAAACGAGATCTCTATCAATTATGTACAAAATAGTACAATATGGAACCGAAATGAAACACGTGTTAATGACATGTTCGCATATGCTATAGCAACATATGTAATCAATGAAAATGATTACATACCTAAAACTCTAGAAGAGTGCATGCACAGAGTTGATTGGCCAAAATGGCAAGACGCCATAAAGGCTGAGTTGGATTCGCTTGAAAAGCGAAATGTTTTCGGACCTGTAGTCCGAACACCCATAGACGTCAAACCAGTAGGTTATAAATGGGTGTTTGCTATAAAAAGAAATGAAAAGAATGAGATTGTACGATACAAGGAACGTCTTGTAGCACAAGGGTTTTTCCCAAATCCCAGGAGTTGATTACGAGGAAACGTATTCCCCTGTAGTGGATGCGATAACCCTTAGATTTCTAATTGGCCTTGCAATCTTAGAAGGACTTCAAATGAGACTTACGGATGTCGTCACTGCATACTTGTACGGGACACTAGAAAATGACATCTACATGAAAATCCCTAAAGGATTAAAAATGCCCGAAGCATTAAAATCAATACCTCGAGACATGTGTGTTATAAAGCTAAAAAGATCTTTATATGGTCTTAAACAATCTGGCTGTATGTGGTACAATCGGCTCAGTGAATATCTTGAAAAAGAAGGATACAAGTCTGATGTAATTAGTCCATGTGTTTTTATAAAAAGATCACTCTCAAAATTCACTATAATAGCAGTCTACGTGGATGATATAAACATCATTGGAGCTCCTGAAGAGATAGAAAAAACTGCTAATATATTAAAGAGAGAATTCGAGATGAAAGACCTTGGCACAACAAAATTATGTCTCGGCCTGCAGTTCGAGCATTTGCGCAACGGTACATTCATACATCAGTCAAATTACATCCAGAAGATGTTAGTACGTTTTAATATGGACAAAGCTCATCCGTTCAGCATACCCATGGTTGTCCGACCGCTAGATCCTCAAAAGGACCCTTACCGCCCTCAAGAAGAAGGTGAAGAAGTACTTGGTCCAGAAGTACCGTACTTAAGTGCGATCGGTGCTCTTATGTATCTTGCAAATAACACGAGACCTGATATTGCATTCTCGGTACATGTACTAGCGAGATACAGTTCAAACCCAACACGTAGACACTGGAATGGAATAAAACACATATTCCGATATATTTGCGGGACACAAGACTTAGGTCTTTTCTACCAGAAAGATCAAAAGTCCCAGCTTGTTGGGTATGCTGATGCTGGATATCTATCAGATCCACATAAAGCAAAATCTCAAACAGGTTATGTATTCACATATGGTGGCACAGCAATTTCTTGGAAGTCAACTAAGCAAACACTTACAGCAACGTCATCAAATCATGCCGAACTAATTGCACTATATGAAGTTGGTCGAGAATGCGTGTGGTTGAGATCAATGATTACTCATATACAAGAAGCATGCGGATTAGAACAAATCAAGAAAGACCCGACGATTATCTATGAAGACAATGTTGCTTGCATAGCTCAGATCAGAGAAGGTTACATCAAGGGTGATCGAACAAAGCACATCTCACCAAAGTTCTTCTCAACATATGACTTGCAGAAAGAAGGGGAAATTGATGTTCGCCAGATCAAATCAAGTGAAAATTTAGCTGACCTGTTCACAAAATCTTTACCTATAAGCAGTTTCGAACAGTTATCACATCAGATCAGGCTTCGTAGATTAAAAGACATTAGCTGAATTGAGGGGGAGCATTATACACGCTGTACTCTTTTCCTTGGCTAAGTTTTGTCCCACTGGGTTTTTCTTAGCAAGGTTTTTAACGAGGCAGCATAACTGGTCCTGCAGTATCAGTTTATCATATAGGTCCTGAAGTATCGATTTAACATCATCCTGAAGAATGTTGTTAATAATGTATAGTGAACAGTATGTATATCTGAGGGGGAGTGTCATAAAACAGATATACAAAACACCCCTTTGTAACTGTCTTGGCATTTAACCTCTCATAACTCTTGTAACTGCCTTGGCATTTAACCTCTCATAATTGTTTTGACAATTAACACATGTACGTTATATATACTATTGTATGTTGTTATTTAGAGGTATCACATTTGTATCATATGGAACATATCGATTGAAGATTCAATACAAATTTCCCATGGTTTTATAACAGAGTGAAGCTTATTGAAACCCATCATTATTACAAAATTAAACATGTATTTTGCTACAATATTTTGAAATAAAAAAAATTCATAACAAAATCTGTAAAATTAAGAAAATAGATATTTTAATAAAGTATAGAGAGTTATATGCCATTTTAGTCTCTGTGTTTTGGCCATTTTGTCAGTTTAGTCCAAATGTTTCATTTTTCTTCTGTGGGTCCAAAAATGTTTCACCGTTGCCATTTTAGTCCACTGTGTTAACTTCATCCATGTTTCCTGTTAACGAGAAGGGCAATTCGGTCATTTTATATGTAATTCTGTTAACTAGAAGGGCAATTCAGCCATATAAAATGACCGAATTGCCCTTCTCGTTAACAGAAAAATGGATGGAGTTAATCCAGTGGACTAAAATGGCAACAGTGAAATTTTTTTGGTCCCACAGGGGAAAAATGAAACTTTTGTACTAAACTGGCAAAATGACTCAAATCACAGGAAATAAAATGGTATTTAACTCAAGTATAAAATTAGAAGCCTTTTGATTTTACCGAAGGAAGCTGACAAAGAATGAATTAGGACAAGTGCATTAAAGAGGTGATTAAAAATATCAGATACAAAAACAGGTGAATTAATGTGTAATAATATGTTTAATAACATAACGATACGAATCTTTTCTTATAATACGAGTTTTATTTTGTTTATATTTTTCATGTCTTGGAGTTTTCAACTAAGAATGTGGATCTTGATTCTGCTTCAAACACCCACGCTTATATATACGTATTTAATTTTAATTATATTAAAATATTCCATTAGGAGAATTTGACCTCGTATCACCATTAACCAAGATATTTAATTTATTTGTTCAATTTAGAATAGTTGACATAGTTAATATCAATGGTGGTGCAAGCAATGGTACTATATGTGAGTATACCATATTGATAGTGAAACCTAAACCAAACGATAAGTTCTGGGTTCGATTCTCACAAGGGGGGGGGGGGGGGTCAAGATTTATTGGGTTTTATTCTGAAATAGTGTATAAGCGTTATTGCCTAGTGGAGATGGATATTATCGGGTGGTTTCGCTGGTGGCACAATGATACTCCAGTGATTTGTTAGTGATTCAAATTTGTCGTTAAAAAAATTGTACCACATAGTACTGCTTTAATATCGGTATGATATCTAGCTTGGATCGAATCGTACCACTAATGAACCGGTCGTATACCAAAACCCGGTTTTATTATGTAACTTGTTTCATCAAAATAATCTTAAGTTTTGGGTCCTGCATTTTACACAAAATATTCTAAATACTATAAGTTTCATTTTTTACCCTTTTGAATATACTTTTTGGTTTCATACTTTTATCATATTTTTATTAATGTAAATGGAAATGGAAATGGTGTACGCCACTACTAGTCTTACCTTACCGACCGGTCTCACGGCCAATGTGTAGGAGGTAAATTACGTGTATTCCAGAGTAAATCAGTTGGTGCTAAGGTTTGATCCCCAGATTCTCACCTCCTTACCGCTTGAGCACTATCATGCTCTAAATGCTTAATGCATGTCTGGATCTTCTAATAGTGTAATAGTGATATAACATGAATATCACTGGGGTGTTTGAGATTCCTTTTCAACCTCCTTATTGACTTTTGCAAAAAGTTATAAGGAGTTTGCAAAAGTCATATTTCCCTAACTTCTCAAAATCTCCTTTTTAACACCTTCATAAAGTCATAAGACCACCCGTAGTGGAAGGGGTTTTGGGCGTTTTTCCCCCAAAACGCCCCATCACGCCTGCACCACCGCTCCCAGGGCGTTTTCGATGGTTTTTTTTTTGTTGGGCATTTCCTTAAACACACCTGATTGAAGAGAGAACGGTCAATGGAACATTTTTTATGATTTTTTTTTTAATTCAATTTCAATATCTAATCATTGTAAGGGGCATTATACCACTAGACCCCTTTTTAACTTCAAGCACCTTTGCTGACTAGGAGGCACATGTCGAATAATGCCCAAGGGAGGGGCTTGAAGTTCAAACCCACTACATATGGTCTAAGGAGGGGCAAAAGTCACTTTTCCAAACACCTTTTTAATTTAAAAAAGTTAATAAATCAATAAAGAGTTTCAATAAGAAATCCTAAACATGTCCTACATATCACAATCAAATTCACTTTTAAAGTAATGATTACCAATTCCACATCAACAATGAGTTATAACTACTCAACTCCCTAAATGTTTAAATCAAACCGAGTTTAAACAAGCAAGCTCGAAGTTGATCAAGAATCCAAATTAGAGTTCTTTTGATAAACAAATGTGTGTGAAGCTCTTATAAGCTAAATGGGCCAATCTTGAGCATAGGCGAGCTTGGATCGTCTCGTTCACGAGCATTTATACCTAACTTTTTTTTTAATTTTAAGAGAAATTAAAAACACTGTTCATTGCGTTTTCTTTTTAATATATAGACAATTTTAAAAACGCTGTTCATTGCGTTTTCTTTTTAATATATATCTTTATAGTATTTTAAAAACACTGTTCATTGCGTTTTCTTTTTAATATATAGACAATTGTTTAAAATGTAAGGACAAAGAAGAAAATTTGTAATTTTTACGATACGTGAGGCGTTCAACTGTAATATCTGAAAAAGAAATTTGTTAATTACACTCACATGTGGTTAAACAATTGGCATCAGCCTTTCAAAAAAATAAAAAAATAAAAAACAAAATAAAATACAAAAATAAATAATAATTGGCATCAAACTCAGTTCTAAATGTATGGAGACAAAGCATTGATTGCCATTTCTTGCCTTAAAAAAATATTAGATTTTCTTTATTTCTTTACACTGATATACAAGTGCTTATGCAATAGAATCAGTAACAACAAACATTTTTTTTATAAAATAACTGGAGTATATAAATAGACTCTATACAGGTATATCAAATCCCGGTATGAACATTATGCATGTCTCTTATGTTCTATATATGTTCTCTAGCGCGTAACAGGAAACAAACAAGACAAGATAGCAACAGCCCATTTAATGGAAAACTTGAGGCGATGCGTAGTACTCGCTTTCTTTGAAAACGGGCCTTAAATCTTCTTTGCACATAAAATCTGAAGGGAAAGAAACAAGATGCCCTCTCACACCTTCTAATCTAGCCATTGGATCAAAACTCTTGCAATTTCCAGTTTGATATGATTCCAGCTTCTTTGGAGATATTCCTAGGTCAATAGTTGTATGTCCTAATTTTTCTTTTAATCCAACCATGCATTGCCTCAAAGTTGCTCTGAGTGTTATTTTTATAAAGTAATATTAAAAAAAAAAGAGGATAAAAATGATAAAAAGAAAAATGAAAGGGTGTAAATTGTAGAAAATGAAATATTGTACCTGGAATGTATAAAATCATTAGGGATGCAAGCAAAGACATCTTGGTAGATCATGGTATTTGTCTGTCAATAGCAAAGTATTGTAGAGTGTAAGCATGAAATGATTAAAAACCTATGGGTTGTGAAACGGGTCAAAACGGGTGATTTATTGGGTACCAGTCGAAACCAGTCTGGTCGGGCTAACCATATATGCTTTGTGTCTTTACAATTTATTAGTGTCTAATATGATTACAAAATTTTATTCTTTCAATAATCACCAAGTGTTTGAATACAGTGATTAAAGAGGCTATAAGTTTCAAAAATACACTTTCAGGCGACTTTTAGCCCGTTAGAGCATCTCCAACGGCTTGGTCCGTTGGAGAGTCTGCTCCACAAACCACAACACAAACAAACCAACTTGTTGGAGGAGGTGGTCCGCTTGAGCGGACGGATATTGTTTGGAATGAGTGGGGACCACCTACTCACAGTACTTTCTTTTTAGTGCAAAAAGTAAGGTGTGATGTGAAGGTTTGAAATAGTTTATTGTTGGAGGAAAAAGCGAGGTTTAGAATTATGTGTCGTGCTGAGATAGTCTGGAATTTAGACTTAGTTTAATGTTGTATATGCTCTTAGGCCCATTTAACCTGTTTTTTAAGCTAATTCGTTTTTCATTTTCTTTTTTTTTCTATTTTGACCAAAATTACCACTTCTACCCTAAACTCTTAAAATCTAATGAATATTCATTTTTTACCTTTGCAGTTGCCATCCAAATGTCTTTATAGGTAGAAGCAATCACAGGGTCAGCTATTTTATTAATCTAGAAAGACAAAACATAACCATAAGATTGTTTTACTAGGATAATAACTAATATCATACAAAAATAAGAACAACCTCACTACTATGAAGACCAAGGTGTTCAGACCACAGCGAAAGCCGAAGACTCAATGCAAATTTTCCAGCCTTATATGGGTTGCCTCCCATATAAGATTCAACAACTTCTTTATCTTCAATAAGTACTCCAATCTGCACAAATAATATTGCAACCAAATTAAAATTAATTTAAATGAAACAAAATTATAGTGGTAAAAAAGAATGCTGTAATTACTAATTACCTCCGAATCACGTAATCCAAGTAAACTCCTGTCATTAATATTAGCTGATCCAACAAGGGCTGTGTTATCATCTATAATCATAATTTTGCTATGCACATATACCTGCAGCAGCATGCCAACTATAAATATATCTAAAAATTATTAAAGAGTAAAATGTCATTTTCGATCGGAAGGTTGGGCCAGTTTTCTGACTTTCGTCCAAAGGTTTTATTTTATTTATTTATTTTTTTGGGGTAAAGACTTTCGTCCAAAGGTTTGTTTCTTCGCATCTGGATCCAAAAGGTTTGAAATCTTGTCATTTTCATCCGGCAGGTTAACTCCATCCATTATTCTCCGTTAAGTCAAGAGTATCTCCGTCTTTTTTATTAACTTAAAGGGTAATTCGGTCTTTTTCACTTGATGTACAAGCATTTAACATAATGCACAAGTATTCAAAAAACCCAATTGCCCTTTAAGTTAACAAAAAAGACGGGAATACCCCTGACTTAACGGAGAAAAATAAATGGAGTTAACGAGCCGGATGAAAATGACAAGATTTCAAACCTTTTGGATCCAGATACGAAAAAACAAACCTTTGGACGAAAGTCGCAAAACTGGCCAAACCTCAGAATGAAAATGGCATTTTACTCATTATTAAATATTAGAAGATCGGGTTTAAATAGATACCGGGCTGGACGCCACATGCCCATCATCAGAAATTCTACCATGAGCCCGAAGACCATAAAACGATATGTAGTCATGAACTCTGGGCCCGATGCGATCCGAAAGATTATGCAATATAGAATTGGGCCCTCTTGATATTGTTCTATACTGCCAATGCATAATAGCTCTTACTGATGCTGCACCACCATCATCTAGTCCACCCTGGAATCCAGGTAATAATGGTATAACAATGATGACTCTAAAACACTGATTTTGGTTATGCGCCTGTATAATACGTTTGTACAATGATTCCAACACACGGTTTCGTATGATCTCGTCGCCACAAAGACCCGAGATGAAAAACTGGTTCTGGGCACATAAGAGAAACGTCAATAACGCATCTACCAACTATTAAAAAAAGGGGAAAATAACGAAAATGAACATCGACCAAACCATTTTACCAAAATAAACATTTGAAGCGGCTAGGGTTAAGGAACACACAAAAATCCATTCAGTTCAAAACTTGACTCGTGTCTGAAGCGTCTAAAAAATAGACTCTTAAATCATGGTGGCCCCACCCTGATATTCAATAGGAAATAGCCACGTCAAAATAGACTTTTTATTGGTTAATGCGTCTAAATTTTAGACTCTACGTTGAAGAGGCTAAACTTTTTAATTGACGAGGCTAGGTTCAGATGTAGAGTCTAAGCCTAGCCGCTTTAGTTGAAAAGTTTAGCCTCTTCAAAGTAGAGTCTAAATTTTAGACGCATTAATAGATATAAAGTCTATCTAGACTCTTTAAGCACATAGCTCTTTCCTATTGGATATCAGGGTGGGGCCACCATGATTTAAGAGTCTATTTTTTAGACGCGTCGAACACGTGTCATGTTCTGAACTGAATGGATATTCGTGTGTTCCCTAACCTTAGTCACTTCAGATGTTTATTTTGGTAAAAAATGGTTTGGTCAATGTTCATTTTCGTCATTTTCCCATTGAAAAGCGATGTAACAATTTCATAATTTATGAATTCATGGCATACCTCGATGTAAACCAAGTGTTCTGCTTTCTCAATAAGGGAACAATAAGCATTGTGAATGCTATCTTCAACTTGACTTGTTCCAGCTGACCATAGACTCACACTCCTTATAACCTATGAAGAAATATAACCAAATTATTAAATTTTAAAACATATCAATGGTATACAAATATTAATGTACATATGTTAGGGATCTAATAAAGTTGACCTGGCAGCGACATGCGACACGAGGACCAACCTGTCCCGTTTCATCCGATGAAACAACTTGGTTACCTCGTTCCTGTGTCTCCCACCATTCTCGATCACACGACTTCATGGTAGGGTGCACGGTTGTTACATTCGAGCTCCCTTGCTCATCAACTAACCCTCTCATTGGCATGTCGGAAACTAGAGGTTCATATTTTGATTTTTTAAAAGAAAATGGAACGCGAGGCGGCCTGCTGGGCTGACCATGCGCGTTTTGGGATTTACTCTGCCCATTTTGTTTTGGATGTCCGCTAGACGTTTCTAGTCCGTCGGCTTCTTGAGGGATTAACAATGGGATGTCTTGAAAAGCAGAAAAAGAAGGTAAAGAATCTTGTCTGTTGATTGCTTGTTGTACATTCATGTTTGCGGTTTTTCCATCTTGTTCTTCATTGTTACCCATGTAATGTGGGATAACCATGTGTTGATGAGGCATAAGTAGTGGAATTGTTTGTTCATTGGGAGCTTTACTTCTCTAAAATAGTTATATAATTATAACAAAAAGCCATATCATGAGAACAATTACAACTTGAGGTTTGGCCAGTTTTGCAACTTTCGTCCAGAGGTTTGTTTTTCCGCATCTGGATCCAAAAAGTTTGAAATCTTGCCATTTTTAACATGGCTCGTAAGCTCCATCCATTTTTCTCTGTTAAGTCAGGGGTATTTCCGTCTTTTTGGTCTTTTTCACGTTATATACCATCATTTAGCATAATGTACAAGCATTCAAAAGACCGAATTGCCATTTAATTTAACATAAAAGACGAAAATACCCCTAACTTAACGAAGAAAAATGGATAGAGTTAACGAGGAGGATGAAAATGGTAAGATTTCAAACTTTTTGTATCCAGATGCAAAAAAACCAATCTGTAGACGAAAGTCGCAAAACTAGTCAAACATTGACGAAGATGGCATTTTACTCTAAAGAAAAATAACAAACCTTGGCATAATTCCAACGCTGAACAAAATGTCGAGCGATATCACGACATGGCGGTCCCCATAACGCACATTGGACATCATGCCATGGCATACGAGGATATTTTTCACGATTCAACTCGTCTTTTAGAGTATCTTCCCACGAATTAGGCTCAGATTCCCTGTAAAGTTAAGATGTTATACCATAATATCTTAAATGGCTCATATCCATATATCATAATATAAACTCTACCTAGGGTTATAATAATCTTTTCCGGGCCATATCATAGGCGGGTGATCGCCCACTTTGTGCTCATATGAGTCATAACGTCCAAAGCAAAGATCTAGTCCGCCGATAAAGCAAACCGCATAATCAACAATGACCAGTTTCTCATGATGAGACCTATATTTTTTAACCAGAAGTAAAAGATTTAGTTTTATAGATCAGCAGGAACAGGAACATGAACAAGAAATGCAGAATGCTTACCATAGATAGACACCACTAGAGAAATGGTCCGGATGACGTAGAACTCTTATGTTCTCGTGAAGTGCAGCGAGCTTTTTCTTACTATAAAAGCTATTAATTTTGAGGGCAAGAGCAAGCTCTTTGTACATCAGAATATAAATCTGCATTATACATAGGCCAATACCATTAAGAAAATATAAAAAAAAAAGTCCTATAACTTTTAGTGTTATTATAAGCATGTATGATGTATCCTACCTGAACCCCTTGCTTGGCTTTTGCCTCAAGTAAACTATCAAGGCGAGAAGACGCATTGGTATGAAAAGGGCGCCGCAAATAAAGATCCGGGCACAACCACCACCCGCACATAAATATCTGCATGAAATAAACAATTAACAAATTAAAGTCTTTTGAACTGATTAATGAAAACTAGCAACTGGTAATCAACTTTGATTTAAAACCTCGGATTTGGCCTCTTCAATTGCTAAAGCAATAGCATCAAAAGCTGAACGGCCATCAACGAACCACTGAGCCTGAGTATCATCATCAGTCAGACCGCGGGGTGGTGCAAATGACCCAAACCGGTGAGGGTGGCACCAGCCCTCGGGTGGCCGAAGCCCAGCATCATTAATTGCGGTAACCCATGCTCTTGCTTTAGCTTTACTTCTACTTCTCATCATTATTCTTCGGTTTCCACTTGACACCTATAGTCATTTTCGTTAATAAGGATAAGATGTAAGCATCACCATAGTAATTTATGTTAAGTATTTGTATTATACTCGCCTCAAACGAATGGCGTAGGGGGTTACGATCATTTACTTCATTTGCTAATGACACCTGGCCTTCTCCGGTCCCATGAGGTGAAGGTAAAACATCGAATACAATAATATCCAACGGCTCCTTGTCGAATGGATCTTTTAGCAGGGCCAAAAATCCCGGTTTCAAAACAGCCCAAACCTGCAGACGAGAAAAACCATGTCAGCTGCCACATCAGCTAACCAAAGCCATGTTAGCATCTACGAGCGGTGATACCTGTTGCCAGTTGTCGTTAAAACAATTGAACCAATGACAAACAGAACATAGTCTACTTTCATCATTTGTCGGGATTTTTGGTAAATGTTTCACTAATACATATTCTTCTTTATGTTTAGACCCGTATTCTGGACAAAACGATAACTTTGACGCCTCCATAAACCTGCAAACCTGTAATGAACATTTTTCGTCCGCATTAGCAACAAGATTTTAACTTTTTAAGGCGAATGCTCACATTTCCGCTAGAAATTTACCTCTCTGGAATTTGCAATGTCTAGGTTGCCAAGAAAATGGCTTAAATACCCCTGCATAGCGGTCTTGGCACGGTCTGACATGGAATGTTGCCTGCCAAGTGGCGGCCTAATCATCGGCAGTGCAGCTCTTGAGGGAACATCTCTGAACAAAAAACCACCTGTAAGAACTATAATCATTACAGCAAGAAAGGATGAATCATCAATCATCACACCCACCAATCTTGAAAAATCAAGATATTCAGCAATCACCTGTTTCTAACACTGTCATCGTTGGCCCCGGGTGTGCCATCATCATCTGGTTCATCATCGTCGTCATGCACAACCGCCGCATGATCCATTATTCCTATGTTATGAAGCCATTCTTTCACCTTCAAGAAAAAGACCACTAATAAGGTAAATCTAATCGTTTCCGCCAACTTTAATGTATTCATATCCAAAAACAAAATAAACTTAAACTCACCTGTTCTTGTTTTTCATGGATTTCTTCGATAATGGCTCGTTTTTTCAAAGCAAAATGTAGATAAAACACATGTGAAGCCTTCTTCACTAGTTGCCATTTAAACTGCCATCAGTATATACAAATTGAACACTTAATTCCAATCTAGTTACAAAACCACTTATTCATGACAACAATAACATTCATAATTCAAAACCTATGAATCTCAAACTATTAGTGTAATAGCTCTGATTTTTAAATATTAGATAACTTGAGGAAAGAAGAACAACAGTTTTGATACATGTAACAACAATTTTTTTTTGCATTTAACTAAAATATTGTAACATTTCAATAATTAGTGAAATGATGTTTGTGATCTGATTACTGTTATGGTGCTCAAACTATTAGGGGCCGTTTGGCAACTTCTGAATGGTTAAGTGCTGAACAGGTAAGAGGTCTGAACCATTAAGTGCTGAACCAGTAAGAGGTCTGAACCATTAAGAGCCAGTATAATGCTTAACCGTACAGAGGCAAATGTCTGACCAATTCAGATTAGTGGTCTTAACCATTCAGACTTAGTATAATGCTTAACCATTCAGAGACAAATGTCTGAACCATTCAGACATTTGCTCGCGAAATAAACAGTCTGAACCATTAAGTGCTGAACCAGTAAGAGGTCTGAACCATTATGAGCTCCATTAAGAGGTAAACAAACATCCCCTTAGTGTAATAGTTCGGATTTTTAAATGAGGAAAGAAGAACAACAGTTTTGATACATGCAACAACGATTTTTTTTGCATTTAACTAAAATATTGTAACATTTCAAGAATTAGTGAAATGATGTTTGTGATCTGATTGATTACTGTTATGGTGACACGTCAGCCCTAGCCAGGGGTCATCATGTTACAATTATGTCAATTTAAACACATGAATTTCATTAAGAACAATTGCAATTCAATCACATGAACATGAACATAAATTTTTAATAATAAATTTGCAATTATGATTAACATATAATAATACAATATAAAACAATAATAATAATAATAATAAGACCTGTTTGTATTGAAAGTCAATAGTGTAGGTAAGAAGCACGGGGCTGATAATATCACTCGGATCATGACGTGAAACTTGAACAATGGTAGCCTTTGGAAGCTCGTCGAAAATGCGGCTAGCCTCGGGTGGATTCTGAAGCGAAAAGAAGGATGGTTCCGGTTGCATTTGCATGTAACGAGGGCCAGTTCCCCCGTCACGCATAAATTGGTCGGACGTTGCCATTATATTTACATAATAATTGAGATCAAAACAATAGGAAAATGATAATTATGAAATAGAAGAAGAAGAAGAAGATTATTTATGAGTATGCATGGATTTGTATGATGAAACAGAAAGTATGGAAAGTGATTCCGGAGCACTTTGTACGTTGGTGTCATGGTATGGAGTGCATTTTGGATGAGTCCCGATCTTTGCGTCTGCTCTTTTCGGGTCGGGTTGGCTTGAATGTGGATCTTTTTGTGGTTGCTTTGTTTATGTTAAACCGGATTATATGTGCCAGGGCCCAGCCCACCGGCCACAAGCCGGTTCTACCAAAGTACCAAGTATTTTTTTCATGTTTTTTTTTTTTTTTTTTTAAATTTGACTAGTAAATTGCTCTTGCTTGTGGCAGCGTCGAAAGATAAAGTAACTTGAATTTATATTTGTCTAATAAAATGAAAACGTATTATACTTGACCTCACTCGTTTCTGAACAAAATTTAGGTCAAAACATACACCAATTGAGGGTCTTACTGTATAAACTGAAAGTGAAAGGGTTAAATAAAAAAAAAACAAAAAGAAGTTACTATAGCGCAATGTGACAGATGTTATAGTAACTTTAAGTTGTTTTTTTGTTAATATTTATAATACGTTGCGTGTGTTAGCCAAAAAAAGAAAAGTATTTTTTTCTGATAGAACCAAACTGAATAAAAGAGGAAAACGGTTGTTTTTTACGTGGGTTATTAGATTTTAATAATTCTAGGTTTAACATATTAGTCGATAATAATCCCAACTTTAAAAATTCTCTTCAACGATCCCAACTTTTAAGAATTGATTCCCCATTGATCATTTTCTAACATAGGTTAACTTAAATCAATTATGAAGTCTCCAAATTCTTATATGTTTGAAAATGATCAATAGAGGCTAGTTTTTTTTTATTAAAATCCAATAACCTTTTTATGTTGGTGGCTAGTTTTTTTACACATAGGGCTTAGTCAAAACAATATGTGAAGCGATATGTATTTTAGCGTATAAAACATTATGATGCCGTTTTAACAAAACCCTTTGTATAAAACATTTTCATCTTGTTCACCCTTTAAGAGTTCATGGCTTAGTTTTGATTAACCAATTAGACATTTATCATATGATTACATATTCTAGTAGTACTTTAACCTAATTTCGGTTGTTATACCTAGTACCAATAGCAGTTTATTAACAAGATGAACCAATGCGGTAAAAAACCGAGTTGATACTAATTGAAAGTATGTCAAAGAGCACGGTAATTGAAAGTATGTCAAAGAGCACGGTAATCTCACTAGTTATTACCTATAAATATTATTTATAGAGCATGAGGGAGGAATAGTGCCAGGCAGCCACCTGACACTTTCCCATTACCTTTAGTAAAAATTACGATTTTGGCTCAAGTTAAAATTATAGTCTTGATATAGTTGTAGCTTTTAACAAATTAGTATTTTGCCCCTAGTTCATAATTACAGTCTTGCATCGTTTTAGTTTTTTTTTTAGCAAATCTATGGTAGTGTTTTGTTTTAATTGGCTAACTTGATGTAAGTTTTATTCGCTAGCACTCATTGTTCCTGACAAATTACAGTTTTGCCACTAGCTCAAAATTATAGCCTGCACGTTGTTTTAGTTTTTTTTTTTCTAGCAAACCTATAATAGTGTTTTTAAATTGATTGAGAAATACTTGGCCTAGCGTACCGCAACGCTAGCAACTCTAGCAACTCTAGCAAGGCATAAACCAGTTAGTAATCATTTTCAAAAAATATCTTTCTAATTAGTAATTATTTTGAAAGAAATATTATTTTTCAAACCAAGAACATAAGTATCTCATATGAATGGTCGGAACCGAATCACCGATATTGACTTGCAACTTATCTCTATCCTCACGCCACTTCTTAGAATATCCCGTCCCCAATTTCGATTTCTCCTCCACCCACCGATCCGATCGATCAATATAACAACATTGACAACACCCACAAATCATCTAACAAAATCAATGGAAATTTCACTTATTTTCGACACCCTGACAACAATCGCCACCAAATACGGCCATGGATTAGCATTAGGCCTTTCCAATTTCGTCACTGATCGTCACTCTGATCAACAACTCCACATCTACGCCTTAATGGCTCCACCTACAATTAAACCCAGAACTGCACCTAAGAAATTTGCTAGGAAGCGTTCTCGTGTTAAAAGAAGTTGTAAAACATATGGGGGTGATGGGGATGGTGATGCATTTTTTGATGAAGACGGTGGCGGGTTTTTCGACGGTGGCGATGGTCCGTTTGGTGGTGGTGGCGGCGGTGGAGACGGTGGTGGTAATGTTAAATTTATATATTTATTTATTTATTTTTAACTACAAACTAATTTACTCTTAAAATGATGGATATCTATTTATTTATTTATTTTTAACGATATGGATTTATTCATTTATTTATTTATTTTTTAACGGTAAAGTAAAATACTCTTAAATATTTATCTATTTTAACCTATGTTATTAATATCCCGATATATCACTGATATATTAGTGTCGGTGCAAAATATCGGTACCGATAATATCGGCGACATTGACCGATTTTCCTAATATTAGCATCTTTCTTCTTAGTTTTATCATTCGTCTTTCTTCTTATTGTTGCTATTAGTGTTTTAAGTCTTAATTGTTGGTTGTTAGTGTTAAATATTAGTGTTTTAAGTCTTAGTCATTTCGTGCTTGTTACAATTGTTAGTGTTTTGCAAGTTGTAAAAGGCTAATTTGTTAATGGTAGGAGAGTATATTGAATTGTTAGTGTTAATTTGCTATATATATATAAATTCAACGTGATATTAAAGTTACCGATATCCCACCGCACCGCGATAACAAGTATTTCAAATATCGGTCATTGACCGATATCCGATATTTTACCGTATTAA
This sequence comes from Helianthus tuberosus, assembly GCA_030545235.1. Lineage (NCBI taxonomy): Eukaryota > Viridiplantae > Streptophyta > Magnoliopsida > Asterales > Asteraceae > Helianthus > Helianthus tuberosus. Next base: position 183,098,020 of record CM060417.1, read on the forward strand.
CTACTTAGTTTTTAACCTTACAGGATTTTATTGGGACTGGATTTATTTATTTTAACCTTACAGGATTTAATTGGGACGAATCGTTGCCGGATTCGACACCGGATCCTGCATTTGAGTTTGTATATGAAGTGCTTTGTTGGATTGTTTTTTCGAATTGCTTGCACTTTGCGGTTAAGAAGGTGATGAGGATTTTGGGTGATGCTGAGAGAGAGAAGGTTGTTCCACTAAGGGTTGCTTCAGTTTGGTAACATGAGTTGCACTCTTTATTCATGACTAGAATGCCAATTGGGTATGGTGTAAATTATGTATATAATTTGCTTAAACTCTTCTTTATCATTGTATATAATAATATTTATGTTCATACTAGTTATGTTACTTTGGGCATCCAGGTTTTCCCCTGAGACCTGGGTTCGAGTCCCACCCATTGCACTTTGGGTGGGGCACTCAACTGGCTTGGAAGTTTTTATGGGGTTTTCTCCAGTTGAATATCGTGTCACTCTCTGTGTTAGCGTGGGCATTGTTGTAATGAACGACTGTTTGGTCTTAGTGAGACCGAGCTTCCAATGAGGAAGTACGATGAGTCGATGTAAATATTTTGCTGTTAAAAAAATAAAAAAAAAATAGCCAATAACCTTGTTTATGAACATCTTTTGACAGTCAAGTCAGCATCATTGTGATATGTATAAAAGCATATGTAGTGATAAAACCTACATAGCAATGGTGCAACACCCTTAGAAGTTAGAATGATGAGGGAGAGAACATAGATTATACAGGAGAGGGTGATGGCCTAAACAGACTGGGCCGGAGCCCAATAGCATGCCCAATATCGAGGTTCTTTTAAACTAGCATTTGGTAAAGCGTAAGCCCTAGTCCCTAAGTGCGCATTGTGTGGGTGGGAAGTCACAAATAACAAGTTAATTATCAATATTATTAAAGTATAGCTAGCTGTCTATAATGTTAGATCGTGGGGTATGGTGGGTCGGGGGGTTTGGGGCATGGGTTAACACGTGGATATGGGGGGCACTCAATACACAAACCCAAGTTTCATAGGGGTATGGTGGGTGCGGCTGGGCTGGCGTGGCCAAGTCACATCATTTTTTTAAAATTTAAAATAGCCCGTTATGCCCTAGCCAACAAGCCAATAAGAGCCGGCCACATAGGATCGCTAGCATGCCTCACGCCCGGCCTTAAACTCCCGCCCAAGGGGCCACGCCCAAACCCAAGCCCACCCGGGGTGGTGACTTGGGCGTTTCCCTCCAACCAACGCCCAAACCCCCGCCCCATACCCCATAGTCTTCGAAGACTACCAGATATTAAACTATCAATTTACTCAAGCGGGCTACCTTAAACTCGACCTTGATCAGGGCTGGCTTGTTGGGCTTTCTACTCTAGGCACAGCCTTAGGATCACCAAAAATTCCAATTTTTAGTAAGTTTTATATGTTGCATATGTATTAGGCCCAACTAAAAGCAAAGCAAAACTAAACCAAATGTTTTATTAAAGGAGCCCAGATAAAATTGTTTGGGAAAAAAAGGCCCACATTCAAGGCATAGTTTCGAATTAAACTACAAAGTACAAACATAATTGCAGGCCTGCAACAACCATCGACCATTCGAGTTTGACGACCCCATCCCAAACACAATTCAGCGGCGCCTAAAATCCCTACAATGCAGCCACAATCATCGTTCCCACTTCCCATCGCAACCTGCTATGTAGATTATCTAGGCTATCGGCTATCACTAACGGTAAACACTCATGGTGTTAGGTCTGTTGGGATTGGAGGAGAACTTATTAGCGAAAATGGCTAATTACTCATGGTAGGTTAACTTTAACCACTAATTTTTCTATTAATCGCTATATATTTTATATGATATTTCAGAAATTTATCATTGTGAAATCCAAATTCGTATGTATTACCGATTACAATCACTATTTTTTCCTAAATCCTTAATACTATTTTTTCCTAAATCCTTAATCCTAATTGCTACTGTCTTTGTGACTGTGCTTAGAACTTGGAAGGCAGAATCTATTCAAATAACAAGAGTGAAGAAATTGGTGATTGGTATTGGGTATTTGCATCGTGTAGTTGGCTATTGCACATGTAATTTCAGAATTTAGATTTCATTTGCTATTTGTTATTTAAACATATATTTTATCTATACAAAACATATAACTTTAAAAAAAATTAACTTGGTCAACTATAAACTTTTTTAGTTTGTAATTGCCGGTCCTAACCCGAGTAAAGGAAGAGAGTTTTGTTACTAAATATATTGAAAATGATAATTTTGCAAAAGGGCAGGGCCTTTCCTACATTTTTTAAGGTCCTAAGCAAATTAAAAAGGTGGTGCCCTTTCAATTGGTATAAAGAAAACATTGGTTTTGCTTTCCTCCTTCTAAGTCTCAATCACAAGCACAATATCAAAATTCAAAGATTCAAAGTATCAATTAGGGATTTGGATGGGGGGGGGGGGGGGGACTGTGATTATGTAAATCACAGTATATAGAGATTACTATAAAAATAGTCGTTAACCAACTTGGATTATCCTTGCGACACCACTAATTTCCTCTAATTCGCCTCTAATTTTTCCCAATTGGTGACACCATTGAGTGGAATTGGGCCTCTTTAATTTTAAGTGGCTGTTTGGCAACTTCTGAATAGTTAAGTGCTGAACTAGTAAGAGGTCTGAACCATTAAGGGGCTGTTTGGCAACATCTGAATCAATAAGTGCTGAATGAATAAGAGGTCTGAATGGGTAAGAGGCTCTGAACCAGTAAGTGCTGAACCAGTAAAGTGTTGTTTGGTTGCACATCTGAATGACTGTGTAAAATGACATTTTTACCCCTCTCAACAAAATTAAATTACCTAATTGATTATAAAAGCATCATCATCTTCACTCTCCTTCAAAACCTCAGACAAGCATCATCATCTTCACTCTCCTTCAAAACCTCAGAACTACAACATCAGCCACACACCTCTCAACCCCACTCTCTTCCCCCTCAATGGCCGACCACCACCACCACCACCACCGTCTGGTGGTGGTGCTACGATGAAACGAGGAAAGAGAACGAGAGAGAGAGAGCTCGAGTGAGAAGGAAAGCCGGCGAGCGACATCGAGCTCCGACGACTTCGGCTGCGCCGCCGTGGCGGCGGCGGTAGTGCTCCTGTTTGATGAAATTCTGGTAAGAACGAGGTCCCCTTTTCTTCTCTTTTGTTTCCTCTATTTCTTTAAGAATCCTTACAGCTCCATGTTTTTTTTTCTTTCTCTCTGGCCGATGACAAATGTATCGAGGGGGGGGGGGGCTGTGGTGGTTGACGAAATTCTGACAAGAGAGATGGTGGTGGTAGATGGTGGCAGCCGGCGGGAGGTGGTGAGGAGAGGGGTGGGGGCGGAGATGTTGGTGATGAGAGGTGAAAGGGGAAATGGTTTGTAGGGTTTTGTTTTTGATACAGAGAAGAGAAGGGAAGGGAAGGGTAGCAAGGAGTCTTTTTTTCATTCAGCAACTTCTTATCACTGAATGCTACAGACTGAATGATAACCATTAAGAGGCTGGTGTTTTGCCAACCAAACAAGCAAACCTCTGACCGAATCAGAGGTTGACCTCTGAATGGTTTCATTCAGAGCCAACCAAACAGGCCCTAAGTGCTGAACCAATAAGAGGTCTAAACGATTAAGAGCCAGTATAATGCTTAACCGATCAGATGTAAATATCTGACAAATTCAGATAAAAAGTCTTATCCATTCAGACTCAGTATAATGCTTAACCATTCAGATGCAAGTGTCTGAACCATTCAGACATCTACTCGCGAAACAAACAGTTTGAACCATTAAGTGCTGAACCAGTAAGAGGTCTGAACCATTAAGAGCCCCATTAAGATATAAACAAACAACCTCTAAAATTAGTTCTTCTATTGGGTCTTGCAATAAATATAATTTTTGTTTTGTTTATTTGGGCCTAATAGAGTAATACAAATATAATATATAAAGTTTTTTGAAAATTTTGTGGCCTCGATTTTTATGAAGGCCCTAGACCGTTGCCTAGATTTGAAAGCCTCTAGGTACGGCTCTGTAAAAGGGCCTCCGCTTCATAGTTGCTTAAGGTGTCTAAAAACACTGGAATGTTGCTGACCTTGATTCAAATGTTTATACAAGCTAACCTTGAAGAGTTGGATTACGAGCCTATTTTTATCAACTTAATTACGAACTTGATGTAAGCCACAATTTAGTTAAACAACCCACTATTAATCCATACTGACTGTTAGATTTACATGTCATTTTGCTACAAAACAAAGTCATGAAAGTACTTTGTTTTCTATTGAAAGCCGAGTTGTTTAAAAATGTCCCATCGAACACCCATGGGGTCTCATCCTCAATCATGCTATTTGCAGACCCATAAATTATTTGCTGGGGGTGCGGATGAGGTGTTCAACCATATTTTAAAGGGGTACGATCGGATTTTTAGCCTAAAATATACACTAATTTTTTTTTCATGGGGTGCGATCGCCCCTGGCCAAATGGTAGGTCCGCCCCTGAATCATGCAATCGGAGTATAACTCCTAGTTTCCGCATGCCGGCAATCCTCTTCGGTTTCAACCCTTCATAACAAACAAAAAATTAAAGCACTGACTTCTTTAGGGTTGGAACATTAAAAACTGATCATACTACTATTACAAATGAGGTAATCAACAAATAATAATTAGCACAAGTTGGAAATATAAAATGATAAATAACCGAATATATATATATAATATGGGTCAAGTTATT
>CM060417.1:184902982-185245482 GCA_030545235.1 Helianthus tuberosus
TGCCAACGATGGGTGCAATTGTCCAATGTGAAGCGTAATGTGATAGTAGTTTATCATATTTCTATAAATATTAAAACTTGAATCAGTGTATAAAACAACTAAAATTATTAGCTTTTTACGTGCAAGCCAAAGACATTTATCTAGTCAAAACAACATCATATCCACGTTCACATACAAATCATCATCATCATACTCTGTAAATCCCACCAATAGCAAAACAAAGGTAGGGTCTAAGAAGGATAAGATGTAGACAACCTTACCTCTACCCCATAGAAATAGAAATACTGCTTCTAGTGAGACCCCCAGCTTGATAGTAGTTTTGCATCAAGCCTTGGACATAAGACACATAACACTCGGCAATCGGGACAAAGACCAATTAATGCATGTACCCTTTGTCTTTCAGCTATCAACGCCACCACATGATCATCCGTCCTCAGCTTTTAACTTTATTTTCACGAAATTAGTAAAATAATGTTAAAATTAGTGCACTGGGCTTATTTATTGGGTTGTACATATTGGAGATGTGGCCTAACTGGGCTTGGTTGTTATTACTGGGCTTATTATTGGTAGGCTTGGTTGTTATAACAGAAAGTGTTCCAGTCTTGTCGAAAATTCAGTGTTGGTGGTCGCTCGTGGTGGTGTGACATTGATGCTATTTGGCATGGTTTTACGCCTCCGCCACACGAGAGATGCTTAATACTAGTTATACTTAAAAAGCATCTAAGGTTTCATTTTTATTATTTAATTTTACTACTATATTGATTTGGTTTAACGGTTCCGTTACAACGCACGAGTTTTAAAAACTCAGTGAAATTATGAATGATACATAGAAAGATACATAGAAAACTTGTACCCTGTGATTGTGATATCTCAATAAATAGTATACACGCATGGTACAATATGGGTTTTGGAGATAAAAGCAAGTGTTCATGGCATTTTTGCATATGATATAGATATCAATGTGTTAAATGGGCAAATTTATGTTGCAAAACATCTAAAGAGTGAAAGCACATGCATATTTGGATAACCTCAAGAACGTACTATATCAAGTTCATAGAATATGTATGGACTAAAATAGTTAGATCGAGTGTTATACAACTCGAGATATTTGCATAAAGACGGATATAAGTTTAATTAAGTTAGCCATGTTTTATCGACGTTCTACTTTTAAAAGTTCACTATAATCGCAGTTTACAGTGATAATGTCTAGGCATCATCGAGAGAAATTGTCGAGCTTTTAGAGGGAAAATTTTTGAATGACCTTGGCACGGTCTAATTATTACTCGAACTGCAGTTCGAGTATATATGTAATTATATTTTACTAATCCCTCAAGTACATCTAGAAGATGATGTTTGGATATTTTAGTATGGACATAGTTGAACCTTAAAGTATGTTAAAAGTTGTTAAGTCATTTGTTATAAGAAATGCCTATTATCATCTCCTACCAAAGTAGAGATTCTCATTCTAGAAGTACCATCGTTAAATGCGTAAGTGCATTAATATGTTTTGCTAGCTATGTATGGTTATAATGTCTTTCACTTGAGCTTATTGTCACGATATAACCTTTGTCAAGCGAAGAGACATTGGAATGAGTTCAAAGACACATTTCAGGTATAAACGATATTTGATTATATTTTACTAACCCATCAAAACAAGTTTGGTTAGTCTTGTAGATGCAGGAATGTAATGAAACACAGTCGTGGACATATGATAATTTTTGGAAAGAGGCACCTAAAGTCTCGTTAGAAGATTATACAACATTGCTCAACATAAAGGATTGCACATTAAGGGATCAAGCGACAAATCATTCGCTACAAAGGTTTTATTCGACTTTCAAGGAAGATCGACACACGTCACTTAAAGGATACATGTTAAAATGAGGGGAGACTTATTCAAGTTGCGCTCTTTTTCCCTTGACTAAGTTTTGTCCCATTGGGTTTTCTTACTAAGGTTTTTAATGAGGCAACATATCTGATCCAAAAGTATCAGGGGGAGAAAATGCGCGCTGCACTCTTTTTCCCTTAGCTGAGGTTTTGTTACACTGGGTTTTCCTAGCAAGGTTTTTAACGAGGCAACACCACCAAGCGTATAATACATTGTTTTATTTTATCATGTGGATAGTCAAGGCGGAGTGTTATGAATACATCATTAAGAATGACTCTCCACATCCTTAACTCCTCTTTTGTATTTATTCTTATGTTAATGTACAAGCCTATAAATAGAGGCTTTGTATTTCATACTTACACATCAATAAAAAATCCATCTCCCATTCTCTCATTGTTCTCTTGTAACACCCTTACTATTTTTAAACGGATTTCGTCTTTTATTACGAACAAAATCATTTAAATATAAGTACATGTACATTAGAGAATACGGATTAATTGAATCTTTTACAATTTTCAAGTACACCACTTGATGTGACTACATTCGTCGTTTAAAATTAACGATTAACAATGTGCGGAAGCTTGTAACTTGATCGTGTTCGGTTCTTCGTTGAGCTTGATCATCCCCCGGTATTGTATATAACACCTACAATTCATAAAACATGAATTGAATTAGTCATACGTAGTTTAGAACGTGTTTAAACGAGTTCGAGAGGCAAAATAATTGAAAAAAAAAAACAAATTTTTAAAAACTGACTCCGTCATGCCTCGCGAAAGAACCCACTTGCTCCCTCGCGTGGCGCGAGGGAGACCCTTTTCCAGCAGGTTCGTTACTGGAACCTGCACTCTACCAGCTATGCCAGTTTTTACGGAAACGGCCATAACTTATTCGTTATTGATCCATTTTACGTGATTCTTTTTCCTACGCGTCCGTAATTTAATTCTCCATCTTATGGAGTTAAAATCCAACATCTGACATAATAAATTTTGAGACTTCTAAGCCTTCGACTCATTACCTTTTTACCGAATTTTAACCCGTTTAAGCATTTTATCAAACAAACATATTTGTTTGATCCTTATTTCACATGCATCTCTTCAAATTAATGTTATCTACCATGTTAGGTTCTAATCACAGGTTTCTTACACAAATTAAACCCGTTTTCGCTCGTATGCTTATTTTGACCCGTTAAGGGTAATTTTGCCTATTTTAAGCATGAATCTCTTTCTCTCACATCAAGCATTATACTACCACATTTCTTGTCAAATAATATTTCTTCACAACTATATTTGTGTTGTATTAAGTGTGGAAATTCCTAAACTCCGAGTTTTACCCCTCGAATCATTATTTTACGGCAAAGACTATTATAGAGTCAAATGACTAAGGATTCATATATTTTGCTTTTGTATACTCATTCTAAGTGTTTAATTATGCATACTACTCTTTTCCGAACAGCCTTTATGGGTCGTTCGCTCGATTTAGCTTATAAGGGCATTTTGGTCCATTTAGTCATTTCATTAATATAAAGGACTTTTAAAAGCATTTTCGACCCAAAAGCCCTGTTTTAAACTATGCATTTGATTCAAAAAGTCATTATGTTTTCAAAACACAACGATTATCATATGAATCATTTGGTTTGCTTATTAAGGTAACCAAATGTCTATATAACTGCATTTAACTATCAAGGAGCCTCTAGTTCCTATTGAGTGGTTAATCTATATTATACATACCTGGCTCGGATCAATATATATATTGACCCGTTTCGATACCTTGCCTTAGTGACCGCTAAGTAATAGCGATGTAAGTATCCATTTGATATTTATTCCTGAGATCATACAACTCGACAAACCATTAGTCGATATTGTCAAAGGGTGATATTTTCACCCTTTTGACCCGTTTGTTTTAATTGACCGATTATATTGGCGAGATGAAGCTTATTGCCATCTCGCCTACATGACTCTCTCCAGTTTACATCGTGCGGTCATTTCAATTATAAATCACTTCTTAACGCTTTTGGCCTATCAAGGCTTTCGAAATAAAGTATCTTTCAAAACCAACAATTATTGTCAACGAGTGACCAAATTACAATTTTCATTCGTCATAATATGATCGAATTACCGATTTAACTCATTTTTAGCCATCACTATGGTTTCCTATCATATTTGATTATCTTGTTCCGTACGGCTACACGCCGGAACACCATATCTCAATTGGGTATTTGTCTTATTCATAATCATTACGACAAAGAATATTCCAACATATATGACTAGTGTAAGCTATACTTACCTTGGATCCAAATTACGCTTTTCCTTCATTCTTGATTCGTTTGACCCGTTTCCTTCCCCAAGCTTTCACCTAGCTTGCCAAGAGTCAAACTATCATTGTAATTGTAAGATGGTTAGGTTAGTCATAATCATTTACGACCATTCCATCCTACGCTTCTTATATCGAACTTATCATTCGATCATATACTTGGTCGGTTTGACTTTTTAAAGTCAATCGACTTATCAACTTATTCAATGCACATTTGGTTTATTGAATTTCGCTTAAGCATTTCATCCAAACTCTTAACGAAATCAAATTTTACACACTAACTACTAGGTAACATGATTTCAAGTATCTATATCACGATCTTAACATCAATTCTCTTATATCTTAAAAAACCCATTTCGTGAGAAGTATGATCTTGTACCCAAATTCATGGTTTAATCGAACACCTTCTATTTGTTATCATGCATGTTGATTCTAAGCATAGTTATATCATCAATTTCATCATAACATTAAAACCCACTTATCTAAGTGTGTTAATTCATCAAATCCTTCAATTCATAGCATGTTATGTATGATTTTCACTTAGGGTTTCGTTCCTAAGTAAGTATACATCACTAATCTAGCCAGAGCTTCTCTAATCCATGCCTAATTCGCGATTAGGATGATTATCAAATTTTTACAACTTCACGAATGTTAAAAATTCGACATACCTTACGATCCCCTTGACTTGGTGATCACGAATTTGTGTTCATGCATTGATTTGGCTCTTGATTTGGGCTTCAATTTGATCAATTTGTTGAACTAGGGTTTGGAGCCCCTTGTTCTTGCTCCTGGGCGTACGCACACACACACACAAAGTGTGTGTTGTGTTTTGATTTTTAGTTTTTATAATTCAAGTCTCCTTTTTGGCAACTTAGGTCCCTCTAGTTTAGTTAGTCATTAAGTAGACGATAACCCACTTATTTCTAGTAATATTCCCCTTATTAACTAGGTTAAACATTCCTAGTTAACTTAATGGGTTCGGGAAGTCATAACCCGTATTATTTTAAGTCCCGTTAACTCGGGCCTTCTATATAATTTTGTTTTCTCAAAGTATTTATCCTCTTTTACTTAACATCAAGTTTATTTATTTAAATTCTAATATTTACCACGTTAATTTTTACCACTAACGGTATTTTACCCGTTGTCACTATTAACGTGGTTTGATTACCAAACCCATTTTTTGGTTGTTACAAGTCTACCCCCCTTAAAGAGGTTTCGTCCTCGAAACCTTTCTTACATAGTTCATTGAGTTTTAAACTCAATGCATTTGACCTGAGTAATCTTTTAAGCATTACTCATACTTTAACCAATTGTTAGTATTGCCAGAACAATATGGTAATATCTTTTTGGTTACAAAACATCTACGTACCTCATACGACATAATGCAACTTGAAATAACAAAATTTCGTTATTTCTACTAGTTTAGTTAACTTAGCGATTTCCATCGCTTTTATATATTATCGAACTCTTTATGAATCCGTTACTTTGATCTGTTTAAAGGTCTTTAGTGAAATCTTTCACTTTTTGCAACAATTTCTTTTGTTTTCAAATTCATTTATTCGGTTCAGTTATACCGAATCCACCGCTTACAAGCAACCAAATTTATTTAAATGACCTTAACCGGTCTCACTAACTAGACTAATTAGTCCAGTTACTTTTTACCGCTCGCTTGGTTATAATGTGATTCTACTTCACATTGCATTCCTTGACCGTGATCATGTCACATCATGTTTAATTTATATCAACCTTTCATTTTCGAAAATATCACTTTTCGAATATATCGTCTTGCGCCTATCAGTGTCAAGACTTGTATCTGTCATGCTTACTATTTAAATTCCTATCAGAATTTTATTTGTAAAAACGTTATTTCTTATCAAAACTGAAGTTTTGGTTTAGCATCTTCTCTTTAACCTTTGTCAATTATCCATACCGGAATATTGACAGTCCAAAATTTATTCTTTTGCAGTCTTTGTTTTATGCGAGGATTCTCAACTGATTTCCTCGCTTTGTCTAATTAACCCGTAGGTTTTATCACTTAGCCTTATGGGCTATTTTATTAGACTTTCACCTCTTTAAGGCGAGGTCCTTATAATCTATTTCTTTCTAGTCATGACCCGTGGGTCATTTTAGTCTCGTAGACCTTTCCTTACTCATGTCATTCTTAAAATACATGTTTGGTGTCAAGGCATCCTGTTTTTGTTTAAAATCATTTATTTTCGCTTTGGTATTTTCTTTGACCTTGACCGTAGTCTAAGGCTACATTCGTTTCCTTTCGAACAAATTTTCCGACTTTATGACTTCTCACGTCATTTAAGCGTCGGTTTATCTTATGCTCACCATTATCCAGTTTGCATACATTCGTATTTGATTATATCCCATTACCGGGCTCATTATTCTTTTGCTTTTAACGCTACCATTATCCCGCTTGCGTTTACTCATGCCGTCCGGCATGATATTATATTCGACCCGTTCAACTTTAAAATAGTTGAACATAATTTATTCAAAATTTCTATTTACATTATCTTGTCGTCTTTTAGTCATGACTCAAAACCCGAGTCTTTTAACCTTCCATCCGAGTTCCCGTTTCTCGGTCTACGCATGTGTTTAATTCTTACCCATCAACCGGGTGTTTAACCGAAATCGTTATTATAGCAACCCTCCCGGTATGCATTAAGACCTCGCTTCATTTTTATATTCCGACTTTGTCCTCAAGTTTACCGTCTTACAAAAACGGCCCGTTAAGAGGCATATTTGCATTTTCCGGGTTCGAGTGTAAATACACCCCCTCCAGTGCGTACTTTAATCATTTTACATGTTTCTTTGTCCCTTCACTCGGGCTCATTATCCTTTTATAATACGCTTCCGTCACTCAGCTGTGCGTTTACAATATTATCAAATATTTTGCTTATCTGATTCATTTGGGTACTTTTTAATTTGTCTCACTCACCTCGTCCTTACTACATTAGATGTAAGCATGTCCATCATAAAAAGTTCATGGTACCACGTGCTCACCACTTACTTGGCCAGAGTAAGCGATCAATACCTGGTATACATGACCTTTTTATATTTTTCACATTACAGCCCATGTAAGTAATGCCTCTATTTGTTTCTCTTGGAAACAATACCCAGATAGATTTTTCTATTCGGGTTTTTACAAGTTTTTAATCTACATATGCAACTTTCAATCTCTACGTATTTGTTGCATATTACTATTTGTGCAATTAAATTTAAAATGTGCACCTGGTAATGCTTGCCCTAACGGGCTTCTCTTGCCATTAGTCTTGTTCGCGATCGCTACGCGGTTTAGGTCCTTGATGAGCATACTCTTTGGACCGTTCCTCTGTCAAATCCGCGATTTGTTAAACTCTCGCTATTTTCATATGCGAGTGTCCTTCAACTAAAACATTTACAACAGTTAGTAATTTCGACATTAATGGATGCCCGTATTATAATACAAGCCTTTTCTACTATACGCATCAACGCGTATAATTTCGTTGACTATATCTATTCTATATCGTTTTTATTGGTGTAACGTGTATTACACGATAACCATATGTGTTGTTCTCAACACTTTAATCCTACTAAACCATTGATATACATGTACTTACCGGATTTGCGATCAAGCCTCGGACCGAACACACTTTATTCTTTAACCATGAGCTCTGATTACCAACTTGTAACACCCTTACTATTTTTAAACGGATTTCGTCTTTTATTACGAACAAAATCATTTAAATATAAGTACATGTACATTAGAGAATACAGATTAATTGAATCTTTTACAATTTTCAAGTACACCACTTGATGTGACTACATTCGTCGTTTAAAATTAACGATTAACAATGTGCGGAAGCTTGTAACTTGATTGTGTTCGGTTTTTCGTTGAGCTTGATCATCCCCCGGTATTGTATATAACACCTACAATTCATAAAACATGAATTGAATTAGTCATACGTAGTTTAGAACGTGTTTAAACGAGTTCGCGAGGCAAAATAATTGAAAAAAAACAAATTTTTAAAAACTGACTCCGTCATGCCACGCGAAAGAACCCACTTGCTCCCTCGCGTGGCGCGAGGGAGACCCTTTTCCAGCAGGTTCGTTACTGGAACCTGCACTCTACCAGCTATGCCAGTTTTTACGGAAACGGCCATAACTTATTCGTTATTGATCCGTTTTACGTGATTCTTTTTCCTACGCGTCCGTAATTTAATTCTCCATCTTATGGAGTTAAAATCCAACATCTGACATAATAAATTTTGAGACTTCTAAGCCTTCGACTCATTACCATTTTACCGAATTTTAACCCGTTTATGCATTTTATCAAACAAACATATTTGTTTGATCCTTATTTCACATGCATCTCTTCAAATTAATGTTATCTACCATGTTAGGTTCTAATCATAGGTTTCTTACACAAATTAAACCCGTTTTCGCTCGTATGCTTATTTGGACCCTTAAGGGTAATTAAGCCTATTTTAAGCATGAATCTCTTTCACTCACATCAAGAATTATACTACCACATTTATTGTCAAATAATCTTTCTTCACAACTATATTTGTGTTGTATTAAGTGTGGAAATTCCTAAACTCCGAGTTTTACCCCTCGAATCATTATTTTACAGCAAAGACTATTATAGAGTCAAATGACTAAGGATTCACATCTTTCGCTTTTATATACTCATTCTAAGTGTTTAATTATGCATACTACTCTTTTCCGAACAACCTTTATGGGTCGTTCGCTCGATTTAGCTTATAAGGGCATTTTGGTCCATTTAGTCATTTCATTAATATAAAGGACTTTTAAAAGCATTTTCGACCCAAAAGCCCTGTTTTAAACTATGCATTTGATTCAAAAAGTCATTATGTTTTCAAAAAACAACGATTATCATATGAATCATTCGGTTTGCTTATTAAGGTAACCAAATGTCTATATAACTGCATTTAACTATCAAGGAGCCTCTAGTTCCTATTGAGTGGTTAATCTATATTATACATACCTGGCTCGGATCAATATATATATATTGATCCGTTTCGATACCTTGCCTTAGTGACCGCTAAGTAATAGCGATGTAAGTATCCATTTGATATTTATTCCTGAGATCATACAACTCGACAAACCATTAGTCGATATTGTCAAAGGGTGATATTTTCACCCTTTTGACCCGTTTGTTTTAATTTACCGATTATATTGGCGAGATGAAGCTTATTGCCATCTCGCCTACATGACTCTCTCCAGTTTACATCGTGCGGTCATTTCAATTATAAATCACTTCTTAAGGCTTTTGGCCTATCAAGGCTTTCGAAATAAAGTATCTTTTAAAACCAACAATTATTATCAACGAGTGACCAAATTACAATTTACCCTTATTGGTTATTATGATTTACCTTATATGGTAACCCTTAAAAGTACATGTTTCATTCGTAATAATATGATCGAATTACCGATTTAACTCATTTTTAGCCATCACTATGGTTTCTTATCATATTTGATTATCTTGTACCATACGGCTACACGCCGGAACACCATATCTCAATTGGGTATTTGTCTTATTCATAACCATTACGACAAAGAATATTCCAACATATATGACTAGTATAGGCTATACTTACATTGCATCCAAATTACGCTTTTCCTTCATTCTTGATTCGTTTGACCCGCTTCTGTAACACATCGTAAAATCACGTCCAATGATGTATTGACACGTGTAATAAACCCTAATAAAGTCAAACATTGAATTTAAGGGACTAACTTTTTCGAAAAATCGAAAACTTTGATTATGAAAGGACTGGAAGTGATAGCATACCTAAAATAAGTTTCTAAATAATCTCTTACGATGTTTATATTCACAAATGAGCCACTTGATGATTAAGTGTAGCTGTTTGCGTAATTAATTGAAAGTTTGCGCGATGAAGGGTTAAAAGCGTCAACATGTTAATTCTTACCTCTGAATGACCTTTTAACAAACCGGGGGCTTCATGATATTTGATTATACTCTCGGGAATGCCAAGTAATGGCCGTCTAAGGTTTTTATGCCTATAAGTAAAGTTACGCGCAACTTTGCAAGTTAGAGGGACTAAAAGTGTCAATATGTTTAATTATACCTCTGAATGACCTTTTAGCGAACCCGAAGTATTGTGATGTTTAATAATACTTTCAAGAATGCCTAATATGGATTAGATAATGTTTCAATGCTATTAAATGATGAGATGCGCAAGTTTGCGCAATAGAGGGACCTAAAGCGTCAACTTTTGAATCTACGCCTTTCGGTGACCATCTAAGCGAGCGAGAGCGTAGTAACATTTAAGTATATGCTTGGGAATGATCAATATGGGCCATGGAAGGCTTGGATATCATTAAACGACATTTCACGCTACTTTGCGCAATTAAAGGACTATTTGCGTCAAACTGCAAAAGTATATCGATTCGTAGGGTATCGGACCTTCCGGAATATGATCGTAAGTTAAACATACCCTAAATATCCCTTACCTAGCTTAGATATAGGTTTGGAGGTGTTTGATGCGCAAAAATAAACTTTTAAGTCATGCAAGGACTAAAAGTGTCAAAAAGTGCACAAGTTTGCATTTTCGCGCATATTTCACATTCTGAATATACCCGGGGACCGAAAAATTTATGTAAGCACTAAAATATTTTATTTTAGTGTATGACTTGATAAAATTCCATCCGTCGCGTAGTTTGGATCGTTTTTCGCGTCCGTCCGTGTTTCGTCGTAATTAGACGAACAACGTGACCGTACGACCAAACGAACCGACATCCGACATGTTTTTGAGCATGTTTCATGTCCCCTATATTTAGGCATCATGTTAGAGCCTTGAAATGAGGTTAACAGGCCTTAGATGTGTCAGAAACACATTATTATGCAAGCAGGGACCAAAACTGCACTTTTGAAAGTTTGTTTGAGCTGTGCAGGCCGTAGGCTACGCCCCCTGCAGCGTAGCCTACGCCCAGGTCTGGGCAGATTCATATTTTCAGCATTTTTGTTATTTTTCAAGGGCTTTTAGGTAAAATTCTCAATTCCATGAGCTGGTTTTCAACACCCATTGTATTTAGAAACCATGGGCACACATGGAGGGCCAAGATTTAAGCACGGTTATCGAGGAACGATCCTAACGGTTCTCAAAATCCTATATAAACCCACTTGATTCTTGCTCTCATTTCACCCATGATCTGAATTGTTCTAAGTTGGGGCCTTTGTGCTTCATACCTGAACATCCTAGATCAATTCCATCCTTGCTTGGACCCTTTGTAAGTGTCCTTTCATGCTTAGTTTAATTATTTAGCGTTTTAAACCAAAAAGTCAAGCTTTTTCGATAAACGCTTTAACTTTTAAACGGTTGAGCCATTGTTCGAAACGAACATGGCTACGTGACCGTAATTAGGTAGGTGTTAAACCCTCAAAAGGGCACCTCCTAATTACCACGTTTACTTAGTTAAATTGTTGGGTCAAATAAAAGTCAATCGGGTTAGTTTTAAATTAAATTAATAACTATTAATATAAAAACCATAAAATCAGTTTTCTCTCTTTAACAAATTGGTAAATATTAGTTGAACATGTCTAAGCATGATTCAACCCGACAATTCTAAGTATAGGCTCGGTTTGGAACCGAAAGTCGCAAAAGTTGACTTTTGTTTTGACTTTCAGTTCTAACCCGATTTAGCTTAGTTTAGATATGAATTAGGATTCCTTTAGGACCAGGTTATAGGTTAGTATAACCCTCCGAGGTTATACAACTTGGTTCCATAGAAATCCTAGTTCATGCTTGTTCCCGTTAAATGCCTAAATGTTGACCGTTATGCCCTTTTGACCCTAAAACGAGAATTTTGAAAATGTGAGAGGACAATAATATTTATTACTAATTTATAAACTTGTGCCTAAAATTTGATATCAGTTTGAGGTCTAGATTAGGAGTTATGCTCAATAGCGTAATTAGAAAGCTTTTTATTAATTAAACGGCGTAATTAGCGTATATCCTATCTAAACCCAATTTTTGATACCAAACTTTTTACCTACTGATATAAAATAATATTTTGGGATTTTTAAAGATTTTTATTTATTTTTAGGCTGAGCATAACATAGGGTTCTAGGCTTGATTCGGTAATTGCCGGTTTTGCCCTTTTGGGCTATAAAATGAGTTTTACAAATCCTTTTGACCCCAAACCTTTTTCTACTGATCTAATATGATAAATAAAATATTTTTAGCCTTCTGGAATAATAAAAATATCAGCTTTCTATACAAAACCCGGAAATGGCTCCAAATCGCCTTTTTAAGCGTTTTTAACGCATAGTATGTATCGAAACTAGTTTAAATATATAAGGGTTGATGCCTACTGATATTTTCAGTAAATTTCTATATTTTAACAGCAAGCAAAAGTTTTAAACTCAGATTCTCTGTTTTGCCCTTTTTAAGCCTATGTGGAATTACCAAAATGCCCCTACGGTGCATAGTATAGTTATAATTAATAAATTTCACATATATATGATACCCTACTAATATGACTTATTAAATTAAGTATAATTACTGATTTAATCAGACCTGTAACTCAGAATGATATTTAAACTCTCTTATAACCTTTAAAATGACCAAAATACCCCTACGGGGCATAAATTGGTCTTAAACTCGTTTTGGGCATAATGGAAGGTATCCTACTGATATCACAACATATTTAGGGCATATTAACTTAGGAAACTTGTATATGACTCATGTGGTTACTCGTTACGCACTTTTCGCGTTTGGATCGGCGTATGTAACTAGTTTGCATATATTAGCCGAAACGGGTCAAACCATATCGATTTTGTCTCAAAATTCAGAATGTGTTTAAGTTACACATATTAAACAAGCATACAAGCTTGTCGGGTCAAAACCACATTCTAAACCGGTCTTCGCTTTATCATGCGTTTGAACCGTGTCTTCCTTTTGAAAACTAACCGGTCTAAGCTTAGGCTTAATTAAAGACCCGTTAGGAATCTAATTGGTTATTAAAAACCTTCGTTCCAGATTTAGGAGCCCAGTAAAAGCTATCTGTACTTGCTTGGTGGTATACGGCTGGGATAAATTGTATAAATTTGCTCAGGTAAATACTCTTAACTTATTTTCCCTATACGGGCTTGAGATACGGTCTATAAAAGTACCGTTTGGTCGGGTATGTAGTCATTTAAATCGGATTGTGATTAATGTATTTACATAACTTGCTTTATTCTGTATTATTTGGTGTATGGCCCTTGGGGGTTAAATGACCATGTCCCGGATATCCTTGGCATCATTCGAAGAAATGGCCACGACCTAAGCACGGGGTGTAGGCGTACACCTGGCAGTTGCATATGTAAAAACTGGTAGCCCACTTAAAGGAATCAGCCTTGTGGGTATTATACCTGTGGCGTGTCAATTAATCTAGACCGGCCCTACAAACGGCACTGACGGACGACAAATAAGTAAAACTGTATACAAGATTATTTTTGAATAATTGTCCCAAGTTATAAAAGATATTTTTGCCTAAGTGCATTCAAATTAATTTTTAAACTCTTTTCAAAATGAGTCAGTTAAGTTGTATTTACCAGTGTAAACTGACGTATTTTCCAAAAAGGCTAAGTGCAGGTACTAGACGGAATAGGCTGGCTACTCCAGGCATCACTACTCAAGTCTCGCAAGCTTTAGATGCCTTTAAAGTCTATTGAACAATTTCCTTTTTATTTGATCCGCCTGTGGATCTGTTTCAACTATTTTGTGATACTCAATATTACAATTTTATTCAGTTGAAATGAATCTATCTTTTGCTTCCGCTGTGCATTTAAATTTGTGTTGTTTGACTATGATGATATCAACTACGTCACAATACTCCCCACCGGGGCCACCGGTAGTACGTGGAAATATCGGGGTGTGACAGGTTGGTATTAGAGCCAACATTGAGTGAATTAAACTGTCACACCCCTATTTTCCACGTGTCACCGGTGGGCCCGGTGGGGAGTATCGTGACGTAGTTGGTATCATCATAGACAAACAACACAATATATATAAATGCACAGGGGAAGCAAAGATAGATTCATTTCAACTTTAATAAAGTGTAATATTAAATATCACTAATAGTTGAAACGGATCCACAGGCGGATCAAAATAAAAATAAGATATTGTTCAACAGTTTATTGTCATCCAAGCTTGCGAGACTTATTGTGGACGCTCTAGAAGACAGCCAGCCTATTACGTGTAGTACCTGCACTTAACCTTTTGGAAAAAATACGTCAGTTTACACTGGTAAATACAATTTAACTGACTCATTTTGAAAATGGTTGAAAATTGATTTGAATGCTCAAGGCACAAAACATTTTTATAACCTGGGTCAATTATTTAATATAATCTTGTGAACGAATTACATGTTACTTGTGCGTTCAGTAGCCCGGATCTTGTCCGGGTTAAAGATCAATAGACCCACCACATTATAGAGTTATACACTGACAGGTGTACGCCTACACCTCGTGCTCAGGTCGTGGCCATCTCGTAAGATGATGCCAAGGATATCCGGGACATGGTCATTAACCCCCCAAAGGCTTTAAGTGAACAAGACTGTTTAAACGAGCCGGTCAAATTATTCAATTAACCACCCAAAGATGTAAGATTTGATGCTCGATCAAGCGGTATACTATATACCGTAACCCAAGCCCGTATAGGGAAAATAAGTTAAAAGTATTTACCTTGGTAAGTATAAATCACAACAAGAAAGTGAAGGTAGCTTTTACTGGTTCTTCTATTCTGGAACAAAAGGTTTATAATAACCTATTAGACTTCTAACGGGTCTTTATTTAAGCCTAAGCCTAGACCGGTTAGTTTTAAGGATGATACGGTTCAAACGCACGATTAAGCGAAGACCGGATAGAATGTGATTTAGACCCGACAAGTTTGAAGACTTGTATAATATGGGTATACTAAACACATTCTGGATTTTGAGACAAAAATGATAAGGTTTGACCCGTTTCGGTCAATTTATGCAAACTAGTTACATAAACCGAACCGGACGCGAAAAGGGCGTTACGGGTAACCATAAGATTCATATGCAAGTTCCCTGATATAATATGGCTTAAATATGGTATAACATCAGTAAGTTATCTTCTATTATGCCCAAAACGGATTTAAACACAAATTATGCCTCATAAGGGCATTTTGGTCATTTAAAAGATTATAAAAGAGTTTATTTGTAAATCTGAGTTACGGGTCTGATTTATACAGTAAATATACTTAAATTAACATGTTATAACAGTAGGGTATGACCCATATGTGAAACTTATCATTTAAAACCAAACTATGCACCATAGGGGTATTTTGGTAATTTCACAAGGGCTAAAATGTCAAAATTGGAAACCTGAGTTTATAAACTTGTACTTACTGTTATTATATAAAAATATGCTAAAAACATCAGTAGGTATCAATCTTATATGTCTAATATGGTTATAGTGCATACTATGCGATAAAAACGCTTAAAAAGGCGATTTGGAGCCATTTCCGGGTTTTTAAAAGAAAGCTGATATTTTTATAATTCCAGAAGGCTCAAAATATTTTATTTAACAAATAAAATCAGTAGAAAAAGGTTTGGGGTCAAAAGGATTTATAAAACTCATTTTATGGCTAAAAAGGGCAAAACCGTCATAACCGAATCAAACCTAGAGACCTATGTTATGCTCAGCCAAAAATTAAATAAAAATCTTCAAAAATCCCAAAATATTATATAACATCAGTGGGTAAAAAGTTTGATATCAAAAAGTGGGTTTAAATGGGTTATATGCTAATTACGCCGTTTAAGTAACATAAGGCTTTCAAATTACGATATTGAGCATAACTCTTAATCTAGACCTCAAACTGATATCAAATTTTTGGTGCAAGTTTATAAATCAGTAACAAATGTTTCTACTCTTTCACTTTTTCAAAAATCACGTTTTATAGTCAAAAGGGCATAATAGTCAACTTTTAAGCATAAATCGGAAACATGCATATGAATCGGATAAGTGTTGAACCAAGTTGTAAAATTTCAGAGAGTTATACTTATATGAAGATTGGTCCAAAATAAGCTCTAAGGCAGATCTCAAACATGCATGAACGGATCCGAACTGAAAGTCAAAGAAAAAGTCAGTTTATGCGACTTTCGGTTCCGATTCGGGTTTAAACTGAAAATTGTCGAGATGAAGATGTTGAGACATGTTCTTACATTAATTACCAAGTTATTTTAATGATCAAACAGGTTGCATGTACCCTACATTGCTAATCATGCTTAAATTTGCAAATACACATTCTGTTGACTTTTTGAAACAAGCTTTGACTCGAAAATTATCATACTTAGAGTGGGAATCTGAAAATACCCTTTTGAGGGTTTGTTACCCACATAAATACCAACTTGTAGGTAATTTCAATTTGAGAAAAGACTGAGCCAATTTCGTTTAATCACGAAGTCAAACTTAATTTACGATGGATTGACTTTCGGTTAATAAACTAAGCTAGAACGGATTTGAGAAGGTTATGAACACTTACAAGAGTCCTAATAAAGCTTAGAGATCACTAGAAAGATGTCTTGACGTCCAGAGAGCTCCAGAGATGATCTTGTGAATTTTTGAAAGTGTAAGTGTTGAATGTTTGTAATAACAAGACCCTTCTTATGCAGATTTTTGATCTTTTTGATGTTGCCACAAGAGTCTCTGGTGTTTTAAGAAGAGGACAAGTGCCCCTAGATGCATGTAAACCCATTGGTGAAGCTCAGGAATCGGCAACAGCTGGAAACAAATCGCAACAGGTCTGAAACTGGCACCTGGTCACTGCTTTTGTCGCTGGCAGCTGGTAGGCGGGCCGCGAGAGGCTCTTCGCGGGCCGCGTACAAGTCGATAACCAGCTTAACAAGTTTTTATGTTTTACAATTCAGTCCTTGGCCTTTGTTACGTGGTTTTGGCTCCTTTTCTTGCACATTAGACCCTAAAATCTTATTTTTAAGGGCCTTGGGACATTTACAAACATGGTAAAGTCCTTGGTTAACTTTGTGCTTACCCGAAAAGTCACGAAATTCAACGTTAACGCAATTAACCCTTCGTGCACGGTTTTGATCATAACTTTCTCCTACGATAACGAAACTTGATGAAATTTTTATCACATATTCTAGTGAGTATATTTTATCATTAAAAAGCTTCGGGTTTGCCAAAAGGTCACTCAGAGGTATACTTTCAACATGTTGACACATTTAGCCCCTGTAGTTTGTAATTCCTCACTTTCTCTCATTTTCCGCTTCGTATGATCCATGATTTATCCGTTTAAGATTATAAACTCCATGTAGGGTTATTGTAGAGCCTATTTATCAATTGTTGACACTTTGGACCCTTATATTCACATAGTTTCACTGTTTGTCAACTTTAGTCCCTCTAAAGTATGTTTTCACATATTCAAAGCCCATGACACGTGTCAATACATTATTGGACGTATATTTTCGAGGTGTTACATCCTCACCCCCTTAAAAGAAATCTCGACCCCGAGATTTACTGAAACAAATGAGGGTATTTTTCTTTCATCGTGGATTCTACCTCCCACGTGTATTCGGGACCTCTACGGGCATCCCATTTGACCTTAACAATAGGTACATGCTTCCTTCGAAGCTTCTTTACCTGTCGATCTTCAATCGACAATGGCTTTTCCACAAATTTCAAGCTTTCATCTATATGTACATCCGTATGCGGTATAACCAGTGATTCATCAGCGAAACACTTCTTCAAATTACAGATGTGGAACACGTTATGGATAGCGCTAAGTTCTTCAGGCAAGTTTAATTTATAAGCAACTGACCCGACACGTTCGATAACCTCGAAAGGTCCTATGTATCTCGGGCTTAGCTTGCCTTTCTTACCAAATCGCATCACCCCCTTCCAGGGTGATACTTTAAGCAACACTTTATCACCCACTTCGAAGTGAAAAGCCTTACGCTTTGGATCCGCATAACTCTTCTGCCTATCCCTGGCAGCTTTCAAACGATCGCGAATCTGGACAATCTTGTCCGTCGTCTCAAAAACTATATCTGATCCTGATAGTTGGACATCTCCAACTTCTGTCCAACAAATGGGCGATCTACACTTTCTACCGTATAAGGCCTCAAAAGGCGCAGCTTTTATGCTGGTGTGGTAGCTATTGTTGTAGGAGAACTCAATTAGTGGTAGGTTCTTATCCCAATTACCACCCAAATCGATCGCACATGCACGTAGCATGTCTTCCAACGTTTGAATAGTACGCTCACTCTTACCGTCAGTCTGAGGATGATAAGCCGTACTAAAATTTAAACGAGTGCCCAAAGATTGTTGGAAACTTTTCCAAAAATGTGACGTGTATCTAGTATCTCTATCAGAGATAATAGACACAGGTATACCATGCAGAGCTACAATCCTATCTACGTATAACTGGGCTAACATATCTGAGCTGTAAGTTTCCTTAATGGGTAGGAAATGTGCTGATTTCGTCAGTCTATCCACTATGACCCATATAGTATCATTTCCCTTTCTCGTCTTTGGCAACTTGGTGATGAAATCCATTGTCACCATCTCCCACTTCCATGTGGGAATTTCAGGTTGTTGTAACAAACCTGACGGCTTTTGATGCTCAGCTTTGACTTGCGCACAAGTCAAACATTTAGCTACATAAGGAGCTACAGACTTTTTCAAACCAATCCACCAGTAGTTGGCCTTTAGATCCTGGTACATCTTATCAGCTCCAGGATGAACGGAATATTTGGAACTGTGGGCTTCCTGGAAGATAACATCCCGAAGTCCTCCATAAACTGGAACCCATATTCGTCCATTCAATCTAAGCATTCCGTCTTTGTCATAGGATAACTGCTCCTCAGTTACTCCTAGCTTTTCTTCAGGATAGTTAGCTTCCAACACAGCTTCCTTCTGTGCAGCTAACACCCTTTCGTTCAAACTATTCCTGATTTCGATGCGTTTGGCATTGATTCTTATCGGCTTCACTCTTTCTTTTCTGCTTAAGGCATCAGCAACTACGTTTGCTTTGCCTGGATGGTATTTTATCTCACAATCATAATCATTTAAAGTTTCCATCCATCGTCTTTGTCGCATGTTCAAGTCTTTCTGATTGAACAAATGTTGAAGGCTCTTATGATCCGAATAGATCACACACTTGGTTCCATATAAGTAATGTCTCCAAAGTTTTAATGCAAATACAACGGCACCCACTCCAAATCGTGGGTGGTGTAGTTCTTCTCGTGTACTTTTAGCTGTCGTGAAGCGTACGCAATAACCTTGCCTTTCTGCATGAGTACACAGCCCATACCAGTGTGTGATGCATCACAATACACCACAAATTCTTCTATTCCATCAGGCAATGTTAACACTGGTGCATTGCTCAACTTTTTCTTCAGGATGTCAAAGGATTCCTGCTGCTTAGGGCCCCAATCAAACTTAACCTTGTTACGTGTCTACGAGGTTAGGGGCGCAGCAATCCTTGAGAAATTTTCAATAAAACGCCTATAATATCCTGCTAAACCTAGAAAACTGCAAATCTCAGTAGGTGTCTTTGGTTCTTGCCAATTCATAACTGCTTCTACCTTAGCGGGATCCACTTGGATACCATGCTCACTTACCACATGTCCAAGGAATTGGACTTCTCGAAGCCAAAATTCGCACTTCGAAAATTTGGCGTAGAGTTTCTCATGATGTAGAAGTTTGAGAATACAACGAAGGTGTTTCTCGTGGTCAACTTTATTCTTTGAGTAGATAAGGATGTCGTCAATGAAGACGATGACGAATTTATCCAGATAAGGCTTGCAGACGCGATTCATGAGATCCATGAATGCGGCTGGTGCGTTAGTGAGCCCGAAAGGCATCACCAGGAACTCGTAATGTCCATAACGAGTCCTAAACGCTGTCTTGTGCACATCTTCATCTTTGACCTTCAACTGATGATAGCCTGATGTAACACCTCGAAGCAACGTAAGTACAGGCCTAATAAAAAGCAACGTAAGTTCAGTAAGAAGCCTGTATACCTCAGAGACTGCTTCAACATTATTATATCCAATAGGAATGAGTTTTTTTTCTTTCCGATGTCCTAGTTCCGTTAAAAAAATAAGGACTCAATATAGTGATAAAAAAAATCGATTGGTTACCTTAAAAATCAAGCCCATATGGTGGGTGATAAGAAGCGATTAATTATCAAAACTCCTTATGAGACAACCCTCATAATTACATGTATCCGTACGATTAATTAATATTAAACAAAAAAAATGGTGGAATTGGCCGTCCCCGGAATCGAACCTGGGTCTAGGCCGCACCCTTTCGCGCGCCTAACCAACCGAGCTAGGTGCCTAGTTTGTGAAAATTTCCATTCTGATTAAATATAAGCACATATAGTTGATATCTCTTTAATCTCTATCGATTTCGAATACCAAATGGTATGACAAAAGCGCTATATGAGGATTGGTGTATCTTAATAAGTTCCATAGATTGCTTCCATGCCTGATCAGTATGGAGGTTTAATGCATGGGACCACAAAGATATCCCAATGATCATATGGTACTAAAGTCAACTAATGGTATTCAAAGAAGATATCCAGAATGGAATTGTCCAAATAAATATTCCCTGGTAAAGAAATATGCGAACTCGTAACATAAATGTGTCACTTATTAGACACGAGCGTTGATGAGTGAAATGGAGCCTGAGATATGGGAATCTCAATAATCTCCTTGTACCTTGATTAGCTTCTCCTAAGACTACCCTGTTTACCTCCCAAGAGGCAGTAGCGTTAAGATTTATATCCCATTAAGGCTGTATTATTATGAAATCTCCAAGACGGCTAGTACCATCATTGGGAGAACCGAAAACCTGATTAAGTAAATTTTAAGATAGGAGATTCATATAGCCTAACTCGATATTCAGAGAGTTTGATGTTGTTAGGTAAGAAAGACGGTTCATTTTGCTTATGAACTCATTACCGCAACCCTATTTTAACAACAATTAAGAATTTCCCTCAGCTACCCAGGATCGTCGAATTGTTCGACTAACGACAAGGATTAGCTATTCCTTAAAATTAGTTAAGCAATGGTTGGATAACCCTCTCACCTTAAACTAAGCTTTTCTATAATAATTGATATGTAAGTATTAAGGCTGCTCCTTGGGAGACCTTGTATAGATGGAATGTTAAACATCTATTGTTAGATAGGGAATTGGTAAGTCCAATTAGCAGGACCAGAGATAATCTTTGAAACGACGGACAAGGCTGTCCAGATTCGTGACCGTCTCAAAGATGCTCGAGATAGGCAGAAGAGTTACGCTGATCCAAAGCGTAAAGCTTTTCACTTCGAAGTAGGTGATAAAGTGTTGCTTAAAGTGTCACCCTAGAAGGGAGTGATGCGATTTGGTAAGAAAGGAAAGCTAAGCCCGAGATACATAGGACCTTTAGAGGTTATCGAACGTGTCGGGTCAGTTGCCTATAAGTTAAACTTACCTGAAGAGTTCAGTGGAATTCACAATGTGTTCCACATCTGCAATCTGAAGAAGTGCTTCGCTGATGAATCACAGGTAATACCGCATACAGATGTGCATATAGGTGAGAGCTTAAAATAGTGGAAAAAAAAAACCTTTTGTCGATTGAAGATCGACAGGTAAAGAAGCTTCGAAGGAAGCATGTACCTATTGTAAAGGTCAAATGGGATGCCCGTAGAGGTCCCGAATATACGTGGGAGGTTGAATCCACCATGAAAGAAAAATACCCTTATTTATTTCAGTAAATCTCGGGTCGAGATTTATTTTAAGGGGGTGAGGATGTAACACCTCGAAAATTCGTGTTCAATGAAATAACGACACGTGTCATGTAAGACAAAACGCGTTGTAAACCCGGATTTAATAAAGATGTTTTGGCAGGATTTAAAAGTGTCGTCATGTTAAATTTCACCTCTGAACGACCTCATTTATAAATCCCAATACCCAATTATATTTTTTCAAACATCTAATATATCCTAAATCCAGAAATTCATTGTCGATAAACGAATTCAAAGTGCATGATAGGTTCCTATGAAAATTTCTATGGTTAACCTTCTTGTTCGGCACTTTTGAAAAGGATCCAAGCAAACATAACATAATGGTAGGGTATGTAATTGTTAAAAACCCATAATAGAGGTCCCAAACTGACAAAACAAGGTCCCAAAGTCGAATTATGAGGTTGCCCTTTCGAATGCATGAAGGAACAAGATTTTTGGCTGCTGATGATTTGTTGCGCACCGCAACAAATAATTGTTACGGTGCGCAAGCTAAGCCCAGCTCCAACAGAATTGCCTGTTTGCTGTTAAACGCGAAATTTGACCTTTTATCCGATTTTCCTCATAACCCTTGGCCCCTAAACAACCCCTAAACATCTAGGGACACTTGTTAAGATGTTGTGGTCACTTGTAGACTTGTGTGTCAAGAATTTGTGGTGATCTAAACACTATATAAGGCCACTAAGTTGCAACACATTCTTCACACTTCACTTGTGCAATTCTGGAGCTTTTGGGAGCTTAAGAGCAGACACAAGATCTTCCTAATCAAGCTTAGGACTTCAGTAAGTTTTCTAATCCTTCCTTAGTTTAAGTTTTAGCTTAGTTTAGCTTAAAAGTCAACCGTCGTAATTAAAGGTTGACTTAGCGATTAATCACTAATGGTCCAGTGATTAGTCGAATCAAAGGTAGTTATAAGTTGGTAATTATGTGGGCTTTAAACCCTTAAAAGGGCATCCACTGATTCCCATCCTAACTAGGTCATTTGTCGAGTCAAAGATGATTAGAAAAAGTCTACAGAAATGTAATCTTTCGTTTAACGCATAATTAACGATGTAAAAGGTGTGTAACCTATTTTATCATTCATATAACTTGATAATAAGCATAAGAACTTGCCTAAGCTTGTTGGATTCGACAACTTTCTGTTTTGAACCGATTCGGAACCGAAAGTCGCAAAGCTTTGACTTTTGCTTTGACTTCAGTTCTGACCCGTTTTAGTATGATTTGGAAATGCCTTAGAGCTTCCTTAGGACCAGGCTACATGTTAGCATAACCCTCTGTGGTTGGTTCATTAATTGACCCATTCGTTTACGCGTTTCCGTTAATTGCTCATATGTTGACCATTATGCCCTTATTACCTTAAAACGTGATTTATGAAAATGTAAAAGTGTAGAAACCTTAGTTACTGATATATAAACTTGTATGCAAAGTTTGACATCAATTCGAGGTCTAGATTGAGAGTTATGCTCATTAGCGCAAAGTAGAAGCTTTATGTTAATTAAACGGCGTAATTAGCGTATAGCCTAGTTAAGCCTACTTTTTGATATCAAAATCTTTACCCACTGATGTAATATATTATTTTGGGATTTTTGAAGATTTTTAATTAATTTTAGGCTGAGCATAACTTGTAGTCGTAGGCTTAATCCGGTAATTGTCGGTTTTGCCCTTACGGGCCATAAAATGAGTTTTACATATCTAAACGACTCCAAACCTTTTGCTACTGATTAGATATGTTAAATAAATTATTTTAGGCCTTTTGGAATAATAAAAATATCAGCTTTATGTATCGAACCCGTAAACGGCTCTTAGTCGCCTTATTAAGCGTTTTTAACGCATAGTATGTATTAAAACTATATTAAACATACCCGAGTTGATACCTACTGATATCTTAGGCAAAATATAATATTTTAACAGTAAGCAAATGTTGATAAACTCAGACTTCATTTTTGAGCTTTTCGGCTTATGTGAAATTACCGAAATGCCCCTACGGGGCATAGTTGGTTATAAATGATAGATTTCACACATATACTTTATCCTACTGTTATAACTTATAAAAATAAGTATTTTTGCTGA
This sequence comes from Helianthus tuberosus, assembly GCA_030545235.1. Classification (NCBI taxonomy): domain Eukaryota; kingdom Viridiplantae; phylum Streptophyta; class Magnoliopsida; order Asterales; family Asteraceae; genus Helianthus; species Helianthus tuberosus. The sequence continues at coordinate 184,927,041 of CM060417.1, forward strand.
TTATATCAGACCTGTAACTCAGGTAAATATTTAAACTCTTTTATAACCTTTTAAATGACCAAACTACCCCTACGGGGCAAAGTTCGTGTCTAAATACGTTTCGGGCATAATGAAAGGCATCTTACTGATGTCACAACATATTTGAGGCATAAATTAACTTAGGAAACCTGTACATAGCTCTCATGAATACCCGTCACGCCTATTACGCGTACGGTTCGGTTTATGTAACAAGTTTATATGAATTAGCCGAAACGAGTCAAACCTTATTGGTTTTATCTCAAAATCCAGAATGTGTATGAAATACCCATTTAAGACAAGTCTTCAAACTTGTCGGCTCTAAAAGACATTCTATTCCGGTCTTCGCTTAATCGTGCGTCTGAACCGTATATTCCCTTAAGACTAACTGGTCTAAGCTTAAGCTAAATTAAAGGCTCGTTAGCATTCTAATTGGTTTTTATACCATCATTCCAGACTAGAGCATTTCGGTAAATGGTACCTACGCTTACTTAAGTGAATACGGCTGAGTTATTAGATTCTTGCTATTTAAGACAGGAGCTAGCTCAGGTAAATACTCTTAACTTATTTTCCCTATACGGGCTTGGGATACGGCACTATAAAAGTACCGCTTGGTCGGGTGTATGTAGTCATCTAAATCGGATTGTGATTGGTGTATTTACATAACCTGTTTAATATGTATTATTTGGTGTATGGCCTTTGGGGGTTAAATGACCATGTCCCGGATATCCTTGGCATCATTCAAAGTAATGGCCACGACTTAAGCACGGGGTGTAGGCATACACCTAACAGCTGCATTATGTAAAAACTGGTAATCCATTCCGAGGTATCATCCTTGTGGACATTATACCGGAACTGGTAATCCACTTAGAGGATGATAGCCTGTGGGCATTATACCTGTGGCGTGTCAGTTAATCTAGTCCGGCCCTACAAACCGGCCCTAACGGACGACAAATAAGTAAAGCTGTATACAAGATTATATACAAATAATTTTCCCGAGTATAAAAGGTTAATTTTGCCTCTGTGCATCTTAATCAAATTATAAAAGATATTTTTGTGCCACGTGCATCCAAATCAATTTTCTTAAACTCTTTTCAAATGAGTCAGTTGAGTGTATTTACCAGTGAAAACTGACGTATTTTCCAAAAAGGTTAAGTGACAGGTACTGAACGAAATTGGCTGGAAGCTCAGGGCGCTAATAAGGAATCTTGCAAGTTCTAGGCGTCTAAAGTCTGTTGAACAAATGATATGTTTAAAGATCCGCCTGTGGATCCTTTACTTTCCGTTGTAATACTGGATATTACTTTATATTCGGAATGTAATAATATTTATCTTTTGCTTCCGCTGTGCATTTATATAATTGTGTTGTTTGACTATTATGTTGCCAACCACGTCACGATACTCCCCACCGGGCCCACCGGTGACACGTGGAAAGTCGGGGTGTAACAGGTTGGTATCAGAGCCAACACTGAGTGAATTAAACGCTAGCCTTTTGTGTTTAATCTCAGTTACACAATTGTACATTCTTGAGTCTAGACAAGAACATAAGACAAATCCAAATTCATTTCATTGTCTTTTAATTACTTCCTTGTTATTTTTCTGATTAGCCTTTGCATGGGCAAGTCATTTTATCAGAAGTCCCGTTTAGGGCAACCATATACTTGCTTAAGTTTTAAAGGAACGATTATGTTTCAATTATCATTCCTATATTATAAGATCTACCATTATAATAAAATGGCAAAATCTAAAAAGGACGAGACCTAGCCATACGTCACATTAAGACAGGGCCAAGATGGTAGTTCCACAATTAGATTCAGATCCTTGTTAACAGTTCAATTTAGAAATTGTTCTGCATTAATTATTAAAAAGAATCTAAAGGGTAAAACCTAGCTTAAGTGTCACTACAGACAAGGCCAAGATGGTAGAACCTATACAAGAGATTCAAATCCTTATTAAACATTTGAAAGCATATTCACATGCTTGACAAAGTGTGATGCGATAAAATCACATAAGTCATTTTTATGGGTTATTCTAAAATCCCTTATTTATATAATCATCCCTTATGGATGAAGTGCCCATGGGCTATAATTAACGTCCTCTGAGACTAAAGACAGTGGTAGCCTACAACTCCCTATCAAGGAAAGGTAATGAACATTGGTTCAAACCTCAAATGCTTCGATTCTCTGAAATCCTAGCATATAATTTATAATTGTCCATATGACTAGGCCTTTGGTGCCATGAGTAAGACTGATACTGTCTTATAATTAGGATAAATTATTATAAAAATCCTAAATAAATATGATTAGGAAATTAACCAGATATGGTCTTTGTTTACCATGGTTAATGAATTACCCTAAGGGGGCAATTCCATAATAAACTCCCAAATAAACTATTGTCCTTGTTTTCTGCAACAGTTCAATTGTAATGGCTAACTCAGACGAGGGTAATAGTCATCCAGTGGAGGTTAATAATGACGCCCGAATTAATCTAACTGGTGCGGAATTAAAAGCGATCATAGACGGCGCAGTTACACAAGCTTTGGAAAGGCAGTACGAGGAGTATAGTGGGACTCGTAGTAGGACCCTATCTACACAGCCTTCAAAGCCACCGTCCAATAACGACGACCCGAAGAAAAATGATGACCGACACTCCTCAAACCACAGTGCTCCATCTCAGCAGGTCATACTGAATAAAGGACCCCTTGCCAAGGGTTGCTCCTATAAATATTTCGTTTCCTGAAAACCCCGGGATTTCACTGGGGAGAAAGGAGCCATCGATTGTATGACATGGCTGGATGAGATGGATACGGTTGTTGATATCAGCGGATGCACTGAGCGAGACGTGGTCAAGTTTGTGTCGCAGTCTTTCAAGGGTGAAGCTTTAGCATGGTGGAGAGCTCTGATTCAAGCCACCGGGAAAATTCCACTGTACAATATGTCGTGGGATCAATTTGTTGCCCTTATCAGGGAAAATTTCTGCGCTCAGCATGAGGTGGAGAAGATAGAGTCCGATTTTCTATCCTTGGTGATGACAAACCTCGACTGTCAAGCTTACCTAACGAGCTTCAACACTATGTCTCGGTTGGTTCCATACCTGGTAACCCCGGAACCAAAACGGATAGCTCGTTTTATCAGTGGTTTAGCCTCCGAGATCAAGGCAAGCGTAAAAGCTTCTCGGCCAGCGACTTTTAGATCAGTAGCTGACATTTCCTTATCCCTTACTTTAGATGCTGTCAGATTGAGATCGCTAAAGAAATCTGAAGAAAGTAAGAGGAATCGTGAGGATGATAACTCACGAGGGTCAGAGAAGAAGCACAAGGGAAACACTGATTCTAAGAAGTCTGGGTTTGGAAGGAACAGTCAGCGAACAGAGGAGAAGCCAAAGTGCTCGACTTGTCAAAGACGCCACTTTGGAAAGTGCAGATCTGAATCCAATTCTAAGTCTGAATCACCTGCATGTGGGTTATGCAAGTCTAAGGAGCACAAGACTGTTGATTGCAGGAAGATTAAAGATGCCACCTGCTACAATTGCAATGAGAAGGGGCATATAAAGACCAACTGCCCTAAGTACGCGAAGAAGCCTGAAGAGGCCAAGAAAGCAAACGCATGAGTCTTCCAGATGAATGCCAAGGAGATGATGCAGAATGATAACTATATAGCAGATACCTTTTAATATCAAACAGTTTATGCATGAATTTTATTTGGTATTGGCACATATGACTCTATAATGAATGATAAATGTTGAGAACTATTGTCTCCGCCTGATTAAGACTCCGATCACTTAATGCGAGGTAGAAATGGACCGATGATACTTTAGAAAATGCTCCAACAAATCCTATATTGATATTTAATATCTATTAGAAATCACTCTTTTCTGATACCCTTATGGCAAACTTTCAAACTATCCAAATTCATCAGTATATTAAAGACAGATGTGACATTTTGATCCCTTGTCAAAGAGGTGATGGACTAGGTCCAACCCTCAAATGCCATTGATGGTCTTTTGTGACCTAGGCTAAGTGATATTGATATATTTTTAAAATAACATTCATTAAGAATGATAATGCCTTATTGGCCAGTATAGTATGATGAAACCAAGGTTAGTATATGTTAAGGCCATCAGGGTAATGAATAGCAGATGTTGGATTACAACTAAGTAAAGGATTCACCTGGCAATAGGAACACAATCTCGAGTATGATAAACTCGGATAAGACAACCGTCAATCGCCCCATTGATAATACGACGAATGTAAATAAAAACTACAAACGTAAACCTCAGTACTAATGGAGTTAATCTCCAGGCTGTGGTTGACACAGCAGTTGGAGGGATCATGGGAAAAGGTCATGAGACAATCCAAAGAGCCGAATGCTTCTCGCTCTAAATCTCATTCAAAAACCATGTTTAATTGCTCATGAGGAGAGCTATATTCACACTTCAAGTATGAAGGATGAACCAAAGAAGGAGGATAACTCCCAGAAATCTGGGAAAGAGAGCAAGTACAGGCCTAATAAAAAGCAACGTAAGTTCAGTAAGAAGCCTGTATACCTCAGAGACTGCTTCAACATTATTATATCCAATAGGAATGAGTTTTTTTTCTTTCCGATGTCCTAGTTCCGTTAAAAAAAATAAGGACTCAATATAGTGATAAAAAAATTGATTGGTTACCTTAAAAATCAAGCCCATATGGTGGGTGATAAGAAGCGATTAATTATCAAAACTCCTTATGAGACAACCCTCATAATTACATGTATCCGTACGATTAATTAATATTAAACAAAAAAAAATGGTGGAATTGGTCGTCCCCGGAATCGAACCTGGGTCTAGGCCGCACCCTTTCGCGCGCCTAGCCAACCGAGCTAGGTGCCTAGTTTGTGAAAATTTCCATTCTGATTAAATATAAGCACATATAGTTGATATCTCTTTAATCTCTATCGATTTCGAATACCAAATGGTATGACAAAAGCGCTATATGAGGATTGGTGTATCTTAATAAGTTCCATAGATTGCTTCCATGCCTGATCAGTATGGAGGTTTAATGCATGGGACCACAAAGATATCCCAATGATCATATTGTACTAAAGTCAACTAATGGTATTCAAAGAAGATATCCAGAATGGAATTGTCCAAATAAATATTCCCTGGTAAAGAAATATGCGAACTCGTAACATAAATGTGTCACTTATTAGACACGAGCGTTGATGAGTGAAATGGAGCCTGAGATATGGGAATCTCAATAATCTCCTTGTACCTTGATTAGCTTCTCCTAAGACTACCCTGTTTACCTCCCAAGAGGCAGTAGCGTTAAGATTTATATCCCATTAAGGCTGTATTATTATGAAATCTCCAAGACGGCTAGTACCATCATTGGGAGAACCGAAAACCTGATTAAGTAAATTTTAAGATAGGAGATTCATATAGCCTAACTCGATATTCTGAGAGTTTGATGTTGTTAGGTAAGAAAGACGGTTCATTTTGCTTATGAACTCATTACCGCAACCCTATTTTAACAACAATTAAGAATTTCCCTCAGCTACCCAGGATCGTCGAATTGTTCGACTAACGACAAGGATTAGCTATTCCTTAAAATTAGTTAAGCAATGGTTGGATAACCCTCTCACCTTAAACTAAGCTTTTCTATAATAATTGATATGTAAGTATTAAGGCTGCTCCTTGGGAGACCTTGTATAGATGGAATGTTAAACATCTATTGTTAGATAGGGAATTGGTAAGTCCAATTAGCAGGACCAGAGATAATCTTTGAAACGACGGACAAGGCTGTCCAGATTCGTGACCGTCTCAAAGATGCTCGAGATAGGCAGAAGAGTTACGCTGATCCAAAGCGTAAAGCTTTTCACTTCGAAGTAGGTGATAAAGTGTTGCTTAAAGTGTCACCCTAGAAGGGAGTGATGCGATTTGGTAAGAAAGGAAAGCTAAGCCCGAGATACATAGGACCTTTAGAGGTTATCGAACGTGTCGGGTCAGTTGCCTATAAGTTAAACTTACCTGAAGAGTTCAGTGGAATTCACAATGTGTTCCACATCTGCAATCTGAAGAAGTGCTTCGCTGATGAATCACAGGTAATACCGCATACAGATGTGCATATAGGTGAGAGCTTAAAATAGTGGAAAAAAAAAACCTTTTGTCGATTGAAGATCGACAGGTAAAGAAGCTTCGAAGGAAGCATGTACCTATTGTAAAGGTCAAATGGGATGCCCGTAGAGGTCCCGAATATACGTGGGAGGTTGAATCCACCATGAAAGAAAAATACCCTTATTTATTTCAGTAAATCTCGGGTCGAGATTTATTTTAAGGGGGTGAGGATGTAACACCTCGAAAATTCGTGTTCAATGAAATAACGACACGTGTCATGTAAGACAAAACGCGTTGTAAACCCGGATTTAATAAAGATGTTTTGGCAGGATTTAAAAGTGTCGTCATGTTAAATTTCACCTCTGAACGACCTCATTTATAAATCCCAATACCCAATTATATTTTTTCAAACATCTAATATATCCTAAATCCAGAAATTCATTGTCGATAAACGAATTCAAAGTGCATGATAGGTTCCTATGAAAATTTCTATGGTTAACCTTCTTGTTCGGCACTTTTGAAAAGGATCCAAGCAAACATAACATAATGGTAGGGTATGTAATTGTTAAAAACCCATAATAGAGGTCCCAAACTGACAAAACAAGGTCCCAAAGTCGAATTATGAGGTTGCCCTTTCGAATGCATGAAGGAACAAGATTTTTGGCTGCTGATGATTTGTTGCGCACCGCAACAAATAATTGTTACGGTGCGCAAGCTAAGCCCAGCTCCAACAGAATTGCCTGTTTGCTGTTAAACGCGAAATTTGACCTTTTATCCGATTTTCCTCATAACCCTTGGCCCCTAAACAACCCCTAAACATCTAGGGACACTTGTTAAGATGTTGTGGTCACTTGTAGACTTGTGTGTCAAGAATTTGTGGTGATCTAAACACTATATAAGGCCACTAAGTTGCAACACATTCTTCACACTTCACTTGTGCAATTCTGGAGCTTTTGGGAGCTTAAGAGCAGACACAAGATCTTCCTAATCAAGCTTAGGACTTCAGTAAGTTTTCTAATCCTTCCTTAGTTTAAGTTTTAGCTTAGTTTAGCTTAAAAGTCAACCGTCGTAATTAAAGGTTGACTTAGCGATTAATCACTAATGGTCCAGTGATTAGTCGAATCAAAGGTAGTTATAAGTTGGTAATTATGTGGGCTTTAAACCCTTAAAAGGGCATCCACTGATTCCCATCCTAACTAGGTCATTTGTCGAGTCAAAGATGATTAGAAAAAGTCTACAGAAATGTAATCTTTCGTTTAACGCATAATTAACGATGTAAAAGGTGTGTAACCTATTTTATCATTCATATAACTTGATAATAAGCATAAGAACTTGCCTAAGCTTGTTGGATTAGACAACTTTCTGTTTTGAACCGATTCGGAACCGAAAGTCGCAAAGCTTTGACTTTTGCTTTGACTTCAGTTCTGACCCGTTTTAGTATGATTTGGAAATGCCTTAGAGCTTCCTTAGGACCAGGCTACATGTTAGCATAACCCTCTGTGGTTGGTTCATTAATTGACCCATTCGTTTACGCGTTTCCGTTAATTGCTCATATGTTGACCATTATGCCCTTATTACCTTAAAACGTGATTTATGAAAATGTAAAAGTGTAGAAACCTTAGTTACTGATATATAAACTTGTATGCAAAGTTTGACATCAATTCGAGGTCTAGATTGAGAGTTATGCTCATTAGCGCAAAGTAGAAGCTTTATGTTAATTAAACGGCGTAATTAGCGTATAGCCTAGTTAAGCCTACTTTTTGATATCAAAATCTTTACCCACTGATGTAATATATTATTTTGGTATTTTTGAAGATTTTTAATTAATTTTAGGCTGAGCATAACTTGTAGTCGTAGGCTTAATCCGGTAATTGTCGGTTTTGCCCTTACGGGCCATAAAATGAGTTTTACATATCTAAACGACTCCAAACCTTTTGCTACTGATTAGATATGTTAAATAAATTATTTTAGGCCTTCTGGAATAATAAAAATATCAGCTTTATGTATCGAACCCGTAAACGGCTCTTAGTCGCCTTATTAAGCGTTTTTAACGCATAGTATGTATTAAAACTATATTAAACATACCCGAGTTGATACCTACTGATATCTTAGGCAAAATATAATATTTTAACAGTAAGAAAATGTTGATAAACTCAGACTTCATTTTTGAGCTTTTCGGCTTATGTGAAATTACCGAAATGCCCCTACGGGGCATAGTTGGTTATAAATGATAGATTTCACACATATACTTTATCCTACTGTTATAACTTATAAAAATAATTAATTTTGCTGATTATATCAGACCTGTAACTCAGGTAAATATTTAAACTCTTTTATAACCTTTTAAATGACCAAACTACCCCTACGGGGCAAAGTTCGTGTCTAAATACGTTTCAGGCATATTGAAAGGCATCTTACTGATGTCACAACATATTTTAGGCATAAATTAACTTAGGAAACCTGTACATAGCTCTCATGAATACCCGTCACGCCTATTACGCGTACGGTTCGGTTTATGTAACAAGTTTATATGAATTAGCCGAAACGAGTCAAACCTTATTGGTTTTATCTCAAAATCCAGAATGTGTATGAAATACCCATTTAAGACAAGTCTTCAAACTTGTCGGGTCTAAAACACATTCTATTCCGGTCTTCGCTTAATCGTGCGTCTGAACCGTATATTCCCTTAAGACTAACCGGTCTAAGCTTAAGCTAAATTAAAGGCCCGTTAGCATTCTAATTGGTTTTTATACCATCATTCCAGACTAGAGCATTTCGGTAAATGGTACATACGCTTACTTAAGTGAATACGGCTGAGTTATTAGATTCTTGCTATTTAAGACAAGAGCTAGCTCAGGTAAATACTCTTAACTTATTTTCCCTATACGGGCTTGGGATACGGCACTATAAAAGTACCGCTTGGTCGGGTGTATGTAGTCATCTAAATCGGATTGTGATTGGTGTATTTGTATAACCTGTTTAATATGTATTATTTGGTGTATGGCCTTTGGGGGTTAAATGACCATGTCCCGGATATCCTTGGCATCATTCGAAGTAATGGCCACGACTTAAGCACGGGGTGTAGGCATACACCTGACAGCTGCATTATGTAAAAACTGGTAATCCACTCCGAGGTATCATCCTTGTGGGCATTATACCGGAACTGGTAATCTACTTAGAGGATGATAGCCTGTGGGCATTATACCTGTGGCGTGTTAGTTAATCTAGTCCGGCCCTACAAACCGGCCCTAACGGACGACAAATAAGTAAAGCTATATACAAGATTATATACAAATAATTTTCCCGAGTATAAAAGGTTAATTTTGCCTTTGTGCATCTTAATCAAATTATAAAAGATATTTTTGTGCCACGTGCATCCAAATCAATTTTCTTAAACTCTTTTTAAATGAGTCAGTTGAGTGTATTTACCAGTGAAAACTGACGTATTTTCCAAAAAGGTTAAGTGACAGGTACTGAACTTAATTGGCTGGAAGCTCAGGGCGCTAATAAGGAATCTTGCAAGTTCTAGGCGTCTAAAGTCTGTTGAACAAATGATATGTTTAAAGATCCGCCTGTAGATCCTTTACTTTCCGTTGTAATACTGGATATTACTTTATATTCGGAATGTAATAATATTTATCTTTTGCTTCCGCTGTGCATTTATATAATTGTGTTGTTTGACTATTATGTTGCCAACCACGTCACGATACTCCCCACCGGGCCCACCGGTGACACGTGGAAATTCGGGGTGTGACACCTGACCTCAAGTCGATCTTAGAAAAGTAGCTTGCTCCTTGTAACTGATCGAACAGATCGTCGATCCTGGGCAAAGGATACCTGTTCTTGATAGTGACCTTATTAAGCTCACGGTAATCGATGCACAGACGCATCGATCCATCCTTCTTATTGACAAACAAAATCGGTGCTCCCCAAGGAGACGAACTTGGCCTAACGAAACCTTTGGCTAGTAGATCGTCTAACTGCGTCCTTAACTCCTTCATCTCCGTTGGTGCTAACCTATAAGGTGCTCTAGCAACAGGTGCTGCTCCCGGAATGATGTCAATTCGGAATTCAACTTGCCTATCTGGTGGTAAACCAGGTAGTTCTTCAGGGAAAACTTCAGGATATTCCGAAATAACAGGGATGTCTTCAATCTTGGGTTTCTGCTCGTCAATAGTAACTTGTGCCATATAAATGACACAACCCTTCCCCAAGCATCTAGATGCCTTGAGCATGGACACTTGCTCAGGCAATCCATGCTGGGTATCCCCCTGAATGGTAAGTGACTTACCAGACGGAGTTTTGACTATCACTTGCTTTCTGTTGCACACAATCTGGGCTTGGTTATGCGATAACCATTCCATGCCTATAACTACATCAAAGCCGGCTAGCTTAAAGGGAAGTAAGGACAAAGGAAAAGAATGATTCCTAATGGATATAACACATCCATCTAAAACAGTTGAGGCTGTTTCTATGGTTCCATCAGCTAATTCCACCTCGTATTTTACACTTAAGGTTCTAACAGGTAGGTTTAATAACTTACAGAACTTATCATCAACAAAAGACTTATCTGCTCCAGAATCAAACAATACTCTAGCAAAAACATCATTTACGAGAAAAGTACCTGTAATCACGTTGTCATCTTGAACAGCTTCATTAGCATCCATCTTGAAGACCCTCGCATTGGTCTTCTTCCCATCTTCGGCTTTCTTGGCGTTCTTTGGGCAATTGGACTTAATGTGCCCTTTTTCGTTGCAACCATAACATTTTGCATCCTTCAGCTTCTTACATTCCAAAGTCTTATGATCCGTAGATTTGCAAATCCCACAGGATCTCACGTGAGACTGGGATTTCGACTCAAATCGACACTTCCCAAAATGGTTCTTCTTACAAGTTTTACATTTGGGCTTGTCCCCCGATTGTTGCCCGTCCTTCTTAGATCCCGTCCCTTTCTTGTGGTCGTTATTTCCTAGGTGTCTCTTCTCCGATCTTCGTGAGGTATCGTCCTCACGCTTCCTCTTATTCTCTTCTGAGTTCCTGAGTGCTCTCAACCTGACTACGTCCAGGGTGAGAGATAGAGATAGATCAGCCGCTGATCTGAAGGTTGCAGGCCTCGATGCCTTAACACTTGCTTTAATCTCAGGGGCTAAACCCCTGATGAAACGGGCAATCCTTTTAGGTTCTGGGGTTACCAAGTATGGTACTAACCGAGATAGAGTATTGAAAGTGGTGAGGTATGCCTGGCAATCTAAATTCTTCATCACCAAGGATAAGAAGTCTGACTCGATCCTTTCAACTTCGTGTTGTGGGCAATAATTCTCTTTGATAAGGGCAACGAACTGATCCCATGACATATTGTAGAGTGGGATCTTACCGGCAGCTTGAATGAGAGACTTCCACCACGCCAGTGCCTCCCCTTTGAACGATTGGGATACGTACTTCACTACATCTCTTTCAGCACACCCGCTGATGTCTACTACCGTATCCATTTCGTCTAACCAGGTCATGCAGTCGACCGCTCCTTTCTCCCCAGTAAAGTCTCTGGGTTTACATGAGACGAAGTATTTATACGTACAGGACTTACTATGCGGTTCCTGTTTCTGCTTGACCTTCTTTATCGGGACACTGTTTTGGTTAGAGGAGTGATGATCCTCATCATCCTTCTTGAGCTCATATTTCTTAGGTCCATCTTTCTTAGAGGGCGGCTTGCTATGAGCCTCCGAGTGGACTTTCGGTTTGGAACGTGGTGCAGATCGGGTCCTACTTCGGGTCCTGCTCGATTCACTATACTGTCTATTTAGCGCTTCGATAACAACATCATTCACTAATGCTTTCAACTCCGCACCCGTTACTAATATTTTAGTATTTTCAGGGTTTTCTGCTGGACGACTGTTTAATTCTTCAGACTTAGCCATGTAGTCTTAATTGCTACATAAAAATAAGGACAAGGTCTATTTAGAAGTCTAAACAGTATTATCGTTCTTGACGATTTATTAACCATGGTAAATAAAAGCCATATTAGTTAATTTAATAATTTCATTCAGGATTTTTACTAGTAATCTTTTTAGAACGAAATATATTATTGGCATAATAAGCCTAGTCACGTAGACAAATTTCTAAATTACAAATTTAGATCTTATAGGATTAAAGTTTGAATAAATAAGACAAATCAATCCTTTTCTTGGCAGGGAGTCCATAAACTACAGCTGCCTTTTGTTTTTATATGACATTAATTATAACCCGTAGGCATTATGTCACAACCAAATATATATAGAAATATTAAACTTGGATAATTTATTAAAAGGGTGGCGTGTGTGATTTTACGGATCACACTAGCCAAGAATGTTAACATGTTTACAGATGTTAACAGAGATTTGAATCTTTTAAACAGGTTCTACCATATTGGCTAGATTTATGACAACATAACAGCTAGGTTTTACCTTTTAAGATCCTTATTATTTTATTAAAATGGTAAATCAAAATAATATATGTTATTTTTCATTTATTTATACACTATGTTTATGCACATAATTAAGAAATGAAAAACTTAAATTAACCATACCATTAAAAATTTAAACCAAGACAAGTTCGCCCTAAACGGGACTTTTACATAAACAACATGCCCACGCAGGGGCCAAACAAATAAACAAACCCACGCAGGGGTCAAATAAAAAGATATGCCCACGCAGGGGCAGAACAGAAAGAAATACCCACGCAGGGGTAGAGTACAGAAATAAATAAATGTCCACGCAGGGACATGAGTACCACACTAAGATAACCAAACAAACAAAGGATTCAGCGATCCTTCTTGCTTTTCCTCTTAATCAAATCCACCATCTTCTTAAACATCCCCCGGTTATACCTCCGATCATGCCGCAACTCATGCCGCATCTCTTGACGCACCTCTTGTATCTCATGAAGGATTTCTTGCATTTGGGGCGGTGACATCGTCGGCGCCTGAGGTGGTTGCTGATAATGCGGGGGTTGAGGAGGCTGTGGTTGCTGATATTGCGGAGGTTGAGGAGGCGGTTGTTGATACCCATATGGTGGGTACCCATAGGTCGAGTGTCCCGTAGCCCAGGGACCTCCGTAGGGACCTTCTTGATGGAAAGTGTTGGAGTTTGCTGCTATCCAGTAGGGATCCTCTGCAAAGTTGTAACCCGTGTGAATCGGCTGCTCGAAGGGGTTGAATGCTGCAGCACCAGTGTAAGTGGGAATTGGGTCTCCAAAACCCAATGGTGGCTGTAGCGCGACTGGCGCAGAGGCTACTTCTAAGACAGGGTGTGAAGATTCCCCCATCTCCGGCTCTTCGTGGACCGATGAGTAACGGCTGCCACTCGAAAGTGGAGGGGTGCTGATGCGTATTCCCCCTCGTGCGGATATTCGCGCTATCGTTCTCCTTCGCCTCGGAGGCGAGGGAGGTTGAAGCTGAGGCGGTGGTGGCGGCGGAGTGACCGCGACAAGTCGAGAATCCTCAAAAGGATTCTGCTGCTGCTGCTGTAGCTGATGCAGGGGAGAGTTGGGCTGAAGCTGGTGCAAGGGAGAGTGATGTGGCTGGTGCAAGGGAGAGTGATGTGGCTGGTGCAAGGGAGAGTTATGATAACTGGGGGTAAACACCCAGTCATACTGCTTGAAGTTCTCCTCAAAGCTATCGGGACCATTGTAAGGTGATTCCATAAATGGTGACCCATCTGAAATCTCAATGGGATGATTGGGAGTTCGAGACGGTGGCATTGCAGGATCCGTATCCTCATCGATGTCCATCGGGTTGCCACCAGAAAAGTGGTCTTCTGGTCCAAGTGGGTTAAAACCCACTGCAGCTCCTAAGTAGTCGTCAGGGTTGAACTGACCCTGGAAGACGGGTGATGGATGGTTAAAGGGTGAATTGTGTCCTAGTAGGGGAATGTAGGACTGTTGAGAGTTGTGGGGCTCATTCTCCGAATGAGGCCCAAAGGAGTGTGGGATGGATGGTGAGGTACTCAGTGAGACTGAGCGCCTAGCTGGTTCGGTAAAAGACCTCCAAAGATCTTGAGCAGCTATGTTATGAGGATCCAAAGGTGTTCGCCGGTGTAACGGTCCGGCCTCGTGGTCGTTTGGGGCTACATGTGCTCCATTTCCCCTTCCTCGTCCTCTCATACGTGGCGGCATGTTGACAACCTGTCAAAACAACAAGTGATACAACAAAAATATATATAAGACAAAGTTAGAAATAAAACCAAAAATTTGGAAATTTCCTAAGTTCCTTGTCTAGACTCGAGAATCGAGGATTGTGCAATTGTGTAACTGAGATTAAACACAAAAGGCTAGAGTTTAATTCACTCAGAGTTGGCTCTGATACCAACCTGTCACACCCCTATTTTCCACGTGTCACCGGTGGGCCCGGTGGGGAGTATCGTGACGTAGTTGGTATCATCATAGACAAACAACACAATATATATAAATGCACAGCGGAAGCAAAGATAGATTCATTTCAACTTTAATAAAGTGTAATATTAAATATCACTAATAGTTGAAACGGATCCACAGGCGGATCAAAATAAAAATAAGATATTGTTCAATAGTTTATTGTCATCCAAGCTTGCGAGACTTATTGTGGATGCTCTAGAAGACAGCCAGCCTATTACGTGTAGTACCTGCACTTAACCTTTTGGGAAAAATACGTCAGTTTACACTGGTAAATACAATTTAACTGACTCATTTTGAAAATGGTTGAAAATTGATTTGAATGCTCAAGGCACAAAACATTTTTATAACCTGGGTCAATTATTTAATATAATCTTGTGATCGAATTACATGTTACTTGTGCGTTCAGTAGCCCGGATCTTGTCCGGGTTAAAGATCAATAGACCCACCACATTATAGAGTTATACACTGACAGGTGTACGCCTACACCTCGTGCTCAGGTCGTGGCCATCTCGTAAGATGATGCCAAGGATATCCGGGACATGGTCATTAACCCCCCAAAGGCTTTAAGTGAACAAGACTGTTTAAACGAGCCGGTCAAATTATTCAATTAACCACCCAAAGATGTAAGATTTGATGCTCGATCAAGCGGTATACTATATATCGTAACCCAAGCCCGTATAGGGAAAATAAGCTAAAAGTATTTACCTTGGTAAGTATAAATCACAACAAGCAAGTGAAGGTAGCTTTTACTGGTTCTTCTATTCTGGAACAAAAGGTTTATAATAACCTATTAGACTTCTAACGGGTCTTTATTTAAGCCTAAGCCTAGACCGGTTAGTTTTAAGGATGATACGGTTCAAACGCACGATTAAGCGAAGACCGGATTGAATGTGATTTAGACCCAACAATTTTGAAGACTTGTATAATATAGGTATACTAAACACATTCTGGATTTTGAGACAAAAATGATAAGGTTTGACCCGTTTCGGTCAATTTATGCAAACTAGTTACATAAACCGAACCGGACGCGAAAAGGGCGTTACGGGTAACCATAAGAGTCATATGCAAGTTCCTTGATATAATATGGCTTAAATATGGTATAACATCAGTAAGTTATCTTCTATTATGCCCAAAACGGATTTAAACATAAATTATGCCTCATAAGGGCATTTTGATCATTTAAAAGATTATAAAAGAGTTTATTTGTAAATCTGAGTTACGGGTCTGATTTATACAGTAAATATACTTAAATTAACATGTTATAACAGTAGGGTATGACCCATATGTGAAACTTATCATTTAAAACCAAACTATGCACCATAGGGGTATTTTGGTAATTTCACAAGGGCTAAAATGTCAAAATTGGAAACCTGAGTTTATAAACTTGTACTTACTGTTATTATATAAAAATATGCTAAAAAAATCAGTAGGTATCAATCTTATATGTCTAATATGGTTATAGTGCATACTATGCGATAAAAACGCTTAAAAAGGCGATTTGGAGCCATTTCCGGGTTTTTAAAAGAAAGCTGATATTTTTATAATTTCAAAAATTAAATAAAAAATCTTCAAAAATCCCAAAATATTATATAACATCAGTGGGTAAAAAGTTTGATATCAAAAAGTGGGTTTAAATGGGTTATATGCTAATTACGCCGTTTAAGTAACATAAGGCTTTCAAATTACGATATTGAGCATAACTCTTAATCTAGACCTCAAACTGATATCAATTTTTTGGTGCAAGTTTATAAATCAGTAACAAATGTTTCTACTCTTTCACTTTTTCAAAAATCACGTTTTATAGTCAAAAGGGCATAATAGTCAACTTTTAAGCATAAATCGGAAACACGCATATGAATCGGATAAGTGTTGAACCAAGTTGTAAAATTTCAGAGAGTTATACTTATATGAAAATTGGTCCAAAATAAGCTCTAAGGCAGATCTCAAACATGCATGAACGGATCCGAACTGAAAGTCAAAGAAAAAATCAATTTATGCGACTTTCGGTTCCGATTCGGGTTTAAACTGAAAATTGTCGAGATGAAGATGTTGAGACATGTTCTTACATTAATTACCAAGTTATTTTAATGATCAAACAGGTTGCATGTACCCTACATTGCTAATCATGCTTAAATTTGCAAATACACATTCTGTTGACTTTTTGAAACAAGCTTTGACTCGAAAATTATCATACTTAGAGTGGGAATCTGAAAATACCCTTTTGAGGGTTTGTTACCCACATAAATACCAACTTGTAGGTACTTTCAATTTGAGAAAAGACTGAACCAATTTCGTTTAATCACGAAGTCAAACTTAATTTACGATGGATTGACTTTCGGTTAATAAACTAAGCTAGAACGGATTTGAGAAGGTTATGAACACTTACAAGAGTCCTAATAAAGCTTAGAGATCACTAGAAAGATGTCTTGACGTCCAGAGAGCTCCAGAGATGATCTTGTGAATTTTTGAAAGTGTAAGTGTTGAATGTTTGTAATAACAAGACCCTTCTTATGCAGATTTTTGATCTTTTTGATGTTGCCACAAGAGTCTCTGGTGTTTTAAGAAGAGGACAAGTGCCCCTAGATGCATGTAAACCCATTGGTGAAGCTCAGGAATCGGCAACAGCTGGAAACAAATCGCAACAGGTCTGAAACTGGCACCTGGTCACTGCTTTTGTCGCTGGCAGCTGGTAGGCGGGCCGCGAGAGGCTCTTCGCGGGCCGCGTACAAGTCGATAACCAGCTTAACAAGTTTTTATGTTTTACAATTCAGTCCTTGGCCTTTGTTACGTGGTTTTGGCTCCTTTTCTTGCACATTAGACCCTAAAATCTTATTTTTAAGGGCCTTGGGACATTTACAAACATGGTAAAGTCCTTGGTTAACTTTGTGCTTACCCGAAAAGTCACGAAATTCAACGTTAACGCAATTAACCCTTCGTGCACGGTTTTGATCATAACTTTCTCCTACGATAACGAAACTTGATGAAATTTTTATCACATATTCTAGTGAGTATATTTTATCATTAAAAAGCTTCGGGTTTGCCAAAAGGTCACTCAGAGGTATACTTTCAACATGTTGACACATTTAGCCCCTGTAGTTTGTAATTCCTCACTTTCTCTCATTTTCCGCTTCGTATGATCCATGATTTATCCGTTTAAGATTATAAACTCCATGTAGGGTTATTGTAGAGCCTATTTATCAATTGTTGACACTTTGGACCCTTATATTCACATAGTTTCACTGTTTGTCAACTTTAGTCCCTCTAAAGTATGTTTTCACATATTCAAAGCCCATGACACGTGTCAATACATTATTGGACGTATATTTTCGAGGTGTTACATCCTCACCCCCTTAAAAGAAATCTCGACCCCGAGATTTACTGAAACAAATGAGGGTATTTTTCTTTCATCGTGGATTCTACCTCCCACGTGTATTCGGGACCTCTACGGGCATCCCATTTGACTTTAACAATAGGTACATGCTTCCTTCGAAGCTTCTTTACCTGTCGATCTTCAATCGACAATGGCTTTTCCACAAATTTCAAGCTTTCATCTATATGTACATCCGTATGCGGTATAACCAGTGATTCATCAGCGAAACACTTCTTCAAATTACAGATGTGGAACACGTTATGGATAGCGCTAAGTTCTTCAGGCAAGTTTAATTTATAAGCAACTGACCCGACACGTTCGATAACCTCGAAAGGTCCTATGTATCTCGGGCTTAGCTTGCCTTTCTTACCAAATCGCATCACCCCCTTCCAGGGTGATACTTTAAGCAACACTTTATCACCCACTTCGAAGTGAAAAGCCTTACGCTTTGGATCCGCATAACTCTTCTGCCTATCCCTGGCAGCTTTCAAACGATCGCGAATCTGGACAATCTTGTCCGTCGTCTCAAAAACTATATCTGATCCTGATAGTTGGACATCTCCAACTTCTGTCCAACAAATGGGCGATCTACACTTTCTACCGTATAAGGCCTCAAAAGGCGCAGCTTTTATGCTGGTGTGGTAGCTATTGTTGTAGGAGAACTCAATTAGTGGTAGGTTTTTATCCCAATTACCACCCAAATCGATCGCACATGCACGTAGCATGTCTTCCAACGTTTGAATAGTACGCTCACTCTGACCGTCAGTCTGAGGATGATAAGCCGTACTAAAATTTAAACGAGTGCCCAAAGATTGTTGGAAACTTTTCCAAAAATGTGACGTGTATCTAGTATCTCTATCAGAGATAATAGACACAATTATACCATGCAAAGCTACAATCCTATCTACGTATAACTGGGCTAACATATCTGAGCTGTAAGTTTCCTTAATGGGTAGGAAATGTGCTGACTTCGTCAGTCTATCCACTATGACCCATATAGTATCATTTCCCTTTCTCGTCTTTGGCAACTTGGTGATGAAATCCATTGTCACCATCTCCCACTTCCATGTGGGAATTTCAGGTTGTTGTAACAAACCTGACGGCTTTTGATACTCAGCTTTGACTTGCGCACAAGTCAAACATTTAGCTACATAAGCAGCTACAGACTTTTTCAAACCAATCCACCAGTAGTTGGCCTTTAGATCCTGGTACATCTTATCAGCTCCAGGATGAACGAAATATTTGGAACTGTGGGCTTCCTGGAGGATAACATCCCGAAGTCCTCCATAAACTGGAACCCATATTCGTCCATTCAATCTAAGCATTCCGTCTTTGTCATAGGATAACTGCTCCTCAGTTACTCCTAGCTTTTCTTCAGGATAGTTAGCTTCCAACACAGCTTCCTTCTGTGCAGCTAACACCCTTTCGTTCAAACTATTCCTGATTTCGATGCGTTTGGCATTGATTCTTATCGGCTTCACTCTTTCTTTTCTGCTTAAGGCATCAGCAACTACGTTTGCTTTGCCTAGATGGTATTTTATCTCACAATCATAATCATTTAAAGTTTCCATCCATCGTCTTTGTCGCATGTTCAAGTCCTTCTGATTGAACAAATGTTGAAGGCTCTTATGATCCGAATAGATCACACACTTGGTTCCATATAAGTAATGTCTCCAAAGTTTTAATGCAAATACAACGGCACCCACTCTAAATCGTGGGTGGTGTAGTTCTTCTCGTGTACTTTTAGCTGTCGTGAAGCGTAGGCAATAACCTTGCCTTTCTGCATGAGTACACAGCCCATACCAGTGTGTGATGCATCACAATACACCACCAATTCCATATATTTTAAATACGTCACCAAGCAAAGAAGCCATAATGGAAATTCTCCCCATTCGAAGCCTAGGGAAGGCCGAGCTTCGTACTGCGACCAGGATTAACGTGCAACCAAGGAGAAAACATTTAGAAATAAAGTAAAGAAGAAAACTCCTTTTGCTGAAGATCGTTTCCTTAATAGTCCTCATAAGAACATATTTATCTTCCAGTTCCTTCGAGGACAACATGTTCCTTTCAAGTCCCGTTTAGGGCAATTCTGAACCTCTTTTAAAAAAAATCCTTGGAATGTTTTATCTAAATGTTATATACATCATTATATATGAACATAAAATATGAATAATAACATTCCTTTTATAAGATCTACCATTATAATAAAAATGGCCAAATCTAAAAAGGACAAGACCTAGCCCATGTGTCATTTTAAGAACAGGGCCAAGATGGCAGTTCCTCAATTAGATTCAGATCCCTATTAACATCTCAATTTAGGATTGTTCTGCGTTAAAAATGAAAAAAAATCTTAAAGGTAAACCTAGCCTATATGACAAGGCCAAGATGGTAGAACCTATTCAAAAGATTCAAATCCTTGTTAACATCAGTAACATGTTAACATTCCTGGCAGACGTGGTTTGATAAAATCGCATAAATCATCCTTATACGGGATTCTCCCGAAATCCCTTCTTATTTTGTGAATTAAGCATCCGTTAGGGATGTAATGCTTTCGGGCCATATTCATTGTCATATAAGACAAACGACAGTCGTAGCCTACAACTCCCTGTCAAGAAAAGGCAATGAACAACGTTCAAGCCTATATACCTTGATTCTACAAAATCATGGTTTATAATTTAAAGTTGCCCTTATGACTTGGCTTTTTTGTGCCATAGTTATATTTAATTAAAGGAAAAATTACAAGTTTTGTCCTTTATCTTTATACCATATTTCAAGCGGTGTCCTTTTCAACGAATTTTGACAGGTTTTGCCCTTTATAGGAAATTTTGTTGCACGTTTTGTCCTTTGACCCTAACCTAGTTAGATTTTCTTGTTAAATCTGGTCACGTGCAAGTCACATGAGGGTAGTTTAGTCTTTATACATATAAAGGACAATATTTGTAAATATTGTTATATGTATAAATACTACCTGCTCTATTACTCTGCAAGTAATTTTTCCCCAAATAACTAAGCAAAAATTGCATTTGCCCCTTGATTCAACAACGACGCACACCTAAATTTTCGACCCAAATTAGTACCACCCACCAAGATCAATCACTTCCTCAATATTATTACTCTGTTTACTTAACAAATTATTGAACTTTTCACCACCACTTGCTCAATTTAGCAATCCCACTGAACCACAACAACCCACATCTCAAAACAGAGTCTTGATACGATCCCCATTAGGGTTTTTGTCAATTTCAACAATCATGGCTTCTTTGATGCTATAATTTGGACCTCAAAATCTTGCATTTGCCCTAAAAGGGTTAGGGTTTAAGAACCCTGATTTGAAATGTAGGAACCCCAAATCCAATTTGATTGGTAAAAGTTGTAATCTTGGAGCTAAAACCCTTATGGTACCCAGATGTAGTGTGTCTGTATCAAGGCCTGCTTCATAGCCAAGATTTATTCAGCATAAGAAAGAGGCTTTTTGGTTTTATAGGTTTTTGTCAATTGTGTATGATCATGTGATAAACCCTGGGCATTGGACTAAGGATATGAGAGATGATGCACTCGAACCGGCGGGACTCTATAACCGGGATTTAGTTGGGGTGGATGTTGGTGGGGGTACAGGGTTTACTATTTTGGGGATTGTGGAACATGTTGATGCTAAGAATGTGACCATTTTGAAACAGGTCGTTGGACCTGGAGTCGCCGGAATCAGGAGTGGAGATCCGATTGAGAGCATGGGTTGGGGCGGCGATGCCGATGGCTGTACAGTGGTGGTTGGGTGTTTGGTTAGGGTTGGGGTGGTGGTTCTGTGTAGATCAGTTATCGGTGAAGACTGAGGTGACGGTGGATGGTTGTGGTGGTGGTGGTAGATGAAGGTTGAGAGAGAGAGAAAGAGTTATCTGTGTGTGTGATCATAAAGAGAGAAAGAGATTTTAATTTAGGAAAATGTTATTAGTTATTTAAATTTTCTTTTCTTTTATTTATTAAAAGATTTATAAATAAATGGGTACAAAGACTAAACTACCCCTGTTTGATTAGATTTAACAAAAATAACTAATAGGGTTAGGGTCAAAGGATAAAACATGCAACGAAATTCCCTATAAAGGGCAAAACCTGTCAACATTCGTTGAAAAGGACAGCGCCTGAAATATGATATAAAGATAAAGGACAAAACTTGTAATTTTTCCTTAATTAAATCTAGGATAAATATAATGAAAATCCTGAATAAAATAAATATCATTCCTTTTCTGCCAGTATACATATTAAAATATAATCTTAAAAGGTATAACCTACCTTGAATGTCATTAAAGACCTAGCTAAGATGGTAAGACCTGTTTAAAAGAAATTCAGATCCTTGTTAACATCTAAAAATATGTTAACACTCCTGACAACAGTGATGCGATAAAATCACACTTGTCATCTTCATATTAGGAATTTCCAAACCCCTTATTTAGCGTAAATGATCAATAGGAATCATGGCTAATAAACGTCGAACATGATGTACACATCTAAACATCCATCTGGGATGTATACCTACGGGAAAAGATGTATACATGAAAAAGATAGTTTTATTTCATAACTTCTTGTCAAAGACAATGAACTATGAAATTTTTCCGATCCAAAGGAATCATTGATTATGTTTTAAAAATTTCCCTAGTGACAAAGGCATCTGTGCCATCAAAAGTCCTTTGGAACATGCCCTTGTGCTATATAAAATGTCGGTACGACATTGACAGTCGTGATTTATGTCCCTTGTCTAATAAACATAAAGGATTATATTCCATTTAAATGCCAAAGATGGTTTATTTAAAAACCTAGGCAAAGCATAATCAAATAAATTAAATACTATCTACTAGCCTATATGGTTTAATCGCACCATGGCTATTTAATTATCAAGTTCGACAATTCACTACATAATTAAACAGATTATTACTGCTTGGTTTGTAGCCTTCAAATCTTCATCATGGCTGACCCCTCTGAAGCTCGCAATCATCCAGTTGATCAGAATAATGATGCAAGACTGAACTTAACGGGCACCGAGCTACAGGCTATGATGGATACAGCCGTAAAGAACGCTGTGGACCATGTATTAAAGGATCATAAGCGAAAGTGTGATAATACCCCAAATAAGGGTTATAAAAAGGGTAAGACCGGTTCAAACTATGACCAGTCCAAGCCAAAGGAGGCATAACCCGAATGTAAAATCTGCGGGAAGAAGAAGCACTTCGGAAAATGTATATATGAACAGACCAGGGGATGTGGCATCTGTAAAGAGACGGATCACAAGACCCATGAATGCAAGGAATTGAAGGACAACCAGCAGTCAAGTGAAAAGACCAGATGCAAAACCTGTAGGAAATACCACCTCGGGAAATGCAGATTTGAATTTCAGCCTTCACCTTGTGGAATCTGCAAATCCAAGGAGCATAAGACCTTGGATTGCAAAAAGTTGGAGGATGCGACCTGTCATGGTTGTGGCGGGAAAGGGCACATAAAGACCCGCTCCCCAAAGAAGGCGACTAAAGGAAAAGGCACTTTAAATTCACAAGCTAAGCCTTGTGGAATTTGTAATAAGGAAGGGCACAAGACTTTGGAGTGCCAAGACATAGAGGACGCAACCTGCTATGGTTGCAATGAAATAGGGCACGTCAAGACAAATTGCCCAAATAAAACCAAGAAGCCTGGCAAGGCTAAGAAGACCAAAGCTGGAAGCTCCCAGATGAATGCTCAAGAGGCTATTCGGGATGATAATGTCACAACAGCTACTTTCTTTATCAATAACGCTCATGCTAGAGTATTATTTAATTCAGGTTCAGATAAGTCTTTCGTAGAAAATGGATTTTGTAAATCTTTAAATCTGCATGTTAAAACTCTAAGCGTTAAGTATAAAGTAGGATTGGCCAATGGTACCTCAGAGACTGCTTCAGCAATATTAGATGGATGTTTTATATCCATTAGGAACCATTCTTTTCCACTGTCCTTGTTTTCGTTGAAATAGAGGGACTCGATATAGTGATAGGAATGGATTGGTCATCTTATAGCTAAGCCCATATTGTGGGTGATAAGAAGCAAGTAGTTAACAAGGCTCCTTATGGTGAGCCTTTGACAATTCAAGGAGACACATGGTATGGATTGCCTATGTACCTGCAGAATTTGGTATTTAATACCAAAGCTATGAGTATGGAAACTCAGAAGGGACAAACAAAAGTCGCGATGCTAGAAATGCGACAAATGTTAATGGTGCATCAAATATGAACCTCAATGTTAAGGGAGTTAATCGCCAAAACTGTGAATAACGCAGCTGTTAGAAAAGCTATAAGAAAATTCATGAAAAGGTTCAAGAAGCCAAATGCTGTTTGCTCTAAAACACATGTCGCTGCTCATGAGAAGAGCTTCATACATACTTCAAATGCGAAGAATAAACCCAACAAAGGCATATATGGCAAGGAGCCCATTATTTTTGGGTGTACTTAAAAGTACTTCGTCTCTTGGAAGTCAAGAGACTTCAATAGTAAAAAGGGACCATCGATTGCAGGAAATTGTTGGATGAAGTAGAAACCATAGGTGTATCAGCGGTTACGCTGAAAAGAACGCGGTGAGATATGCATCACAGCCATTCGATGGCAACACCCTTAATTAGTGAGGACATTAATGAAGTCCACAAGAAAGATCCCCTTATACAGTGTGGGATGGTCCAGGTTGTAAGGACCTTATTAGAAAAACCTATTACCCGTTTCATGAAATGGAAAAAGATGGGATAAGAATTTTCGGACTCTCACCATAAAAGTTTTAGTTTGTCGACAGTATGTGGCAAATTTTAATTCATTGGTTGAGATAGTGCCCTATTCCACTTACCCAAAATCTAAGCATAATGCAATAGTTGTTGGTGGTTAGCACCGGCAATAAGAGGGCAAGTTATAATTTCAAAGCCTGTTTGTTATAAATCCATTATGGATTTACCTCAGCCACTCACGTTTTATAGATTAAGAAATAACCAGTCAAAGCTGAGACCGCCCAAAAATTTGTCAAGGATTTTATAGCTAAGTAAAAGGATTAAGAATGGAGGCGTTTAACCCTCCTGATGAATGATTAGAGGTAGTTCACCTTAATAATGACACCAGATAAATTCCTTATTGTGATTTTATTGCTAAGAGTTACGTTTGGTTTCAGGTACTACTAAGTCTCTCATAAAACCATAAGCTTAGCAAACTTTTAGAAATTATCCTGTAAGAACCCCAGATGTTAAGTGTAAGGTAAAACTTACAGGCGAAATCATAAGAACCCTTTCTTCTATTCTTGTCAGAAACCTTCAGTCGTAAAATTTTAGAAGTATCCTCTCTATAGAGGAAGTGCGTCAGCATATATAGTTGATATCTCTTGATCTCTATCGATTGCGAATACCAGATGGTATGATAAAAGCGCCGTATGAGGATTGGTGTATCTTTAGTATGTTCCATAGATTGCTTCCATGCCTGATCAGTATGGAGGTTTAATGCATGGAACTTCAAAGATATCCCGATGGGCATATGGTACTAAAGTCAGCTAAAGGTATTCAAAGAAGATATCCAGAATGGAATTGACCAAGTAAAGGTCTTCGATTAAGGAATTCGTTGGACTCGTAACATAAATGTGTCACTTATCCGACACTGTAGATGAACTGGAGCCTGAGATTTGGAAAATCTCTGTAACCTCCTTGTATCTTGATTATCTTCTCCTAGGACTACCCTGTTTACCTCTTGTAAGGTAAGTAGAGTTAAGATTTATATCCCATTTAGGGATGTATTATTAGGAAATCTCCAAGACGGCTAGTGTTATCATTAGAAGAATCGAAACCCTGATTAAGCAAGTTTTAAAATAAGAGGATTCATTTAGCCTAACTCAATATTCTGAGCATTCGGTATTGTTAATTAAGAAAGACGGTTCATTTTGTTTATGCATTGATTACCGCAACTCTGATTAGGCAACAATTAAGAATTTCCATCAGCTGCCCAGGATCGTCGGTTTGCTCGACTAACGGCAAGGGTTAGCCATCCCTTAAGATTAGTTTTAAGCAGTGATTGGAATAACCATCTCACCTTGAGATAAGCTTTTCTATAATAATTGATGTATAAGTATTAAGGCTGCTCCTTGGGAGACCTTGTATAGATGGAATGTTAAACATCTATTGTTGGACAAAAGATTGGTAAGTCCAATTATCAGAATCAGAAAAGTTGCCTTGGAAACAACGAATAAGATCAAACAAATCCATAATCATCTGTAAGTTGCCAGTATTTGGCAGAAAATCAAGGATTTATGAATATAGCAACCCTCCTAAGTTTTTGTTAAGGAATAAGGTTCAACAAAAGATATCACACTGGAAGGGTGTGCCAATTTGTTAATTATCAGACTAGTTAAGCTCTGAATATATAAAATCATTCGAAGGAATCAAATGTATCAAGATCAAATAGCTTATGAGCTAAAACCCATTTAAGGAGCTCGGTGAAACTCGCAATGAAACCCACACTAATGGTTTAAGGATATGTTTCCCTAATAAGTCACGAAGCATTATCATCTAATGATATGCAGATTAATGAAGATTTTTGGTTTGATGAGAAACCCGTATCAATTAAAGATCGGCAAGTTAAGAAGCCCCAAAATGATACATGTACCTATTATAGAGGTCAACTTGGGAGCTTGGAGAGGCTCCAGATATGCTATAGAAATTAGGTCCATTATGTGACAAAAAGTACTTCCAGCATTTTA
Source organism: Helianthus tuberosus (assembly GCA_030545235.1). Classification (NCBI taxonomy): domain Eukaryota; kingdom Viridiplantae; phylum Streptophyta; class Magnoliopsida; order Asterales; family Asteraceae; genus Helianthus; species Helianthus tuberosus. The sequence continues at coordinate 184,953,658 of CM060417.1, forward strand.
GCAAATCTCGATGTCGAGATTTCTTTTAAGGGGGTGAGGATGTAACACCTCGTAAAATCACGTCCAATGATGTATTGACACGTGTAATAAACCCTAATAAAGTCAAACGTTGAATTTAAGGGACTAACTTTTTCGAAAAATCGAAAACTTTGATTATGAAAGGACTGGAAGTGATAGCATACCTAAACTAAGTTTCTAAATAATCTCTTATGATGTTTATATTCACAAATGAGCCACTTGATGATTAAGTGTAGCTGTTTGCGTAATTAATTGAAAGTTTGTGCGATGAAGGGTTAAAAGCGTCAACATGTTAATTCTTACCTCTGAGTGACCTTTTAACAAACCGGGAGCTTCATGATATTTTATTATACTCTCGGGAATGCCAAGTAATGGCCGTCTAAGGTTTTTATGCCTATAAGTAAAGTTACGCGCAACTTTTCAAGTTAGAGGGACTAAAAGTGTCAATATGTTTAATTATACCTCTGAATGACCTTTTAGCGAACCCGAAGTATTGTGATGTTTAATAATACTTTCAAGAATGCCTAATATGGATTAGATAATGTTTCAATGCTATTAAATGATGAGATACGCAAGTTTGCGCAATAGAGGGACCTAAAGCGTCAACTTTTGAATCTACGCCTTTCGGTGACCATCTAAGCGAGCGAGAGCGTAGTAAAATTTAAGTATATGCTTGGGAATGATCAATATGGGCCATGGAAGGCTTGGATATCATTAAACGGCATTTCACGCTACTTTGCGCAATTAAAGGACTATTTGCGTCAAACTGCAAAAGTATGTCGATTCGTAGGGTGTCGGACCTTCCGGAATATGATCGTAAGTTAAACATACCCTAAATATCCCTTACCTAGCTTAGATATAGGTTTGGAGGTGTTTGATGCGCAAAAATAAACTTTTAAGTCATGCAGGGACTAAAAGTGTCAAAAAGTGCACAAGTTTGCATTTTCGCGCATATCTCACATTCTGAATATACCCGGGCACCCAAAAATTTATGTAAGCACTAAAATATTTTATTTTATTTTAGTGTATGGCTTGATAAAATTCCATTCGTCGCGTAGTTTGGATCGTTTTTCGCGTCCGTCCGTGTTTCGTCGTAATTAGACGAACAACGTGACCGTACGGCCAAACGAACCGACATCCGACATGTTTTTGAGCATGTTTCATGTCCCCTATATTTAGGCATCATGTTAGAGCCTTGAAATGAGGTTAACAGGCCTTAGATGTGTCAGAAACGCATTACTATGCAAGCAAGGACCAAAACTACACTTTTGAAAGTTTGTTTGAGCTGTGCAGGCCGTAGGCTACGCCCCCTGCAGCGTAGCCTACGCCCAGGTCTGGGCAGATTCATATTTTCAGCATTTTTGTCATTTTTCAAGGGCTTTTAGGTAAAATTCTCAATACCATGAGCTGGTTTTCAACACCCGTTGTATTTAGAAACCATGGGCACACATGGAGGGCCAAGATTTAAGCACGGTTATCGAGGAACGATCCTAACGGTTCTCAAAATCCTATATAAACCCACTTGATTCTTGCTCTCATTTCACCCATGATCTGAATTGTTCTAAGTTGGGGCCTTTGTGCTTCATACCTGAACATCCTAGATCAATTCCATCCCTGCTTGGACCCTTTGTAAGTGTCATTTCGTGCTTAGTTTAATTATTTAGCGTTTTAAACCGAAAAGTCAAGCATTTTCGATAAACGCTTTGACTTTTAAACGGTTGAGCCATTGTTCGAAACGAACATGGCTACGTGACCGTAATTAGGTAGGTGTTAATCAAAAGGGCACCTCCTAATTACCACGTTTACTTAGTTAAATTGTCGGGTCAAATAAAAGTCAATCGGGTTAGTTTTAAATAAAATTAATAACTATTAATATAAAAACCATAAAATCAGTTTTCTCTCTTTTATAAATTGGTAAATATTAGTTGAACATGTCTAAGCATGATTCAACCCGACAATTCTAAGTATAGGCTCGGTTCGGAACCGAAAGTCGCAAAAGTTGACTTTTGTTTTGACTTTCAGTTCTGACCCGATTTAGCTTAGTTTATATATTCCTTAGGATTCCTTTAGGACTAGGTTATAGGTTAGTATAACCCTCCGAGGTTATACAACTTGGTTCCATAGAAATCCTAGTTCATGCTTGTTTCCGTTAAATGCCTAAATGTTGACCGTTATGCCCTTTTGACCCTAAAACGAGAATTTTGAAAATGTTAGAGGAAAATAATCTTTATTACTGATTTATAAACTTGTCCCTAAAATTTGACATCAGTTTGAGGTCTAGATTAGGAGTTATGCTCAATAGCGTAATTAGAAAACCTTTTATTAATTAAACGGCGTAATTAGCGTATATCCTATCTAAACCCAATTTTTTATACCAAACTTTTTATCTACTGATATAAAATAATATTTTGGGATTTTTAAAGATTTTTATTTATTTTTAGGCTGAGCATAACATAGGGTTCTAGGCTTGATTCGGTAATTGCCGGTTTTGCCCTTTTGGGCTATAAAATGAGTTTTACAAATCCTTTTGACCCAAAACCTTTTTCTACTGATTTAATATGATAAATAAAATATTTTGAGCCTTCTGGAATAATAAAAATATCAGCTTTCTATACAAAACCCGGAAATGGCTCCAAATCGTCTTTTAAGCGTTTTTAACGCATAGTATGTATCAAAACTAGTTTAAATATATAAGGGTTGATGCCTACTGATATTTTCAGTAAATTTCTATATTTTAACAGTAAGCAAAAGTTTTAAACTCAGATTCTCTGTTTTGCCCTTTTTAAGCCTATGTGGAATTACCAAAATGCCCCTACTGATATGACTTATTAAATTAAGTATAATTACTGATTTAATCAGACCTGTAACTCAGAATGATATTTAAACTCTCTTATAACCTTTAAAATGACCAAAATACCCCTACGGGGCATAAATTGGTCTTAACCTCGTTTTGGGCATAATGGAAGGTATCCTACTGATATCACAACATATTTAGGGCATATTAACTTAGGAAACTTGTATATGACTCATTTGGTTACTCGTTACGCACTTTTCGCGTTCGGATCGGCGTATGTAACTAGTTTGCATATATTAGCCGAAACGGGTCAAACCATATCGTTTTTGTCTCAAAATTCAGAATGTGTTTAAGTTACCCATATTAAACAAGCATACAAGCTTGTCGGGTCAAAACCACATTCTAAACTGGTCTTCGCTTTATCATGCGCTTGAACCGTGTCTTCCTTTTGAAAACTAACCGGTCTAAGCTTAGGCTTAATTAAAGACCCGTTAGGAATCTAATAGGTTATTAAAAACCTTCGTTCCAGATTTAGGAGCCCAGTAAAAGCTATCTGTACTTGCTTGGTGGTATACGGCTGGGATAAATTGTATAAATTTGCTCAGGTAAATACTCTTAACTTATTTTCCCTATACGGGCTTGGGATACGGTACTATAAAAGTACCGCTTGGTCGGTTATGTAGTCATTTAAATCGGATAGTGATTAATGTATTTACATAACTCGCTTTATTCTGTATTATTTGGTGTATGGCCCTTGGGGGTTAAATGACCATGTCCCGGATATCCTTGGCATCATTCGAAGAAATGGCCACGACCTAAGCACGGGGTGTAGGTGTACACCTGACAGTTGCATATGTAAAAACTGGTAGCCCACTTAAAGGAACCAGCCTTGTGGGTATTATACATGTGGCGTGTCAATTAATCTAGACCGGCCCTACAAACCGGCACTGACGGACGACAAATAAGTAAAACTGTATACAAGATTATTTTTGAATAATTGTCCCAAGTTATAAAATATATTTTTGCCTAAGTGCATTCAAATTAATTTTTAAACTCTTTTCAAAATGAGTCATTTAAGTTGTATTTACCTGTGTAAACTGACGTATTTTCCAAAAAGGCTAAGTGCAGGTACTAGACGGAATAGGCTGGCTACTCCAGGCATCACTACTCAAGTCTCGCAAGCTTTAGATGCCTTTAAAGTCTGTTGAACAATTTCCTTTTTATTTGATCCGCCTGTGGATTTGTTTCAACTATTTTGTGATACTCAATATTACAATTTTATTCAGTTGAAATGAATCTATCTTTTGCTTCCGCTGTGCATTTAAATTTGTGTTGTTTGACTATGATGATATCAACTACGTCATGATACTCCCCACCGGGCCCACCGGTAGTACGTGGAAATATCGGGGTGTGACAGCTTCCTTCCCCAAGCTTTCACCTAGCTTGCCAAGCGTCAAACTATCATTGTAATTGTAAGATGGTTAGGTTAGTCATAATCATTTACGACTATTCCATCCTACGCTTCTTATATCCAACTTATCATTCGATCATATACTTGGTCGGTTTGACTTTTTAAAGTCAATCGACTTATCAACTTATTCAATGCACATTTGGTTTATTGAATTTCGCTTAGGCATTTCATCCAAACTCTTAACGAAATCAAATTTTACACACTAACTACTAGGTAACATGATTTCAAGTTTCTATATCACGATCTTAACATCAATTCTCTTATATCATAAAAAACCCATTTCGTGAGAAGTATGATCTTGTACCCAAACTCGTGGTTTAATCGAACACCTTCTATTTGTTATCATGCATGTTGATTCTAAGCATAGTTATATCATCAATTTCATCATAACATTAAAACCCACTTATCTAAGTGTGTTAATTCATCAAATCCTTCAATTCATAGCATGTTATGTATGATTTTCACTTAGGGTTTCATTCCTAAGCAAGTATACATCACTAATCTAGCCAGAGCTTCTCTAATCCATGCCTAATTCGCGATTAGGATGATTATCAAATTTTTACAACTTCACGAACGTTAAAAATTCGACATACCTTACGATCCCCTTGACTTGGTGATCACGAATTTGTGTTCATGCATTGATTTGGCTCTTGATTTGGGCTTCAATTTGATCAATTTGTTGAACTAGGGTTTGGAGCCACTTGTTCTTGCTCCTGGGCATACGCACACACACACACAAAGTGTGTGTCGTGTTTTGATTTTTAGTTTTTATAATTCAAGTCTCCTTTTTGGCAACTTAGGTCCCTCTAGTTTAGTTAGTCATTAAGTAGACCATAACCAACCTATTTCTAGTAATATTCCCCTTATTAACTAGGTTAAACATTCCTAGTTAACTTAATGGGTTCGGGAAGTCATAACCCGTTTTATTTTAAGTCCCATTAACTCGGGCCTTCTATATACTTTTGTTTTCTCAAAGTATTTATCCTCTTTTAATTAACATCAAGTTTATTTATTTAAATTCTAATATTTACCACGTTAATTTTTACCACTAACGGTATTTTACCGTTGTCACTATTAACGTGGTTTGATTACCAAACCCATTTTTGGGGTGTTACATCTCTATACATTGCTAGTAGGTCGTTGTTTCACAACACTACGATTATTAACCTAAGCATGTAATGACATACATCTTATAAATGAAGAATTATTAACATATTCATTGTCATAAATCAGTTAACCCATAAAACAAATAAGTCGTCCAATTTTAATAAATCTAGCTTAAAAGGTAACAAAATTTATAAGATCTTTTGAAGTTGTTTTATTATTTCCTAAAGTATACAATTATTGGAATTTTGATGACCACAACCGACGCAGAAAATAAGATTTTGGACACTCGAATACCTAAATATGGTGGCACAATTGAAAAGTATTTTGATCCGAATATGAAAGTGGCACACGAAGATTGAGGTTCATGATTGGATAACTTTTAGTAATTAAAAAAGACGTCGATTGTAGCTATTTTTAAAAAAAACATAATAAACTAATAATGCATCTCAATACAATCTAGAAATTGTAAAAGAGGGAATGTAAAATGACATCCCCATACTACTTTGATACTTGTAAACAACTCCATGTTCTACTAATATTATCTTAATAAATTCGGGTAATTGTTTATATTTACTTCAATAGTTGGTAAAACTTTATTATTTTTTTGAACGACCAACGAATAAAAGTCTGGCTATTCAGGGTAACCCGATGGTAAGAGGCGACCTCATACGTCTGCGATCACAGACAGTGTTGGGTAGCCCAAACCCATCATCACTAGTTTCAGAGAAAATCTGCCACCCATCGGCTCGCGGCGGTAAAACCCGGTTAATATTGAACTCGTACTTGTCTTTAATCTTCATTGCTAGTTTTTATATGTAGAGATATCATACATACAATCACTATTCACTAATCATTGTTGAAAATCTTGTGTGTTTTTCATTGTGGGCTGAAGCCCATGTCTCTTATTTACTTAGATTAGCCCATTGCTTGGGTTACCTTTTATGAACATTACTGAAACATACATGATACATGTACACTATAGAAGATGGCCACAGTACAATCACAAATTATTAAGTCCTTTTTATTTACAGAACTTTTCTTTTTCGATTTTATGCATAACTATATTTATAATTTTGTAAGAAACTTTTCTATTTTATGATTATATGAAACTTCTCAAATATGTTATTTTCACGAAATTACTAAAATAACATTAAAGTTAGTACCATTTCACTTTTGCCCCCGAGCGCCCACACATACATACATTGCATGTGCACACCGCAAGCGGGGCATTATATATAATAACAATTGTTGAAGGAGCTTATGAACAGTGGAATTATTAGACAAATTTTGTGTCTTATTTACAAAATTGCCATGACTTCCTTTTAGGTTTCAAGCTTATGAACAGTGGAATTATTAGACAAATTTTGTGTCTTATTTACAAAATTGCCATGACTTCCTTTTAGGTTAAATAGTGTGAAATAGTTGGATAAATTTTGGGTCTTATTTACATAGTTGCTTTCTATTGGGTTCAATAGAGTGAGAGAACCGGCTTTTCATATTAGAAACTACAAGTAATTTTATAGAAAGTAGAAGTTTAATATTTAATGCAACAAATACGTGTGTATATATATCCTTTTTATTTAATAAATATTATTAACAAGTCATTTTAAAGAAAATAGAATTCTAATTTTTAATGCAGGAAATACAACCTATATATACCCTTTTTATTTAATATAGATTATCATATACATATACATATACATTTATATATAAACCTTTTTTTACTTTGACGGAATCTTTTGTCATTTCGTGATTTGACGTTACGAAAATTTTTCAATATTCAAACACGAGCCGCCATTACTTCATACATGTTTCTTAACGTACATAACCATGTTAATGTTACCGCTGCAACGCGCAGACGTCACCAACTAGTTTATAACAACTTTTGATATTATACTAAATTTTGTCCCATTTAAAGTTTTCTCTAAATGTTTGCTGAAACATATCTAGCACTTTTATTGCTTTCGTTAAGTGTTAAATATCCACTACCCCATCTTTTAAGTTATAATTTGGTGGTTTAAAACTTAATTTTAATAGTTTAGATGAGAGTGAACTTTAACTCAACCATAATGGCTTTTAATAGTCTGTTCTTCATTTGTTTGATATTTCAAACGTTTGTGATGTAAAATACAAAATATATAAACACTAATACACTACTATATACATTGTAAATACTAAATAGTTGGTATTTCTACGGTAATATAAAGCAAAATGCAAAATTATGCATATTCATCAAAACTTTGCTTTAACTTGCTCAATTAGATATTTCAAACTACTCTTCATCTTTGTCGACCATATCCGAATGTGATGTTGAGTTTGTGTGCCTGGTGGATCGATATGATTACGAACCCTTCTTCTTTGAAGTCTCTCCTGCAGTGTTTACATAGTATCAAACAATAAACAAGAATTCTTGTTTGCATGCCATTTCAATATATATATATATATAGGGGAAGATTCAAATGAAAACCACTAGTTATTGTGAAAACTCGAAAACTAATTAAAAAAGCCAAAAAAACATACCAAATTTTTTTTTTTGAATAATAATTTTCGCTACTTTTAGTATTTAAAAAAAAATCTTTTTTGTAGTGCACATGTGTAATATTACACATGTGTACTATTACACATGTGTAATACCAATTTTTTATTTTTTTTTTGAAAAAAAGTTTTTTTTATATACAAAAACCTGCGATTTTTTATAAAAAAATTGAAAAAAAAAAATTTGGTGTGTTTTTTAGGCTTTTTTTAGTTAGTTTTCGAGTTTTCACAATAAAAGTGGTTTTCATTTGAACCATCCCATATATATATATATATATATATATATATATATATATATATAGAAAAAGTATATCGTGCATTACGGCTTAACGTACTTCAGGTACAACAACGTGCGTGATTTGTTCTATAACATGCGTGATTAATGTTTTCAATATACGTAATTATTGTGTTTCAATGTGCGTGATTTTGGATTTTTGATTTATAACTTGCGTGATTTTAAAATGAACGTGCGTAATTACTTATCGTACGTGATGTACGTTAAGCCGTAATGTACGTTAACCTTCCTCTATATATATATATACACACACATTGCTTGACAAGGGTGACCCATCAAAATGAGGTTGGTTGTAGCCATCCCTTATCTAAAGAGATTATTCTATTTGAAACAAAATATGCCATCGAAACAAAAGGTTAACAAGCACGCAATAGATAAAATGTTTTGTAGTTTAATGAGGGTTTTGATTTTTGTTTGACAACACAATCGTATCTAGTAAAATCTCATTCATAGCAAGCTATTAGCAGGGTTAGATGGGGAAAACTAGGGGTGTGAATTTCTGACACGACCCAAAAACCCGACACGAACCGAACACGAAATTCTTGGGTTTAGGTTTCATCTAAATGGGTTCGGGTCAGTTTTAGGTTGAACCCGAGAACCCGTTTAGCTAAACAAGTCGGGCTCGGGTCAACTTGGTTGGGTTGGCGGGTTGACCCGTTTAACCCATTTATATTATATTTTATTTTTTTTACAATATATTTTATGTCAAATTAAATTGAGTGGTTATTTTATGTCAAACTAAATTGGAGGGTTATTTTATGCCATAACCATAACTTAAAAAGAGAATTAACATAAGATTTTATAATTAAATTGTAATTCTATTATATACATTTGTCTCGTTTGTGGAAAGCTTTTAATATATTAATTTGCGGAAAAAAAAAATCGGGTTAAACAAGTTGTGTTTGAGTTTACATGTATGGCTCGATTTTTGGGTTCGTCTAAAATTTTCGGTTTCAGTTCAGGTTGCACCCTTAGGGAAAATCTTTCCCCTATCAAAGCCTAAGCTAGAACTTATTTCAAGTCAAGCGCTTATAGCGCGTTTGTTTCCTTTCAGTTGGAATATATTTTATGCTTCTAATACTTTTCTTTATAATTTCAGGGAACGATTAAGTAAAAACTGATTCCTAAGTAATATAAGAAGTATTGTGATAAAGACATGTGTCACACCCAGAGCTGTTCCTACGTTTTTGGAGGCCTTAAACAAACTACAAAGTGGAGGCCCAATTTCGTTATTGACTCACATTAGAGGTGCAAAAATCGGGTTTTTCTAATACCCAATTTCGGGAACCAAACCATGTTTCAGTATGATCTGGTATTAGAAAATTGGGTTTTTAGATACCTAGACATTAATACCATATTTTCTATTTTTTACACAATATAAATCCATTTTATTTTTTAATTTGCTTTGTATTTGATAAAAATACTTGAAATAATTACAGTATCACAACTTTATTTAATTAATATATCTCAGTCTTTCGTTTAATGCCACTAGAAGGATGCGCCAAAAGGAAAACAATATATTGCTTATGAGTCTTTCGTTTAATGTCACCAAAAGGATGCGCCAACAGGAAAAAAAATATTTTGCTTACGACATTCGAGCTAGGGTCTTTACAAGACTAGGGCAACACTAATACCACTACACTAGCAAAGTTAATAGATCTATATAATCAAAACAATTATATATTATATATCATTTTTATATTAAATGGAGGCCCTAAAAGTTTGGAGGCCCTAGGCCCGAGCCTAGGTTTTGATAAGCATTGGGCCGGCCCTGGTCACACCTTATAAGTATGAAGGAAGAACATTTATTTAGTACTAAAACATGTTGGTTCTTGCAAGTAGAAATGTGAAGATCACATGTGACACCCCTTTTTTATAAGTATGAAGGAAGAACATTTATTTAGTACTAAAACATGTTGGTTCTTGCAAGTAGAAATGTGAAGATCACATGTGACACCCCTTTTGTTTTCACAAAAATAAAACAAAAAATCCGGTACAAAAAATATAGCACAAAAAATATAGCACAAAAAATCAAGTACAAAAGAAATATAGCAAAAAAAAATCTAATACAAAAAACATAGCCCAAAAAATGTAATACAACACGTTTTTGAGTTTTTTTAATTGTCATATTTAAAAGAAATATAGCAAAAAAAAATCTAATACAAAAAACATAGCCCAAAAAATGTAATACAACACGTTTTTGAGTTTTTTTAATTGTCATATTTTATATAGCAATAGGATATACTCAAATTAAAGATAAAAAAAGCTCGATTTAACGGTGAAGTTTTTATGAAAAAATAACGTCGTATAAAAAATTATGAACGTTTAAGAAATGAGGGTGGAATATGCATATGCATGTGGAGAGAAAACGTCAATAAACAAGAGAAATACCCTGACACTTCTCTTTTTTTCTTACATTTTTCATCTTAACATTGATTTGAAAAATTAAAGATTAAGATTCATTCTCATCATGCAAAATAAACTTTTTACTTAATCCTACCCCTAAAACAGCAACCACAATTTATGCCAAATAAAAAATTATCATAGTGTAAATACCTTGCACGTGGTTAATTTGAAGGAAGCACTTGGAGAACCATCTAGAAAATACTTCATGATTTCAGTAGATAAAGGTTTTTCCAGAGGTGTAAATATTTCGTAAAATTCTAAACTCTTTAAATTAGTAAATGGAGAAGGTGGACTTGAGATTAGTTCCATGGAAGCAGAAAGAAACTGCACAAAGAAAGCAATTTAGGAGTGTTCATAAACCTAAATTCCTAGGAACTTGAAACACGTCGCGTATATCTATAGTTTTAACGATTTAGAACTTGGAATCGGCCATTGAACCTTTATAATTTAATTTTTCGTTTATTTTAGAAAAATAAAGTTACGTGTATGCATTAAATTCATGAATAATCTTTATCATTATTTCAAAAATTAATACAAAGTTATGTTCAAAAACACTTTTTGTTTTGTCTAAAAGACTAAAACTGGTGAAACTGTGTAAAGTGGCGGGTTAGGTTTACATTTTCCCAAAACCGTAGTTATGGGTTCAGCCAAAGTTTTCACCAAAACAAAATCTACCGAACAGTGAACGCCCCTAAAAAGTATGTTGTCCATAAAAGAAATATTTATAAAATATACCTCAACGAGTTCCACGTTAAGTGCAAGAAACTTGACACCATGTAGGTGTTGAAGTAGACCAAATATTTTACTAGCATCTGCCTTTAAAGCACCGAGATCCAAGTTCTCCAAAGAATGCAAAGTGTCTTTAGAGATATGCACAGCTTGATCACCTTGAAAGAGCTTCCCTTTGGCGTCATAAATACGAAGATGAGAAAGACGAGGATGACAAATACGAAAACCCTCTGATCCCCTCATTGTGCAATGAGCTAAGGTGAGACTCTTGAGATTCACACACTTGGAGAAAAGGCCTATGCACTTATCATCAGTATTGTCATTATATAATGTGACATACTTAAGATGCAATGTTGTTAAATCTAAGAGTTCCCATTTCGATGTAGGCGTAAGCAATGGTGCCCAATAACCTCCATACAAAGTAAGATGTTTTAGAGACTGAGAATTAAAGAGAGAGACCGGGCCTGTAATGTCATGCCCATATAAGGATTTAAGTTTTAGTTTTTGAACATCATAACGTAATGCATAACTTAGAATTTTTTCGATAGATAACCAGTCAAACCGACCATAGCTAAGGGTGATTGAAGACAGTCCAATTAGATTATTACGGTGAGTTAAAACATCCATAACAAATTTGGAGGGCGCAGATGAAGTACGAAGATTCTTTTGTGAGAAGTTGAGATAGGGCAATGTAGTCCATATATACCTCCATCTAGATGATAAAACACTCGTCTTAATAGTGTCTTTAATCCCAATAAACGATAGAATTTTATGGATAAGATCATCAGGCAAGCTACTTATTCTATCATATCCTTCATAATCAATAACTAGAAAAATATTTTTCAAAGAATATAAGAAATTCAAGTAAGACCACAACCCCATTAGAGTATAATCTGATAATACTTTGATAAGTGATGTTTTGCGGATAGGATTGTAAGTGGTTTGACTTCGGTTTACTAAAAAAAAGCCTTTATATTTAAGAATATAATACGAGTATTATATTATAGATATTATAAGCTAGTTTTTATAAAAAAAAAAAATGTTTACCCAAATGTGACTTTGGCTTGAAAACAAAATGATTTTTTTTTACTAATTTGGACTTAACTTACTCATAACATGTCTAAGAACTTGAATGACTTAATATAGAAATTAAAAAAAAATGGGATAATTCATGTAACAATATTTAATTATGAAGTGAAAAAGTTATAAGACCAATTAAGAACACAAGCTAATTAACATAGAATAAGAAAACAAAACAAAACATCAAAGGTAAAGCTGAAGACACCACAACACAAGCCCTTGTATGTATGTGCCGTGTTTGTGTGTTTTATGTGATTTATATAGGATTTCATAGACTTGCAATTTATATATATATGGACTTTTTCGGTGAAATAAGAATTGGGATGCAGTTTATTTAATGTGGACCAACAATTTGGTTGCAATTTATTTGGCCTTTAGGTTTTGTTATAAGTTGCTTTTCTGTTATCTATTATCTATTATATATATAATAAACAAAAAAAAATTGGGACACTTGGCACAATATTAGGGCTTCCTAGATGTGGTTTTGGCGGGAAACATATTTTTTTTACACGGGATCCGAATTAGGAAACCCATACCCGGTTTTGAGACCCGGGTATATAAACAATCTAATTAACCTAATTCTCTCAAACCTTCATTCACAGCTTCTCTTTCACGCTTTCTCATTTGACAACCCTAATTCTAGAACCTGCCGCTGCAATTCCTCCTGCCTTTAACCTCACGCTGTAACGGTGGAACATTAAGAACCTGCAAAAGCTTCATATCTTTGGATCCCAAAACCATCGATTTGTCTCAACCAAGTTATTTTCATGTTTTCTAGATTTTTTTTCAAATCACAGGTAAGATTTGTTCTTGATTAGGATTTTCTTAGTTTAGTACTAATCGTTCAATTATTTTGACTGGGCATTTGATGTCTATATGTTTCTGATTCCGTTTGTGAATTCATTGTTCTTTTATAGTTTGGAAAGTTTTTCGTTTTGTGCGAACTAGGGTTTAATTTGGTTTAATTTGATACGGTCTTATTAGATTAGGTTTGATTTCATCTTTTATTGGTCGGTTTCAGGTTTCATGTCCCTGTGCTTTTATTGGTACTTAGGGCATTCAGACTTTGTTTTTGGTCGATTGTAGGCATATGGATGTTTGCTTCGGAAGTTATAAGTTTTAGTAGAGTTTAATTTGTATTGCATAACAAATTTAGATTCATAGAGTTAGGAGACTTACTGGATGATTTTAGCAATTACAAGAATTTCCAAATCTTCTATGATAATGTGATTGGTTGTAAAGTGTAAACTTTTACTAGCTCTTTGGTATAAAGTGTGATTTATTTAGCGGAGTAAGATCTGGTACTACGATGTATTATTTTAAACGAGAATGGCCAAGTGAATCATGATTCATTGACCATACACATCTATTTTATCGTATTCCGTTTTTCTTTCAACAGTGTTTTGTAAAAAGTGGGCAGTGAATCAATGAGGTTGATGTGTTTTTGAAGGTGAGCGTAAGGAATCCGACAGGTGTTGATAGCATAATGGTTGTTAGACGTGAGAATTCAAGAAATGACTATTGGTATCCTGTCAAAGGATGGCCGGAGTTTATGCGTTCAAATGGCATATCAGTCGGTCAGACTTGCAATTTTCTTTTCCTCCCAGAAGAAGGTACCTTGGTCCTTACCAAAGTTGATTAGCATTGCCTCCTTTTGATGGTAAAAAAAACCTTTTAATCTGGAAACTAGATGCTACTTTTAGGATCATTTTTGTTGGTTTGATTGTTTATTACCAGCTAGAATGTAACTGTGTTATTAGCAGGCTTTAATGGATGCACGCAAGCTTATTAAGCGTGAAATGGAACGGTTTAAGATTCATGAAATGTAAGTGTTTGACCTACTTCCTTCTAAACTATTTTTTTACCTATTACCTTGAAAGTAAAAATAACTCGAATCAAGTAATTCATAAGTTATTTGGTCAAAATTGGCGCCCCCATTACTTCCATATTATTTTCATCCAGCATCTTGACATGTATTGATTCTCACCATGCAGTAAAATTAGCAACGCATAGAAGGCAATGGTTGGTGGGTTGGGCGTGCTTAATCTCTTTGGGATGATTGTTCTTGGTACCATATTAAAGTATGTTTGTTATAAATATATTATTGAGATCCGATCAATCCATAATTATTCCATTTCATTTCTCTAAATTTTTATCTTTGATTGTATTTGAAGGAATATGACGGTCTCACCAAGTGGATTCTTTTCATTTGTATAGGAAATATTTCATCTTCGATAGGTATGTTCATATGGTAAGGGGGTTAATACGGGTCACATATCATTGTTATCGGCCCGATAAATGGGTATAACTAAAAAGTAGCTGAAATCGAAACATGCTAAGTTTTAAAGTCAGCCCGTAGAATGATGAAGGATTTACAACCTTCTATATATTTCAAACGTGCACTACAATGGAAGACAATTTAATGGCAGTTTTTTGAAATGATTTTGTTGTTCAAATAAATAATTACACCTTTACACACATACATTATGGTGTTTTATTATAGTATAACAAGGATGGTTGTTTGTTCGTGCTAAACCTGACAAGCGAGTGGGTGGATCGAAACGGGTTCAGGTAAAAGTAGGCTGGGGTTCAAACGGCGTGCGGTCAAAGTGTCAAACTGGGTTGGGTGTCTTAAAAAAAGTAACTATTTGGTTCAGGTCAAAACCATTTGTTTTAAAAAAGTACTAATTTGGTTCGGCTTGGGTCAAAACAGGTCATTTAAAAGGTCTTGACTTGGTTCAACTCAGAATGGTCCATTTTAAAAAGTATAAATTTGGTTCGTTTCACACAGGTTCTGGTTAGAATGAGTCTTTTAAAATATAAGTGTCAATTTGGTTCGGGTGAAACTGGATTCGGGTCAAAACGAGTCATTTCAAATAAATATCAATTTGGTTTGTGTCAAACTGGGTTCAGGTCAAAACATACCATTCTGAAAAAAGTGTAAATTTGGTTTGGATCGAAAAATGTTGTCATCATTATTATTTAAAACGGTATTGTCCTATCAATGTCTATTCAACAACAGTTATTTGTAGTTCTTAGAAGATCTATAAAAAGAGCAGATTCCTTAAAATTAAAGCGTCTTGTGGCTTCCAATCAACTGATATCATGTTAAATTTGATTTAAAGGTGGGTATAGATATGAGTAAAGGTGGAACATGGGTGGCTTGGGCATCTTTTGACAAGTTTATTTTTAAGCTATTTTTTAAGTTTTACAATTTGACCCGCTTGAGATAAAACATAACCTGATTCAACATGTTCCTAAATAAAAGGGTTGAAATTGTTATGTCTCCTCGACTTCTATTTTTATTCTGTGTGGCATGTTGGTGATTGTGTTTATTGCTAATGCAACATGTTCAAAGACAATTATTATCTTTTGAACCTGATGCTTCAATTTAGCTCAGAACTAGCCCAACTACGTGCAGGTACTGTGATCTTACATTGTTGAACCTAACTTCGTGAAATTCTGGATTAAACTAACGTTGATGCCTTACTTTCATTGATGTTGTAGAAACTTAGATCAAGTTTTCAGTTGATACACCGATTTCATTCATTAGCAACAACTGATGGTTTTTTGAGTACTTCATGGCTTAGTAATCAAAGGAAACCATCAACTACACTGGTTTTCCTCCGGAACTGGACCCGAGAGCAACCGTGACATATTTTATTAATGGTTACAATCAAGTTCTGTGGGTTCTTATTGAGTTAGTGCAACATCTTGGGAGCTATACGGAAGGTCCTATTATTACTATATTCCAAATGTTATTTAATCATGCATGTTGTCATTTGAGTAAAAGAATTTTAGTTATATTTTATTCCTTTTTTGCCATTGCGGGTCACAATGGGCCGGTTTTATCAATTACGTTTGACTTTTATGACAATCCTCCTCTTCAAAGCTTACATGAAATAGGTATAAATTGAAGCCTCGAGCCTAGACTTAAGACACATGCCTTAAGCAAACGATTTGGTTTATTTTAATTATATACTTGTGAATATTTAAAATTAAATTTTCCTACCCGGGAAGCAATCCCGGGTGATAACCTAGTTTATTATATATTAAGAGGTACCAATTTATTTGGCAACGAAATATGGGATGCAAAACATGGGCGTAGCTTAAGTAGGGCGGGAGGGGGCGGCCGGCCTCTCCAAACTTTTCGCTCAATAGTGGAGAGTATGTAGTTTTCGTATAGAAATTTTTGGGTATATACGTTTACAACCCCTCGGTTTTATAGAAATTTTTAGGTCCGGTGACTCCCTCCCCCCCTTCCCCTGGTCGGAAATCTCAAGCTTCGCCACTAATGTAAAACATGGTTCATGAATTAAGTTGTTAGGTAACATCATAAAAACATAGTTCATGCAAAAGATCGAAGGGATGAGATTATTAACTGAAACATCAAAACATGGTTCATGATAAAAAATTAAATTCTAACTAACAACCCTAAGAAAAGATTTTTCTGAATCGAGTTCTTGAAATAATTAATTGTGACATCAAAATTCAAATCATATATATGAAATTCCATTCCAATCGACATTAAAAAAGCACTTTGTGTTCGTTCTTCATTGATGAGAACTTAGACCTAATATTTTCATAAATATACGAAAAATAACGATTAGAAGTTTGATGAATTACCTATCAACATAAACGCACTTGGTTATTATCATTGATTATTATTATATTTTTATTTTGAGCAATTTTTAACCTTTTACTTTTGGTTTGACTAGACGCTAACGAAGACTCGGAGTTAAAACTCGCTATATCCTTAGACGAACTCGATATATTACCAATACTATATTGTGCCAACGATGGGTGCAATTGTCCAATGTGAAGTGTAATGTGATAGTAGTTTATCGTATTTTTATAAATATTAAAACTTGAATCAGTGCATAAAACAACTAAAATTATATAGCTTTTTATGTGCACACCACACCACGCCAAAGACATTTATCTAGTCAAAACAACATCATATCCATGTTCACATACAAATCATCATCATCATCATCATCATCATCATACTCTGTAAATCCTACCAATAGCAAAACAAAGGTATGGTCTGAGAAGGGTAAAATGTAGACAACCTTACCTCTACCCCGTAGAAATAGAGAGGCTGCTTCCAGTGAGACCCCCCAGCTTGATAGTAGTTTTGCATCAAGCCTTGGACATAAGACAACACTCGGCAATCGGGACAAAAACCAATTAGTTCATATACCCTTTTGTCTTTCAGCTATCAACGCCACCACATGATGCATGATTAACCGTCCTCAGGTTTTACTTGAGTTTAATTTCTTAAAAAACGCTCATCGTCACTGGTTTGGGTTTGCATTCATTGACCAATCCTTTTATGAGGTTAGTGTTAAACATGATAGTCAGAGAAGATAAAGAAAGAGTTGAAGGTGTTTAATGTAATTCTTGTATGTTTTTCATTACATTAGATGTTGGTTTATATAATCAGTACAGGAAAAGGATAAACATAAAATAATACAGACAATTGGAATATTTGGCTGTCCACTACAAACTGTCTGTTGGAATAATTTGCTGTCTTCAGTTGATGTTTGTAGATCTAAAACAGGAAATGATGGAAACTGATCCTGAATATTTTTATATTTCAACATTCCCCCTCAAGTTGAGTGGTGGGATTTCCGATACTCAACTTGCTAAGACAATGATTGAAGATTCTTTCACTGACCGCCTTCGTTAGGATATCTGCGAGTTGGTTTTCTGAGCTGACGAAAGGCAGTTCAATTATTCCTGCCTCGAGCTTTTCTTTAATGAAATGTCGATCCACTTCAACGTGTTTTGTACGATCATGCTGAACTGGATTTTCGGATATTTGAATTGCTGCTTTGTTATCACACAACACTTTACTTGATTGGTTTGGAGGGTATCCTATTTCTGTTAAGAGCTTCCGTACCCATAGAATCTCTGCTAGGCCACGTGCTATGCCTCGAAACTCTGCCTCAGCGCTAGATAAGGCTACCACCTTCTGTTTCTTGCTTCTCCATGTGACTAGATTTCCGCCGACTAGAGTGAAGTAACCGGATGTTGATCTTCTATTACCTTTGTCTCCAGCCCAGTCTGCATCGGTATATATGTGAGTTTCAAGATGCCCATTTGTCTTGAAGAGGACTCCATGACCAGGTGTCCCTTTGAGATATCTGATAATTCTCCACACGGCTTCCATATGGGTAACTTGAGGTTGATGCATAAATTGACTCACAACTCCGACCGCATAGGCAATGTCGGGTCTAGTATGTGAGAGGTAGATTAATTTTCCCACGATTTTCTGATACTCTCCTTTGTCAGCCAGCTTAGCGTTTTCTTCCATCCAGAGTTTCTGATTTACCATCATAGGTGTATTCACCGGTTTGCAGTCAATCATTCCTGTTTCAGCCAACAAATCAAGAATATATTTCTTTTGACATATGAATATCCCTTGTTTTGACCTCACAACTTCGATTCCAAGAAAGTATTTGAGTTTTCCCAAACCTTTCATTTCAAATTCTTTGAATAAATTTACCTTCAACCTTGACATCTCCTCTTCATCATCTCCTGTAATTATCATATCATCAACATATATAATTAGGCACGTTACAAGTTTATTCCTTCGTTTAAGGAACAGAGTGTGATCTGAGTTGCTCTGTTTGAAGCCATATTTCTTCATGGCTATGGTAAATCTTCCAAACCATGCACGAGGAGACTACTTTAACCCATATAAGGACTTCTTCAATCGACAAACTTCTCTAGTATTGGAATCTTTCGTGAGTCCAGGAGGGACCTCCATATAAACTTCTTCCTTGAGTTCTCCGTGTAGGAAAGCATTTTTTACATCAAATTGAAGTAGAGGCCATTCTTTGTTTGCAGCTACTGAAAAAAGAACCCTAATCGTATCGATCTTGGCCACTGGTGAAAAGGTTACAGAATAATCAATTTCGTATGTTTGAGTGTACCCTTTAGCCACTAGTCGAGCTTTGTATCTTTCAATAGTTCCATCTGGCTTGTATTTTATGGTGAAGACCCATCGACATCCTACTGGTTTTTTTTCAGGAGGAAGAGTACACCTTTCCCACGTATCATTGTTATTTAGAGCGTTCATTTCTACTTCAATTGCTTCTTTCCATTCTTCCGACTCAAGAGCTTGCTCAACTGTAGTTGGAATTTCTTCAGAACATAGAGATGTAACAAATGCTTTGGCTTCTGGAGATAGGTTTCCGGCTGCCACATTTGCCATTGGATATCGAGAGCTTCAAGTTTCCTTTTCCGGGGAGTACCTTTTTGGAGGAACTCCTCTGTTGGATCTTGGGGGAAGGATGTATCTTTCAGCTTGTGGTGCTTCCTGTTCTGACTCAAGAGTTTGACCAGTCTCAAGTTCTTCATGATTAGTAAACAAATCAGTTGAATCACCATATTCTTGAGTTTCAGAGTTACTTACCTCGGACGCCAGGTTGGTGGGATCATTGTTTGTGGTACTAACTTCAGGGCTATTGGATTGTTACACGTATTGAGCTTCATGATTAACTCTTTCTTCTGAGGGTGACTGTCACACCCCTATTTTCCACGTGTCACCGGTGGGCCCGGTGGGGAGTATCGTGACGTAGTTGGTATCATCATAGACAAACAACACAATATATATAAATGCACAGCGGAAGCAAAGATAGATTCATTTCAACTTTAATAAAGTGTAATAATAAATATCACTGATAGTTGAAACGGATCCACAGGCGGATCAAAATAAAATGAGATATTGTTCAACAGTTTATTGTCGTCCAAGCTTGCGAGACTTATTGTGGACGCTCTAGAAGACAGCCAGCCTATTACGTGTAGTACCTGCACTTAACCTTTTGGGAAAATACGTCAGTTTACACTGGTAAATACAATTTAACTGACTCATTTTGAAAATGATTGAAAATTGATTTGAATGCTCATGGCACAAAACATTTTATAACTTGGGATAATTATGTAATATAATCTTGTAAAGGATTTACATGTTACTTATGCGTTCAGTAGCCCGGTTCGTGCCGGGTTAAAGATCAATAGACACACCACAATATTGAGTTATACACTTGACAGGTGTACGCCTACACCCCGTGCTCAGGTCGTGGCCATCTCGTAAGATAATGCCGAGGATATCCGGGACATGGCCATTAACCCCCCAAAGGCTTTAAGCAAACAAAACACACAATCAAAACATAGCATCTCAATAAATTTAACCACTATTCGATTGAAGAATTCAATGCTAGACCAAGCGGTATTTTATATACCGTACCCCAAGCCCGTATAGGGAAAATAAGTTAAAAGTATTTACCTTGGTAAGTATATATCACAACAAGCAAGTGAAGGTATCTTTTACCGGTGCTCCTAATCTGGAACGAAGGTTTATAAATAACCTATTAGATTTCTAACGGCCTTTATTTAAGCTAAAGCTTAGACCGGTTAGTTTTAAGGACGAAACGGTTCAAACGCACGATTAAGCGAAGACCGGATAGAATGTGATTTAGAACCGACAAGTTTGAATACTTGTATAATATGGGTATACTAAATACATTCTGGATTTTGAGACAAAAATGATAATGTTTGACCCGTCTCGGTCAATTTATGCAAACTAGTTACATAAACCGAACCGAACGCGAAAAGAGCGTTACGGGTAACCGTAAGAGTCATATGCAAGTTCCCTAAGATAATATGCTATAAATATGATATAATATCAGTAAGTTATTTCCTATTATGCCCAAAACAGATTTAAACACAATTTATGCCTCATAAGGGCATTTTGGTCATTTAAAAGATTATAAAAGAGTTAAGTTAGAAATCTGAGTTACGGGTCTGGTTTATACAGTAATTATACTTAATTTATCATGTTATAACAGTAGGGTATGACCCATATGTGAAACTTATCATTTAAAACCAAACTGTGCACTTTAGGGGTATTTCGGTAATTTCACAAGGGCTAAAATTGTCAAAACTGGAAACCTGAGTTCAAAAACTTATACTTACTGTTATTATATAAAAATATGCTAAAAAAATCAGTAGGTATCAACCTTATATGTTTAATATGGTTATAGTACATACTATGCGATAAAAACGCTTAAAAAGGCGATTTAGAGCCGTTTCCGGGTTTTTAAAAGAAAGCTGATATTTTTATATTTCCAGAATGCTCAAATTATTTTATTTAACAAATAAAATCAGTAGAAAAAGGTTTGGGGTCAAAAAGATTTATAAAACTCATTTTATGGCTTAAAAGGGCAAAATCGGTATTTACCGAATTAAACTTAGAGACCTATGATATGATCAGCCAAAAATTAAATAAAAATCTTTAAAAATCCCAAAATATTATATAACATCAGTGGGTAAAAAGTTTGGTATCAAAAAGTGGGTTTAAATAGGTTATATGCTAATTACGCCGTTTAAGTAACATAAGGCTTTCAAATTACGATATTGAGCATAACTCTAAATCTGGACCTCAAATTGATATCAAATTTTTGGTGCAAGTTTATAAATCAGTAACAAACGTTTCTACTCTTTCACTTTTTCAAAAATCACGTTTTATAGCAAAAAGGGCATAATAGTCAACTTTTAAGCATAAATCGGAAACATGCATATGAACCGGATAAGTGTTGAACCAAGTTGTAAAATCTCAGAGAATTAAACTTATATAAAAATTGGTCCAAAATATGCTCCAATGCAGATCTCAAACATGCATGTACGGATCAGAACTGATAGTCAAAGAAAAAGTCAATTTATGTGACTTTCGGTTCCGATTCGGGTTTAAACTGAAAATTGTCGAGTTGATCATGATGGAACATGTTCTTACATTAATTATAAAGTTATTTTGATGATCAAACAGGTTGCATGTAGCCTACATTGTTAATCATGCTTAAATTTGCAAAAACACATTCTGTTGACTTTTTAAGAAAAGCTTTGACTCGACAATTAACATGCTTAGAGTGTGAATCTGAAAATACCCTTTTAGGGGTTTATTACACACATAAATACCAACTTGTACGTACTTTCAATTTGAGAAATGACAGAGCCAATCTCGTTTAATCACAAAGTCAAGTTTAAATTACGATAGTTTGACTTTCGGTTAATACACTAAGCTAGAACGAATTTGAAAGAGTTGTAAACACTTACAATGGTCCTAAACAAGCTTAGAGATCACTAGGAGGGTGCCTTGTCGTCCAGAGAGCTCCAGGAGTTGCCTTGTGAATTTTGAAAAATGTAAGTAATGAAGAACACAAGCTTCAAGTCCCTTATAAGCAGATTTTTGATCAGATTAGAGGGTGATACAGGTGTTTTCTGATGTTGTGAGAAGTGTACAAATGACCCTTGTTGCATGTATACTCATTGGTGAGCTCTCTGAAGTCGACAACAGCTGTAAACAGCTCAGAACAGACCCAAACTGGAAGCTGGTCGCTGCAGTTGTCGCTGGGCAGTCGCAGGCGGGCCGCGACAGACCCCAGGCGGGTCGCGTAGCAGGGTTCAGCAGGTTTCCAAGTTTTATACATTTTGCATTTCAGTCCTTGTACTTTTGTAACGTTGTTTTTCTTATTTTTCTTGCACTCTTGACCCTTATACCTGACTTTTAGGGGCCTTGGGACTTTTATAAATATGGGTAGGTCCTTGAACAACTTTGTGCTTACCCGAAAAGTCACGAAATCAACGTTAACGTAATTAACCTTTCGTGTACGGTTTTGATCATAACTTTCTCATACGTTCACGAAACTTCATGAAATTTTTATCACATATACTCGTGAGTATATTTTATCATTACAAAGCTTCGGGTTTGCCAAAAGGTCACTCAGAGGTATAAATTCAACATGTTGACACGTTTAGCCCCTGTAGTTTGTAACTCCTCACTTTCTTTCATATTTCGCTTCGTATGATCCATGATTTATCCGTTTAAGATTATAAACACCATGTAGGGTTATTGTAGGGCCTATTTATCATTTGTTGACACTTTGGACCCTTATAATCACATAGTTTCACTGTTTGTCAACTTTAGTCCCTCTAAAGTATGTTTTCACATATCCCAAGTCCATGACACGTGTCAGTACATTATTGGACGTAAATTTTCGAGGTGTTACAGTGACATCCACTGTATCCAACTCAATGTGTCATTGGTTGCTTTTTCCCCCTGACCATTGAGTTGGATAGTATAAAAGTATTCGGTTTCAAGGAAGTTACAGTTCATTGTAGTATACATATGTCGTGTTTTGGGGTTGTAGCATCGATAGCCGTGTTGATTGACACCATAGCCAACAAACACACATTTCTCGGAACATGCGTCTAGTTTGGAACGATCTGTTTTTGGTAGGTGAACAAAAACAGAACATCCAAAAATCCGCGGTTCAAGAGTAAGGTTGGATGGAGGTTTGTGGAACTGTGAAAGAGTTTGAAGAGGGGTTTTGAAGTCAAGAGCTTTTGTTGGAAGACGATTCATAAGGTAGTTTGCGGTGACAAGGGCTTCGGGCCAGAATGATTTTGGAACTTGGGATTCAATCATGAGTGCCCGAGTTATTTCTAAAAGGAAACGGTTTTTTCGTTCAGACACCCCGTTTTGTTCGGGCGTATGGGCACATGATGTCTGATGAAGTATTCCCTTTTCTTGGCAGAATTGTTTCATTGGAGTGTTAACAAATTCCCCCCCATTGTCGGATCGAAGAATTCGGATATTACTCATGAATTGAGTTTTTATCATCGCATAAAACCATGTGAATTTTGAAAAAACTTCGGACTTATTTTTTAATAGATAAATCCAAGTCATGCGGGTGCAGTCATCAATAAAAGTTACAAAGTATCGAAGATTTTTCCCCCCATAACTTTTGCTGGTCCCCACACATCCGAATGAATCAATAAAAAAGGAGAATCAACCTTGGTATTGTTTGATTTGAAAGTGTGTCGATGACTTTTAGCAAGAAAACATGTTTCACAATTCAAGACGTTATTTATTGGAAATAATTTTGGAAATAAACGATGCAAATAACCATTAGATGAATGACCCAATCTTCGATGCCATAACCATGCTTCTCTATCTGTTGACCCATGTGCTAGCATTGCCGTGCCTTGTCGAGTCACTTCGTCCACATAGTATAGCCCTTGTCGTTCAGTACCACGCCCAATGATCTTCCCCGTCCTGATGTCCTGTAAGATACAAAAAGTAGGATGCATTAGAACAACACAGTTTAGTTCTTTTGTGACGTGGCTGATGGATAGCAATTTGTGAGACAGCGATGGAACGTAGAGACAATTTGATAGTTTCATATTCTCCGAGATTTGGATTGTCCCCCCCCCCCCCTCTTTTACATGAAGAACTTCACCGTTGGCCGTGTGGATTTCGTTTTTTTTTTTCGGTTTTGATATTGAACACATATCGGACTTTTCATAGGTCATTGTATCAGTGGCACCACAATCAAATATCCAAGAATTTTTTTCTTGGTCATTTTTAGTTGCCATATTAACTTTCCCGGTATTCCAATGCGTTTTTTACTCTAATTTAGGATTGTGAAGGGCATTATCGTTATTTTCCAATACTTGTGTTTTATTTTAACAAATCAAGTATTTGAGAACTAAAAAAAATGAGGGTTTGAATGTACTGTGTTTAAGGTTTTGGGTTTAAAAGTGTAAGGCATAGAAGAGGAAGGGTATGAAGGTGAAACTTCAAACCCTATACCTTGTTTCTTCTCCCCTTCTTCCTCGTTCATCACCGTACACCACCCCCTTGTTCCCTGTTTCGAGTTTTGATGATCACCGGTTGCTCGTTCATCGCCGTCGCTGCTCGTTGTTCTTACGAGACAACACCTTCCTCCGGTATGAAGATTACCGGCGCTGTTTTGATGATTACCGGTGGTATTCGAAGGGTTTTCACTGCCGCCGCCGCTGCTGGTGGTCTCCGGACTGCCCACGGCTGCCGCTGCTTTACCACTTCTTCCCTTTTTATGCCCATCGGTCCACCAGTCTGGATACCCGACGATTTTGAAACACTGTTCTTTGGTATGTTTAGTCATACCGCAGTGCTCACACTTCAGATGGCTCTTATCAACCCGGGATGATGAACGTTGTTCTGACCGGCGGCCCCTTGTTGCGAGACCTAGCCCGATTGGGTCTTCGGTGGAATTTGATTCAGCCGTCCCGTTGTTGTTACCATGTGATAAGTTCCCGAAGATGTTTTGGTGTGCAGCTTCTTTACGGACAGCCGCATAGGCAGCTTCGGCTGACGGTAGAGGGTTCCACCGGAGCATTTCCCTCTTTAGGGAATCATATTTCCTGTCAAGGGCATTAAGAAATTGAAACAGTTTGGTTTCTGACCTGATTTTGTTATACGTGGTGATATCGGCTGAACAAGTCATTGGGTTTGGATCTTGTCTTTCAATCTGTCCCCAGATACCCTGCATCACAATCCAGAACTCTTCTAACGGTAAACCGTTTTGTTTAAATTCATTTGCTTTAACATGGAGATCGAAAGTCTGTAGCTTGTAATCGAAAGTAAGACAGTTTGTAGTGTCTTTTCCACTGCTATACGTTACAGAGAGTGCATCCCATAGGGTTTTAGTACTTGGGAACTCTGTAAGGTTACTTGCGAGGTTTGGTTCAATATTTTGGATCAACCAGGAAAAGACGATTAAATCATCTTGTTCCCATTGATCGTTCATCGGTTCTGGTGGGTTCTGTGTAAGGTGATTTAGTAAGGCTTTCGATTTCCCCCCTATGGCGACTCGTATCATACGAGCCCATAGCGGGTAGTTTTGGCTTGTGAGGTTTAAGTTAATTTTGAGATTGTCGGATGGATTTGGTTTTGGGTTCGGGTTCTGGGTTTGAGTTGGAACTCCATTTTTCAGGAGATTGGCTAACTGAGTGGCTAAGTTGTTGTTGTCTTCTTCTGACATTGTAAATGATGAGCACAGGTTATTTTGGGTTTATGTTAAACATGATAGTCAGTCAGAGAAGATAAAGAAAGAGTTGAAGGTGTTTAATGTAATTCTTGTATGTTTTTCATTACATTGGATGTTGGTTTATATAATCAGTACAGGAAAAGGATAAACATAAAATAATACAGACAATTGGAATATTTGGCTGTCCACTACAAACTGTCTGTTGGAATAATTTGCTGTCTTCAGTTGATGTTTGTAGATCTAAAACAGGAAATGATGGAAACTGATCCTGAATATTTTTATATTTCAACATCAGTAGCAATAGCAATAGCAAGCACAAGCACATCCTTCACCACATATGCAATCTTTATAGTAATCTGAACAAACACATTCTCAGTAAGAGGTCTTGTAAACTGTAATGTATTACATTTTTGTCATTCTTGGTTAATTCATACATACATTTTACATGTCTACATGTCTCGTTTATTTATTGGGCTGTACATATCGGAGATGTGGCCTAACTGGGCTTGGTTGTTGTTACTGGGCTTATTATTGCTAGGCTTGGTTGTTATAACAGAAAGTGTTCCAGTCTTGCCGAAAATTCAGTGTTGGTGGTCGCTCGTGGTGGTGTGACAATGATGTTATTTGGCACAGTTTTACACCTCCACCATAACGCGGGGATGCTTAATACTAGTTATACTTAAAAAGCATCTAAGGTTTCATTCTTATTAATTAATTTTACTACTATATTGATTTGGTTTAACGGTTCCGTTACAATGCGCGGGTTTTAAAAACTCAGTGAAATTATGAATGATCATTACTAGATTTTTACTAAAATACATTTGGTGTTGACGACTTTGTATCACTTATACATAAGCTTATAAAGTACTAAAACAAAGTTAAGAATCTAACACGAGTATACATATTAGATTTTTAACAAATATTATCAACCAAAATCACGAGTTTGGCTTTGAATCTTGAATTTATGTCTAGTAATTTGAATCAAACTTGATATTAACATGTCTAGAAAGATGAATGATTCACGAAGAAACGATATTATAGAGTTGAAAAGTTTAGAACACATTCTATACGCACGGAAACACCCGAAAAACATCAAGATACAAAAGCGCTACGCACAAACACCAAGAACACACAACCAAGAATACAAACGCCGATTGTAAAGCCAGAACAAACCAAACGAGTATCCTGAATAAAATCCCTTCAACTGCATGAACTGCGCCAACGAAAAGAAAAAGACACGCAAGAACCGTGATAGACATTGCCTTTGCCATCGTCGGGTGATTTACAAAGAAATCCAATTTGAATGCGAGTGCGAAAGAGCATAATGCCATACCAAACGAAAATATTTTTAATGCTGTAAACAGCAAATACTCGTCGAAAACCTTATCCTAAAAAGCGAGATCACAAGTGATTAGTAATACTAGAAATGTTTGCTGAAGCGATCAAGTAACAAGACTTACGTCTCTATTGCGGTGTATCCTGTCGAAGTCGTATACAAATTCTACTTGGTGAGCTGTTTCCATAACAAGTTGATCTGAGGACAAAGATAGTTTCAGTGAGACATTTCCTCAAACACTTAGAAGACAAGGTCTCACACTAATAATATTATTAAAAGAATCACAAATAATAAATAGATTTTCAAACAGGAGATATATGTGTTCTCGAACTGTTCGTGAACACTTACCGAACGACATTTTATGTTCGTGTTCGTTTGTTAAGGAAATGAACGTGTTCGTGTTTGTTTGTGTCCGTTTGTTAATTTTAGGCAATGAACGATACTGAACACAAAATCATGTTCATAAACACAGAAACAAACGAACACAAACAAGCGTTCGAGAACAAAATATATGATATACTGACACTTATTAAATATTTTCTTTGTCGGAATTTTGAAGTATTTAAATAAAATATAGAAACTAAAAACACTAATAAACTATCGAACATAAGCGAACACGTGACCGAACGTTCACGAACATAAATGAGCGAACGCGGCCTTTGTTCATGTTCATTCGTTTAAATAAACAAACGAAATTTCTTGTTCGTTTCCGCTTGATTAATAAAGGAACGAACACAAATGAATTTCCCGCCGAACGGTTCACGAACTGTTCGCTAAACGTTTGGTTCGTTTGCAAAGATTAAATTTCGGAAAATATTTTGTTCCAGACTTTTCATTCGTTATTGGTTGGACGAAACTCTTCAGAAATATATTTTCAAATTTTATCGTTGATTTTCATATTATATGTTCATTCTCGATGAACCCGCCGCCCATGTATCTATGGTAATAAACTTATATCAATCTAATATTTATTGGAATATAGTTTTGGAATAAAGTTTTTCAGTTGTGATGTTAAATCCTTCATTTGTGCTGGATGAAAAATCTTAAATACAAAGTTCACAGTATAGGTGGAAAAGGCTTAAATACAGAGTCAAAGAAGGTGGAAAAGCACGCGAAAGCTTGTGAGGATAATCAGCATGCCTATGTCCCCTTGGCGTTTGACATGTTCGGCTCCTTGGCGCCGTAGGCGGTTCGGTTCTTGGCTAGAGTTCAGCGTGTGGTCCATAGCAACTTTTCGACTCCTCAGGGGTGATGCTTTGTTTTTAGTAGATTAAAGTTTTCTATTCAGAAGGGGATGACGGCGCAGTTTGTTGCCCGTCTACCTGCTATCCTTATGTAATTTGCCCTGTTGATTGGAATGAAACTCAGATCGTTAAAAGAAAAAAAAAGTTCACATTTTTATACATTGGGATTGATGGTCTCTTGATTCAAATCAAATTGTTATGGGTGGCATATTAATTACAGTGATGACCAAAACAAAAATCAATGAAAATAGACATAGCAAAAATGATAATAACAACCAGCTTGTAACATTATCATGTTGAAATATAACTACTAATTTCATTTTAAGCATATTTTGAATTCGGATTTACATCCTTAATGTTACACTATCTAAAGAACAAACTTAACAAAACCGAAGATATAGAAACTTTAAGAGAAGATAGGAGCTTTATCAATGCTTCATGCATTTCATTTAAATTCAGTCTTTCGATCGGGTTGGGTAACAATTCAAAATTGTTCATTTCCAATTGTTGTCGAAACTGCTCATTTTAAAAACTGACAAGCTGAGTACTTTATTCCCAGTTGATGAGGTATGCCATGTTTGTCATAAGGCGTGTTTGGATTCTTTTGGGGAGCATGCTGTTCATTGTAGAGAGCTCCCGGGTTCATATACCGACATGATTTGGTTAGGGATGTCCTTTTTGACATATTCAGGCACGCTGGTATTTCTGCTAAGAAAGAGGCACCCGTTAATTTCTTAACAGACCCGTTGGAAGGGAGATCTACCCTTCGACCAGCCGACATACTGGTCTTTGGATGGGTAGGAGGAAAACATGCCTGTGTGGATCTAACAAGGGTTTCCCCGCTTGTGGGCTTAGGGAGTAGTGCTTTCACGATGGGTCAGGCTGCTTCGGATAAAGTGACCAAACATGAGAAAGCGTGCCTTGACAACCAGCACGTGTTTATCCCATTTGCTTTTGATACTTTTGGTTTTCTGGTGCCAGAGGTTGTGGACCTACTTAGTCGAGTTCAAAGGGTCATGACCCCGAGATCTATGGAGGTAGTTTTTAAAAGGCTTAGTTTTGCTATTCAAAAAGGAGTAGCGGCGCAGCTTGTTGCCCGTTTACCAACTATCTCGATGTAAGTTCATAACACGACTTAAGTAAATTGATAATTTGTTTCCCAATCAAAAAAAAAAAAAATCTGATTAGTATAACGCAATTTCAGACCAAAGTAGGCTTGGGTTATAATTAGTTCAAAATAGGTAGATCTGTTTGACAATCTGATTCAATAATACAAGCTCTTCATTTGCAGGATGTTCATTGCCATTTAATCAATCCATCATTAGCTAATATAGAGCTTATAAAACAACGATACTAAGTCGTTGTAGGTTTAATCCGTTCTTCTTAATGACGATGAACCAAAAAACGAATTTCTCACATTAGTATATATGTGCAACATCTTTAAACAAGATGACAATCACATATTTCTAAGTTCGTACACGAAAGAAACACAAAACAAACCACAACACAGAAAACTCCAGTCAATCGACCTCAAATAACGCCCATCACAGCACAGGAAACAACTGATACTAGCCATGTAAACGGCAAAATCAGGGCAAGCCAAACTAGCATCTTGAATAAAATCCCTTTATCTACAGCAACTGCGCCAATGAAACTGAAAAACCACGCGGCAACCATCGCACGCTCTATATTTGCGATCTTTGGGTGATTTTCAAAGAGATACCATTTGAACTCTAATGCAATAGAACAAAGTAAGACACCTACCATAGATTTGCATGCTATATACAACAAATAGTAGTAAAAAGACTCCTCCTGAAATGTGATATCATAACTAATTAGGATTACTAATCGTATAAGGGAGATCGACGAACATCAGGGGCGAAGTATAGAAGGGGCGGGAGGGGGCGCCCGACCCTCCGAACTTTTCGCTCAGTAGCAAGGTTTAAAAGAACGGAAACGAGTTTCGAGGCGTTTTCCCTTCGCCTCATGAGGCGTATGCCTCGAGGCGAAACGAGGCGTAAGGCCGAGGCGGTATTAATAAATAAATATAAAAATTATATATATTATAAAATTAATAATACTAACTAATTTCATCATCAGATTCATCAAAATCATCAAAAACACACTTAAAAAAGACATGAAATGCTTGAAATTGACACAAAAAGTCAAAAACATCAAAAACAACTATCAAAATCCCTTGAGGCGCAGCTTTCTTAGCGCCTCAGCCCCTCTGAGGCGCATATACATTAAAAACACCATGAGGCGCGCCTCAGACTCGTTTTTTGGCCGTTTCGCATTGAGGCGCGCCTTGAGGCGCACGCCTCAAACGTTTTTTAAAACCATGCTCAGTAGTGTTATATATGTAGTTTTCGTATATAAATTTTTGGGTATATACGTTTTCGACCACCCGGTTCTATAGAAATTTTTGGGTATATACGTTTTCGACCCCCCGTCATTCGGGTCAAGCTTCGCCACTGACGAACATGTAATGTGGATAACAATTTAGGCATATTTAACAAATAGCAAGACTTACGTCTCTATTACGGCGTATCGGTATCATGTCAATCAAAAAATCTGGTTCACGAAGCGTTTCCATAGCAATTTGATCAAAAGATTCTGTGAGACATTTCGTCAAACACTTAGAGTACAAGATCTCAACCCAATGATATTCTTCAAGAAATCACTAATAACAACTAGATATTCAAACAAGACAGTAGATCTATGCATCAATGATGATATGATTATCATAAAATTCAACAAATGCTAAATCTAATTACTAGAAACTATCACTTACCGATACCGTAGTTGTCGATTTCATCATCAGAAATTCGATTTGAATTTGGAGCCATCTTGAGAAGAGATGAAAGAATTCGCGATCGAAAATTGATGCGAGAACTTATGAATGATCTGTAGTGAAAATTAAAATTTGATGAGAGAATTTGCAATCAGAGTTTTGATGATCTGTAGTGAAGATTTTATGAACAAAATAATAAGGTACAATTAAGGCGGGAAAATCTGTTAAGAAGTTAGTTTATGTGTAATAACTAATAAATCCTTGTGGTTTGCATTATATACAACTAGTGGGATTCTTGCGCTTCGCTGTGTGTCTTTGGTAATTATTGGTATGGTTCATTACGGTATTAGTACGATACCGGCACTCGGCACAACAATCGTTGCCAATCGACACGTGTTGTACATCGACTGAAAACAATTAAAATGAATACATGTACCGGTACCGGTGTTGTTCGGTCGGTATCGGTTCGTTACGATATCGATATCCTACAGACACTCGATATAGCTTACGATACAAAAAGAATACTTTATTACGAATATAACTTCGTGTTCAATGAATTTTCTACTTTCACGTCGAGAAAACTATAAAAACGAATACGGTACCGTTCTCAGTGTTGTTTTATTGATATATGTTCAGTTTGTGATGATAAAAAAAATCAACTATATATGACCCGTTCGAATAAAACTTTTATTGAATAGTACATAATAATAAACACATGATGATGCTAATAATAAAAAAAACTACACCGATGTTATACGGTACGGTGATGATATTGTTCAGACATATAATAGTAAAACTATGGCAAAAAACTATATATTGTTATAAAAATCAAATTACTATTTGAGGGAAAAAGGGGAAAAGTAAAAAAAAGTCGCGCGGAGCGTTGATATAAAAAAACGAAACCCATAAAAAATCATGTAACAAAAAAATCGATAAAAATATAAAATGATACATTTATTAAAGTTTAGGGATTGTAATGTAAATCGATTAAAAGAAAAGGAAAAAAAGCAACGAAGTAAATTGCAGAGGTGTAAACAAAAAATAAACTAACGTGTAGGCGGGGGTAGAGGTGTACAAATCGGTTAACCGGTTATTAAAAAACCGGTTAAAAAAACCGGTTTTTTCACCCAAAATAAAAACCGGTTTTTTTTTATAACCGGTTCCGGTTACTAACCGGTTTTTGAGGTCCAAAACAATAACCGGTATAACCGGTTGGGACCGGTTTTTAACCGGTTTTTCCAAAAAAAAACCGGTTTTAACCGGTTTTTTAATAACCGGTTCGGTTAATAACTGGTTTTTTAAGTCAAGAATAGTAACCGGTATAAAAACCGGCGGTTAAAAAAAACCGGTTATAAAAAAAACGGTTAAAAAAAACCAGTTTCGGTATTTTTTCCGGTTTCAGTTCTAAAACCAGTTTTTTTGTACACCTCTAGGCGGGGGAAAATACCAAGTAAACTGTAAGGGTTGTAAACAAAAATTAAACTAAAGTGGACGGGTTAAAAAAGAAAATATAACTTTATTAAAGTCAAGGGACCAAATGTTTAACTTATTAAAAATCAAAGGGGTATAAATAAAACTTAGAAGCTAAAAAGGCAAAAATCAGAGTAAATAAAAAAAAGTCAAAAGTCAAATATACTATTCATGTAAGTTGCTAAGGCTAAAGGGTGTGGGGTCATGGTTAGGACATGATTCGTCACCTAGGAACATGAATGGAATGTTACACCACCCCCTTGTTTGATCCACCATGGTTTGTAGGGATTAAACTATGGCAACCATGGTACTCTTTTCCATTTTTTCAGAAAACATTCCTTTCTTTTAGACAAAGATAAATTAAAATAAATAAGAGGCTAGTGGTTTGGGTCATGACCACACCATTAGGGTAGTGGTTTTGGATGGTGGATTAGAGGTGAGTGACATGACACTGACGTGAAAAGTCATGATGTAACGCCCCAAAAATATGTAATCTAATTATTGTCTTTAAAATAATTTATGAAATGAAGGTTTGGGTTAAAGTAAATAAACAATAGAACATGAGGGACTAAACTTGAAAATTTAAGTAAGGAACTAGTTAAATTAAACCACACACACACACACTAGACACTTCTAGTGTGTGCGTGAAGTTTGTCCAGGAGAAGAGAAGAACACCACAAAACCCTAGAGCACTAATTCCATCAATTGGAAGGTGATTTCAAGCCCGAACGATTGTAAGAACTTGAATTCTCGATCACCAAGGCGTGACTAACAAAGTGGTAAGTCGAATTTCTTGAAAGTATGAACTCTAGGAAATGGGTTTTTACTAAATCATGAGTAATGTTGTGATATGTGTATTTAGGAGTTAAGATTATGGACTAAAACCCGATTAATGATCGGTTTGTAAGTGATTTAGCGTGTGGTGACAGATATCGCATTAACTTGTTTGATTTGTTAGGAACTTGTAAGATTAGTATGTAAAGAAACATGTAATTAAATGTCATACAAATGCGAAGCCCGCCAAGTGTTCGATAAAATGCCTAAATGAACAAATGGGTGAATTTTTGTTAAATTATGATCAAGATGTTGTATGATAAAAGTGTGTAAGATGGAATGATATGTAGACGGGCTAAATAAATCCATGTATTGATGTAGGCGTAAAAGAAGAAGGTTCAAGTGCCAGGAGGTCGGACAGCTCACAGGATCGAGGTATGTTGTTTAATGCATACAAGCCTTACTTCTTAGTTGTCATAATTATATTAAAGTCGCAACTATGATAGTCGTGTATGACGATTAGTGAATAGCCTAACCCTTGTCGAACGGGTCGTAAGAGAATGTAATAATGAAGAAGGTTATGCTATAGACTGTTGGTTATGAAGTAACCGTGTTTTGAGAAGTGATGTATGAATGAAGTCTAACCGTTAAATCCGTCATGAATGGGTTTAGAATGAAGTTTATGATGCATTATGTTCATTCGGATTATCGGATGCTAAGTATAATCTCGTTGGAGATAGTAAGGAATGACCCGTCCAACGGGTGAAAGAAAGTTAGATTGGGATATGAGTATGTGATGATGCGAATGGATGTTAGTTTGTTTTTGTTATAGTGCTAGTAATTTGACTAACCTAGACTTGTTGGTGATGTAGGTAAAATGGCTTTGTAGATGGCATTGCGAGCTTGGAAGCGAACACCAAAGTACACACTTGACATTGCGCTTCCGAAAATGTTGCCCTTTTGAAAACAATACTTTTGTCAAAAATTATATTTTTGGGAAGTTATCTTCGTGATGTAAATTATGGTTCTTAAGACTTAGTTGTTGTAACTAGTAACGATAAATCTACATTTTGACAGGGTAGTTCGGATTAGCACCGTTATCTAGTCAAGGGGAGGTGTTGATTTCGAACTAGCCACAAGGGTATTTTGGTAAAAATGAAGTTCTATTTTGTTTTCTCTGAAATACTAAAGTTATCAGTGTGTTTTGAACATGGTCGAAATAAGGGCGTAACAAATGAGGGTCATGACCATACCCTATAGCCTAATAGAATAGAATAGAATAACAACAGAAACTAGGAATAGAAATAGAAATAGAAATAGAAATTAGAAATTAGAAATGAAATGGAAATTGGAAATGAAAATTTGTTTCCATGTAGATATAGCAAGTCGAAGTTTCTAAAAAAACTTAGTGATAACCACATAATCACTGTAATTTATAAGGTAATCGAAAAGAATGAAAGAGAGATGAGTACGGTAATTCGGATTGTAAGAGCATCCACATTGTCAAGTCCGCCAATGCGGTTTGGTTTTCGGACGACACAAGCGATGGAGGTGGTGAGGTGAACTTGTTTGGAGGTGTGTTGGCCTGGTGGAGTGGACTAGTCCGTAAGGGGTGATGGTGGACCCCTTGTAGACCCCCTTGATTTTAAACAAAAAAACTAAAAATTATTTAAATTTTAAGTTAAATAACATAAATTTTAAAAACAAATATATAAATAAAAATAATACAAACTAAAAAAACAAATTTATTAAAATTAAAAACATTACACAAAATAGATAATTAAACCTAAACAAACCACATATTAAGCCTCAACACACCAGATAATTAAACCTAAATAAGACGAGATAATTAAACCTTAACAAAACTAGATAAATTAACATAAACAAAGCTAGTAATTAAGCCTATTCATCAACCCCTGAATCATCAGATTCGACATCCGAAAGGGGAGCAGGTTGCATCCCTCAGAGTAACTAAACCTAAACAAACCAGATAATTAAACATGAACAAAGCCAGTAATTAAACCTAATCATCAACCCCTCGACCGGTAGAGTCGGCATCCGGTGGGAGAGCAGGTTGCATATGGGGATGGTTTCTTATTAATTGCACGAACACAATGTGACAAAGTCTTCTATTGTGCATGTCTTCGTATTCCCGGCGGGCCCATGTAATCGCTTGTGCCTCTGTTATGCCGTCACCTTGAGCCATCGTGAAATTGAAGGATGCATGAAATCTTCGATCCTCCAAGAACATAATATGAAACCTTGACAAAGTGACGTACACAGAGCGATTGGTTTCTCCTTCACGTTGACAGAATCCTTCAAATAAGGGTTCTCTAATTGAAAGGGCTCCTCGTTTATTATCGCAGAAGTCCATCCAAGAGTTGACCAAAGCCATGTGCCCATGTCTTCATCTTCACTCCAAGGGTTTCTTGTCATTTTTTTTATGAATCTTTGTAATGAATTATCAATTGAGAAGTTCACAAGTTGATTAATATACGAACTGAATTTATAGCTACTAAAAACTAGTTGTTGCAAAAGCAGTCGTTACTAGCTGTTGCAAAAGTAGCTATATGAAAAAGGGTCGTTGTAAGATTCAAATATTCCTTGTTACTATTTTATTTGAATTTATTATTAAATAAACATACTAGATAACAGAATAAAAAAAATATAAAATAAGTAATAAATAAAGGGAAAAGTGAATATGTGGCTGTTTCACATCTAAGCTTAGATGTGAAACCATCCAAAACTACGTAGTTTTGCTAAGGGGGTGTTTGGCCTAGCTTTTTTTTATCTAAGCTTATAGCTTTTTAGCTTATTTTTACAAAATAAGCACTAATGGGTGTTTGGTTTAGCTTTTTAAGCTTATGCTTATTAGCTTATATAAGCTAATTCTAAGAAGCTTATGAGAACATGGTTTTTTAGCTTATTTGAAGAAGATGGTTTTTTACTCATTACACACAATGATATTATACCCCTTCCCATAATACAAAATAACTTAACAAACAACTAAAGATTAATTATTAATTATCAACTTGTAGAATATAAGCTAATCCAAACACTTAAAAATAGCTTATCAGATAATAGAAAATAAGTATAAGCTGCTTTAAAATATAAGCATAAGCCAAAAAAATAAAAGCTAGGCCAAACACCCCCTAAAAATCTTTTCCAAACTTCATTTGGCTCCGTCAGTTATGTCAAAATTGGTTCCCACTCTCATTCTAATGCTGTGCCCAATCGATCTCCATCAAGTTCATCTTGAAATTCATTTTCTTCTCCTATGTCGATCAGATGTGTTGCAAGTTGAAAGCGGATAGGATTTAAAAGTGGTGCAGGTTCATATTTCCAAACCTGGTGCGATCGAAACCCTAACTCCCCTTTTCTTTAAATTCCAGTTGCTTCATTCTTGAAACCCCATCGAAGATCGGTTCCTTAAAGACAAGATCTTTGCATTCTTCTCACTCCCGTAAGT
The DNA here is from genome assembly GCA_030545235.1 of Helianthus tuberosus. NCBI lineage: Eukaryota > Viridiplantae > Streptophyta > Magnoliopsida > Asterales > Asteraceae > Helianthus > Helianthus tuberosus. The sequence continues at coordinate 184,991,060 of CM060417.1, forward strand.
TCTTTTTCTTGATTTGACAGATTTCAACATTTTTAGGGTTTTTGTTTGTTCGATAGGTTTTAATTTGGTAATTTTTTTGATACCCACTTGGCATTTTGTTGTTTTGAGGTTAATTGATGTGGGATTTGTTTGATTTGTGGGATTGTGTTGTGTACTGAAAGAACTATTGGTTTGTTTGCATATGATATGTAGTTGTGTAATGCTGGTTTTTGGGTGAAAGATTATCTGATTGGGTTTTTGTTTGGAATCAGATCTCCAGTAAGTAAAAACGGGAAAGTGCAGAAAAAGCATAGATTATCCGGTTGGCGAATGGTTTTGGCTGCTCTCTTTAGAGAAAAAAATGATTCATGCAGTCTTTATATTGACATGCTGGGTATTGAAGAAAGCTCGGAGCGAAAAAGGTTTTCAAAGGTGTGGGTCATTCAGTCTTTAAGATGGTAGAAGAGGTTAAAGAAGTATCACAAGAATGCCTAAAGTATCGCACAACAGCTGGAGCCTCCCAGAGCACCGGCACCCTAGATTATGTCAATGTTTTGATTGAATGTAGTCCTAAGGCTTGCAATGTAACTTAGCTTTATTTATGTATGCCACTGTTTTGATTGAATGTAGCCCAGCCTCCTCAAGCACCTTGCTTGGGAGCTTGGGTGTTGTTTGGAGTAATAAAATGCTCTCTTATTTCATTCAAAAAATTCGAGTTGGTTGATTTTTCTTGTAGTTTCTGTTGAGACACATGTGGGTTGATTTTTCGCACGATTGACCCGTTTCTTTTTTACAATACTATTTTCTGACCGTTTAACTTTAATTATAAATAAGTGTAGGCTTGATGCCATTCATTCAGGTTGCATCATGGTTCTTAAACTAAACTGGATACATGTATATAAGACAAAACAGCCTTCTAGTTGTCATGTTTCTTCCCTGTTCTGCATAGTTTTTCTTCAGTTTATTATTTCCATGATCATTACCATTTCAAGTAATTGTTTCTAACTTGTTGGTAGTTTTTAGTATTAACGGTTTACCATTGTTTCTTGTACTTCTATAATCACTTTAGTTTTCAATACAAAATAAATATATTCTTCTTAAATATTTTTTTTCTAGGTGACAGCAGGGGTTCCCAGGTTGGAATTGGGAATAGAAATAATGTTATCATTTTGTTCATGATTCTGTTTTACGTATACAATTATGGGGAATGAAAAGTTTGACCCGTTTCTTTTTACAATACTATTTTTTAACCCGTTTAACTTTAATTCGCCATACTTTCGCACGTTTGACCCGTTTCTTTTTACGATGCTATTTTTTGACCTGGTCAACTTTAATTCGCCACACTTTCGCACGTTTGACCCGTTTCTTTTTACAATACTATTTTTTGACCCATTTAACTTTAATTCGCCATACTTTCGCACGTTTGACCCGTTTCTTTTTACGATGCTATTTTTTGACCCGGTCAACTTTAATTCGCCACACTTTCGCACGTTTGGCCCGTTTCTTTTTACAATACTATTTTTTGACCCGTTTAACTTTAATTCGCCACACTTTCGCACATTTGACCCGTTTCTTTTTACGATGCTATTTTTTGACCCATTTAGCTTTAATTCGCCATATATTTTGGCACATCACAACATATAATTAACCCAAAATTGATCAAAAGACAGCAACATATCTCATTTTCATTAGTGTATCTAAACGTTGTAACGTCTTCAAATATAACAATCTAAATAAGAAAATCTCTACTTTTTGAATACATTGGACAAGCTACGACCTACAAGATCTCATGTTATCCTTCCTTTTCTTGTAATGCCGCCTCATCTGCCTGAAAATAAATATCAGTATTATAGCACAATTTCTACCTGTTAAAAAAGTATTACACTGACAACCAGTAATTATTAATAAATATAAAAACATACCTTCTTTTTTTGACATCCGCTGATGTAATGACCAGGTTTTTTGCAGTAAGAACAATTTCTTTTTTTGGCGCTTCTAGAGAAGATTTGATTCTAGTTGCACTTCTAGGACGACCTTTAGTATTAGTATGAACTACTGGATCACGAATTGAAATTTGAGGCATCAAGTTTACTTGCGAACTTCCCACATTAGAATCTTGTGGATTGGTATCAAACTGTTTCGGCTTTGTTCGAATACTTTGCTCTTCTAGAAACTTTAACAAGATGGTATCTAGATTCTTTATCTCAGATGGGGAGTCTCTTGCTTGTTCGACAGCTTTTCTAAAATTTGATTGAACACACCATAAAGATAACGCGCTGACTTCATTTCCATTATGTATGTCTTCAACCCCAATAGTACAATTATCCGACTTATACCTAGCATCAAGTGTCCACCTAGGTAAAATATAATGATCAGGAAGGGTTTCAACGTGTCTCTTTTTCAAGATATATAAGATATGTTTGCATAATATCCCGTATGTTTCAAACTTTGCACATGAACATGTGACATCTATCTTCTTAGAGAGACGAAAGTTAACATTTCTCCAATATGTTTTATCAACATCCAATTGTCCAACCTTATATTTGATTTCTTCTGAATTCTTGCTTATTTTCTCATGAGTCAAGTTCATGGTAGCTTCGGTCCATTCTTTTTTGAATACATCAAAGAGCTTCCTAATGTAACGTGAACTTGCTTTTGCCTCTATCAAATTAATAGAAGAAAGAACTGGCTTGGAGTTCATAGTCTTGAAGTCTTCATCTTCTTCGGCAGCCCTTCGAGTCTCAACAGCTTTATCATACTGGCTTACGAACTCATTCAACATGGTCTTTGAGTTCACAAATCCATCAAAAAATGAATGAATACTCTCGCTTCTTCCACTTGATGTCATGCCACCAAAAAAAACAATCCTTCAAGTAGGCTTTAGCCCAATATTTACGTTGGTTATACATCTCCGTTATCCAATCGCCACTTTCAAAATTATATTTTGCACTTAACAATTCCCATCGACTTTCAAACTCCTCAACCGTATTACTCTTTACCCATTGTTTGTGTAATTCTTGAAAGTCACTACAACTTGCTTTAAGTGCTCGAATATGTTCAATCTCATGTTTTTTAATATGCCATGAACAAAATCGATGTCGAGTTTTTGGAAAAACACTTTTGATTGCATTGCCAATAACTTTATCTTGATCGGTAATTATTGCTGATGGATACTTGTCAAACATGCATTTTAGGAAATTTTGAAATAACCATTCAAAAGTATCTTGTTTCTCATTTTCTAATAGTGCACCACCAAAAAGTATGGATTGACCATGATGATTCACCCCGACAAAAGGAGCAAATGGCATCTTAAATTTGTTGGTCATATATGTGACATCAAACACAACAACGTCCCCAAATTTTACATATGAGTCTCTTGATCTCCCGTCAGCCCAGAAAATATTTCTTGGAGACCCGTCGTCAAATAAATCCACAACAAAATAAAGATTAGGGTCTTCTATCAGTTTATCTTGGAAATGTTTAATAAGCCCGTAAAATTCCTTACCTTTATATTGTTTCCGCTGATCTGCTAAGATATCTGCACATTGCTTTGATGAGACATCATTTTCATTTGAATCTTTCATGGTATTTACGACCTTCTTGATTTGGCACGGTTTCAACCCGGATTGACCAAGTTCCGACACTAGGGCTTTGCATGCCATTGAGCGGTGAAACTTTCCATGAGACCGATGTTTCATTACTTTGGTAGGAGTAACAGTTAACTCATGATTATGTGAGTCGTTAAATCTATCCACAAACCATTTCCCTTGTTTATTTTTTGAAATCCGAATATATGCTTCACATCCGGTCCTTAATTCTCTACGACGTTTCTTAACACCTCCATTAGAACTATTGCACTTCATGTCTTTAAAACCCTCTTTGTTACACACGAATTTCCTTCGATAAGGCTCGTTTGTGGTCTTATTTAAAAAAAACGAAGATATACCTATTCCAAATCCATGTAAAAAGGCATAGCGATTGTAGAAATCATATGCATCATCGGGAGAATCAAAAATCATTCCCATTACATCATTGGCTTCTTCTTTCTCAAACCCATAATCTATGTCTACATCATTTATTTTCTCTGTTTCATTGTCTAGGTTGTTATTGTTGGCCAAATACCCGTTCGCGTCAATATCTTCAATCAGATGTGATTTGAAATCCGTTGTGTTATGTATTTCCTGTATGAACAAAAGTAAAAACTTTGTATTTCAAATTAAGAAATTGAAATTACTGGGAAGTAATTTTATATAGAAATTTTGAATAACAACAATCACTTTAATCTCATATTAGTTTACCTCAGTGGTCAACCAATTGGAAATAAAATTAATGGGTTTGAATTAGGGTACGACATATTGATTTGTATTTCAAGTTAGTCAATTGGAATTGCTGGAAAGAAATTGCATGTAGAAAATTTTAAACAACAGCAATCACTTTATATCATATCAGTTTACCGCCATGATGAACTAAGTTTTACGTATTTTTTGGGGAGGATGATTGTTTCTCTAACTAAAAAGATTTAGATAAATTTTAGTCAAAGTTAATTTAGGAATTAAAGTTTGGATAGATTTTTAGCAAAACTACGTAGTTTTAGATGGTTTCACATCTAAGCTTAGATGTGAAACAGCCACATATTCACTTTTCCCATAAATAAATTATCTTGTTATGAACTTTTTTAATATTTTAATAAAAAGTTAAATAATATCATTAAGTAAATAAATTATAAGTAGATTATATAAATTATAAATAGTTTAAAAGAAACAATAGATAACTATGTGAATAACGAGTGAAGATTTGAAGTGGTTTAACGTTGTGGGAAAAAAATGAGGGGAAAATTACGAAAATGTGCCTTGACCAAGTGAGTTTACAAAAATGTCACCATCATGCGTCCTTGGAAGGACTACTCAGCCTCGGAAGCGTCCGCATGTCTCGTTGAAGCGTCCATGTCTTAGAAGCTGACACGTGGCATTTTGCATGTGGGCCCAGACGCATCCCCAATGCGTCTTTTTCTCTCTCTTCTCTTTCTCTTTCTCTTTCTCTCTCCTCTCTTCCTCATCTCCGACGCATCTCTCTCTCTTATCTTTCTCTCTCCTCTCTCTCTTCTCTTTCTCTCTCCTCTCTCCTCTCTCCTTGAACTCCATATGAGCCCAGACGGATCTGCAGACCATGCATTCCTCAGTCATCACCTCTGATTTGAACACCTTGATTACTTTACGATCCTGCTTCTTTTTCTTCGCCTTCCTCTTCTTGATCACAGTATTCTTTTTTTTTTTTATCATCTAAGGTTGACTGTGAAATGTGCGGTGGGCGAGGATACCGAGGAGGAGCCTTGAAATTGCACCACGTTTCCCCCATCAAAGCACTGGAAGCTACTCATGAAATCTTCTCCATTTTAATTAGAAGAGAACGAGAAAAGAGGAGAGAGAGAGGAGAGAGAGAGGAGAGAGAAAGAGAAGAGAGAGAGAAGGACGCATCCCGTACTTCAAGGACGCATCCCGTGTTTGAAGGACGCATCCCGTGCTCCAAGGACGCATCCCGTACTCCTAGGACGCATCCCGTGCTTGAAGGACGCATCCCGGAATGGTCCTTTCAATGACGCATAAACATGTCGGACACGTGTCAGCTTCTAGGACATGGACGCTTCAACGAGACATGCGGACGCTTCCGAGGCCGAGTAGTCCTTCCAAGGACGCATGAGGGTGACATTTTTGTAAACTCACTTGGTCAAGGCACATTTTCGTAATTTTCCCAAAAATGAGGTTGGAAATTATGTGGCACGCTAATCTGGCAAGCCCTGAATTTTTAACCAGTCATTGTGGATGCTATAAAAGATGAAGACTTAAAAATCAAAATTGTTACATCTGTCATTTTTTCTTCTCACTAGACAACGTTAATATGGGCAAAAATATCAATCAGAATATTTCCAGTATCTATTCCATATATTCAAGTTTTCTTTCACAATTTAATCTAATAATTTTCAAATGTATATAACCCTTTATTTATTATAATTTATTACTATATTAATTTCCGAATATTACAAATCACCAATTATTATATTTATTATTACTCTATTAATTTCCGAATATTACAAATCACCTCAAATAACGTCCATCAAAGCACGAATTATAACAGATAATACCAACACCATTTGCAAAGCCAAAAGAAGCCAAACCAGTATCTTGAACAAAATCCCTCCTCTATCTAATAGAAGCGTGCCGAAAACAATAATAAAACCGCAGACGACAACCATGGTAGCCACTGTATTCAACATCCTTGGGTGTTTTTTGTAGAAATTTGTTCCCACTTGCAGTAAAATAGAACATAATGCGATAACAATCAGAAATTCTGTTGATGTATACATCAAGTTGTAGTAAAAAACCTCCTCCTGAAATGCCAGATCACAACTAATTAGTCGTCGTCGTCATCGTCATCCTCATCATACTCAGTAAATCCCACCAATAGCAAAGCTAAGGTAGGGTCTGAGGAGGGTAAGATGTAGACAGCCTTATCTCTACCCCGTAGGAATAGAGAGGCTATTTCCAGTGAGACCCCCAACTCGATAGTCGTTTTGCATCAAGCCTTGGACATGAAGCGCATAACACTCAGCAATGAGGACAAAGGCTGATTTATGCATGTACCCCTTGTCTTTCGGCTATCAACGCCACCACATGATGCATGACTAATTGTCCGCAGCTTTTAACATTACTTTCATGAAATTAGTAAAAATAACGTTAAAATTATTGTAATTTCACTTTTGCCCCCTGAGGCCCAAACATATATACATTATATGCGCACACAGCAACTAATTAGTAAAATCCACAAACGTGTAATTTTGCTGAAACTATAAATAGAAAGACTTACGTTTCTATTGCGGCTTATCCTATCCTGCTCAACTTGTGCTTCGCGAATTGTTTCCATAACATGTTGTTGATCTGATGACAAAAGGCATTTTGTCAAGAAATTACAACTAAAATATAGATTTTCAACAAATACAAATTCTAATAACAAATAGATTATGCCTAGTGGAGATGGATATGATTGGGTGGTTCCGCTGGTGGCACGATGATACTCCAGTGGTCCGTCAGTGATTCAAATTTGCCGTTCAAAAAAAAAATAGATATTCAAACAAACTATCACTTACCGTCGTTATTCGTGACCCGATTTTGATTTGGAACCATGAGATTATAGAATTTGCAATTGAAATTTGATGAGAGAAGTTATGTATGAATGATCTGTATAGTGAAGATTATAAGGGTAAAATAATAGTGAACAAGCTAGGCGGGAAATCTGTTTAGTTTTACGTTTGAGTCCCTCAAAAGTGTGTTTATGTGTAATTATTCCCTATGGTTTGCATTATGTACAATTCGTTGCCATGTAATTATTCCCTGTGGTTTTAGTTAATCGTTCGGTTAATTCCACAGGTTAATTTTTCGGTTTTCGGTTTGGTTCGGTTAATAACTAAACCAAACTTTGGTTAAAATTTTTACTAAGAAATACATGATTTTGAGGTATAAATACATGAATCTGATTGGATCTATAAATATATGAAATGGAGGTATAAGATATAAAATATATGAAACGGAGGTATAAAAGCAAGATATATATAAAAATATGAATGGTTCGGTACGGTTCGGTTAACCGAGGGTACAAAAAAATAACCGATAACCGATCTTCAGTTAATTCAGTTTTTGGTTTTTAGTTAACCGGTTTTCGGTTAATTTTGGTTCGGTTGTGTTGGTTTTTAGTTTGGTTTCAATTAATGGTTCGGTTTTTACTCACCCCTAAATTGTAAATATAGCAAGTCGAAGTTCTAAAATATACAGTTAGTGATGACTACTTATTAAAATCTTATTATATAATCAAAAAATAAGTTTAAAAAGTATTAAAATCTTGTAATAAGCTTACAATACTAGCTAACACTAGTATATAAGAGTGTACATGGGTCGGTATTGGCTCAAAACCATAACCATAACCGATTGGTTATGGTAGTTTCGGTTAACCTATTTTGAAGATTATAGCTGGTGGTTATGGGTTGATTAAGCGTTAAATATATTTTGTCATAAATGTTTGGACCTAACTAAAAAAAGCTCGAAACAACCGTTGTTTCGCTACCTGCTACCTGATGTTTCCATCTACATTTGTAAATCATCATTCGAGAAAACATTCACAAAATTTTAAATAGTAAATGAAAAAAAAACAACCTAATGATGCCATTAATTGAATACTAGAAAAAAAAAAAAAAAAAAACAAACTATAACATTCTTCAAGAATTGCAAATGTTTTTCACTTACTAAAACTACATGTGAAGTCAATGTTTTCACTTCAAATAGAATAGAAGATAAAATAAATCAACCCTGAGTTGAACATCAAGCATGAACAACATATGAAGTTAAGAACAAACAAACTTTAATTCATAATTTCATATGACTCAGACTCATTCTAACTAGTTAAATAAAAAAAAAATACATTGCCTTAAGAATTGTGGATACCAAAGAGTTAAAAGACTTGGTGGATTAAACGAAGAGTCAAAGCCTAGGACTAATGTTGATTTTCACCTATCCTTTAAACCAACCCACCGGTTAATGTTTCAGTTCAGTTTCTTTGGTTATTTGGTTATGAGTCAGTTAATTCGGTTAAGTTTTTCAACAAATGATTTTTTTTTTTTACAAAAGTTCATGACCTTGGCTTTAAAATCTATTTTGTTTTGTAATTTGGATTTAACCTAACTATAATATGTCTAGATGCTTAATTACTGTCTGGGCGCTATGGAGGGTTTCCACAGAAGGATCACGAGCACTATGAAGGGAGATTTTGGGGGCCCACATGCATATCCAATCTGATACGGATCCAGACTCGCCCGAAGATGAGGATCAAGGACCCGACCCGGCAACCCGTGGCTAGGATTGGCGCCGGTTCTTTATCAACATCCAACCAACCATTTATGTTTTATTTATTTCCAGTCATTATCTTTTCCTTAGTTATCGTATCTCTGTTTCCAAGTTTATCTTTTAAAAACTCTATTTAAGAATTATAACCCTTGGTTGGATGTTAGGCTATTTGTTTTGAATAAAGAAAAGTTTTCTTTTAGAACAGAATTGTTCTTTGTCGTTCCGGTTGGCCGGAGGCAGGTTATCACGCGAGAGTTCTAGCGTCCACTCGTATACGAATCCGTATCAAGTGGTATCAGCAGCACCAGGTTACTCAGAATGTCAGATCGTGAGGGAGATCGTCGTCATCACCGTAGATTCGCCGCCAAAGGCAACGGGCATGATCCACGTGACCCACGTGACGCTGAGATCGAAAGATTGCAACAACGGGTTCGTGAACTCGAATTGAATCAACAACCGCCAGTAGACGAGTCCGACACGGAGTCCGACGTTTGGGACGATGCCGACGGCTACAATATTTTTGGCCGTCGTCCACACCGTCGTGTCCCACCGCCGGCTGATCCGTTGCGTTCTTTGGGTCTTCGAACCGAGATTCCCGAGTTTGAGGGTCGTTTGCAACCCGACGACTTCATTGATTGGCTCCAGACTGTTGAACGCGTCTTCGACCTTCGCCAAATTCCAGAAAACATAAAGGTAAAAATTGTCGCTATTCGTTTATGCAAACATGCTTCTTTATGGTGGGAACACGTACAACAGAAACGTTATCGGGAGGGTAAACGGAAGGTGGATACATGGGACAAGATGAAACGCTTAATGCGTTCCAAGTTTTTACCAGTTAATCACAAACAAGATTCTTTCTTAGACTACCACAATTTTAAACAAAATTAACTTTTGGTTGAGGACTTTATCACAGAGTTCGAACAGTTACGTATGCGGTGTGGGATCGAAGAAGAAGAGGAACAGGTAATCGCCCGTTTCTTGGGCGCACTTCGGTCCGAAATTTCCGATGTGGTTTTATTGCAACAATATTGGTCGTTTAATGATGTGTGCAGCTTAGCACAGCGGGTCGAAAAACAATTAGCGTCAAAATCAAAGGCGGCGACCTCCCGTTTTCCAACCCGTCTTGGGACTGTTCCACCTATTTCCTCTCGGATCGGCCCAATCAAAGCCGACCCACCGGCAACGGTACCTACAGCAGGATCCGGCACTAATACCAACCGTTGTCATAAATGTAACGGTATCGGGCATTTCAAACGGGACTGCCCCAACAAACAAATTGTTACCTTTGTGGACGACGCATTACCGAAATTTGACGCCGACACCGAGGAGCCAGAAACCACGCTTACAGGCGTAACGAAGATTATTTACCCCGATCGGGGTGAGGCACTTGTAATCCAACGTATTCTAAATACGTCCGTATACAACCCGGAAGATGACACCCAATGGCTTCGAAACAATATTTTTCGCACCAAGTGCACCGTGAAAGGTAAGGTTTGTGATGTTGTTATCGATGGGGGTAGTTGCGAAAACATCGTCGCCGCTTCAATGGTGGAAAAGCTTAATTTACCCATTCAACCCCACCTAGAACCCTATCAACTCACGTGGCTTAAGAAGGGTAACCTCATCAAAGTTACACATCGTTGCTTGGTACAGTTTTCTATTGGTAACAAATACAAGGATGAGATATGGTGTGAAGTCATTCCGATGGACGCATGTCACTTATTGTTGGGACGCCCGTGGCAGTACGATCGGCGTGCTAAACATGACGGTTTTCGAAATACCTATTCTTTCAAAAAAGACGGGGTAAACATCACACTGGCCCCACTCAACCCGACCGAAGAAGGCGCCGAATCTATGCTCGTCTCCGGTTCGGTTTTTTTCGGGTCTCCACAAAACGAAACCAAAGAAATCCGGGCACATAATCTTCGGCTTACTCATTACCGAAGAGAATCCACTCGTCTCAACAGTTCCGGTTGCAGTCCAACCGTTAATCACCGAATTTTCGGATGTGTTTCCAGATGATATTCCAGCCGGTCTTCCCCTCGAACGTGATATCCAACATTGTATTGATTTTCTTCCGGACGCTAGTGTTCCAAACAAACCAGCTTACCGCATGAATCAGAAGGAGTTTGAGGAGCTCCAGCGCCAAGTAACTGAGCTCTTAGACAAGGGTCTTATCCGCGAGAGCATGAGCCCGTGTGCCGTACCGGCTCTTTTGGTTCCAAAACCAGGAGGTAAGTTTCGCATGTGTATTGATAGTCGTGCAGTTAATAAAATCACGATTAAATACCGTTTCCCCATACCCCGGTTTGATGATTTACTTGACCATTTACACGGCGCGTCGGTTTTCTCTAAAATCGATCTACGCAGCGGCTATCACCAAATCCGGATGCACCCCGGTGACGAATGGAAAACAGCGTTTAAAACGCGTGACGGGTTATATGAATGGATGGTCATGCCCTTCGGTTTGTCTAACGCTCCTAGCATGTTCATGCGCCTCATGAATCATGTTTTTAAGCCCTTCATCGGTCGATGCGTCGTCGTTTATTTCGACGACATTTTGGTTTTTAGCAAGAATGTCGAACAACACTTGGTCCACCTCTGCGACATTTTTTTTGGTTCTCCGGCAACAAAAGCTATACGCCAATGGGAAAAAGTGCCACTTTCTCACACCCGAGGTTGTGTTTTTGGGTTATCTTGTATCGGGTACGAGCATTAGCATGGATGACTCTAAAGTATCGGCAATTACCACATGCCCAACACCTACCTCGCTTCATGATGTTCGAAGTTTTCATGGGTTAGCCTCCTTCTACCGGCGATTCATTCGTAATTTTAGTACCATCATGGCTCCTATCACAGAATGCTTAAAAGGCCGAAAGTTTGAGTGGTCGTGCGCAGCGCAACGCTCATTTGACACACTCAAAGTCGCCGTCACACAAGCCCCGGTCCTTGCCCTTCCTAATTTCGAGCATGTTTTTCAGGTTGAATGCGATGCATCCGGTGTAGGTATTGGCGGCGTTTTGAGCTAACAACAGCGGCCTATTGCATTTTTTAGTGAGAAATTGAGCGACACTCGACGCCGGTATAGTACATATGATAAAGAGTTTTACGCTATCGTTCGAAGTCTCGAGTATTGGCGACACTATTTTCTCCCCGGCGAATTTATTCTCTACTCCGACCACCAGGCTCTAAAATTCGTTCAGGGGCAGACAAAACTTAACCCACGACATGCTAAATGGGTCGAGATGTTACAAGATTCCAACTTTGTTATTTGGCACAAGTCCGGTTCAGCAAACTCCGTGGCCAACGCCTTGAGCCGTCGCCCGTCCCTTATGACCTCGATAGCTTTTGAGGTGGTGGGTTTTAAATCTTTGTCTTCTTTGTATCAGGATGATCCTGATTTTTGTGATGCATGGGCCAAGAGTGCCTCAACGCCATATCGAGATTTCGTACGCCGGGATGGCCTACTTTACAAGGGGACTCGTCTATGCATTCTGTTCTCTTCATTTCGCGAGGCGATCATTCTTGAGTATCACCAAGGGGCCTTGGCAGGACACTTTGGGCGTGACAAAATGTCACGACCCCCGACCCACCCTGGACGGAATCGGGAGCCGCGAACAGCCAAGTGGTACCGGTGATTTTTTTTTAAATATTGCAGCGGAAATTTCATCAGGACAGTGAGTTAGGAAAAATATTAGAGTTGAGAAAACACCGGATTTTATTTATTAAATAGATGGGATAAACCCATGTTTTACAAAGGTAGCTTTAATAAGGGATAACCCAATTACATAAAACAATATTTCTTAATTTGATTTAATTAATAAAATAAGCCACTTCTTGAAGCCTTTCAGTGCCGTATCCATCTCTTACTCCAATCTACTGTAATTACCTGAAACGCGTTTTAAAAAGGTTTTGTCAGCAGGAAATACTGGTGAGTTCATTCATTTTGCTAAAACGTCACGTTTGTTATAATTTACAGTATTAAGAGAGATTACAATGTTTCTGATATCAACCAACTACCCACAGTATTTGTCACTCAATCACACATTGGCTATCTCGTTGTCCAATGGTGTCTGTGACTATGGTCATATCACCCCTTGGCTAACCCGTTGTCCAATGGTGACGATTATCAAGTACTGTATACAAACCCCACATACCGGCTGTAATTTGGTGACTACATAAACTTAATCACTGTAATTATAACTTTAAAAGTATACATGATTTGGAAATCAAATTTGGTAAAAAGAGAATGACTCACATTATAAGCATGCAGATTTATACGGGCAGAGTTTAGCCTACTGGTTAGCCTTGATATTGCAGATTTATACAGACAGAGCTTAGCCTATTGATTAGTCTTGTAACCTAGTGCACACGAACTAGGTAAGTAACTAATACAGCATTTACGATAACTCACGAGATTAAAACCCTCACAACAAATGACAAAGTGCAATCACTTAAACATCCATCGGATTCACAACGAATGACAGAGTATTCCCCGAGTTCGGGTGGTACTCAAACATCCTGTCGGAATCACGACTAATGACAAAGGATAGCGCTTAAACATCCAGTCGGATAATTTCAATTGATCGGATATTGAATCGTAGCAGCGATCGAGTTAATACCCGGTATCGGAGCAGCACCTCACTATAATAATTGAATTTTCGACTTCAGAGTAGCCTAACTTCGTTTTTTATATTTGATTTCGACACCAGAGGAATGCCCATAGCCTGTCCTATTTATAGCAGAAATTTGGGTCTCACGCGGCCCGCGTGAGCCCTTGCTCGGTCCTTACGCAGCCCGCGTAGCCGCCTAGTCTACGCGTAGGGTTGCTGAGTCACCAGTAGGTCTGCCAGATGGATACCACGTGTCCCTCAAGCTTATCCGGAGATCTGTCTTGCTGGCGCGGCCCGCGTAAGCCTTGGCTTATATTTACGCGGCCCGCCTGAAAACCACAAATCTTGATTTCTTGATTTTTGATATGGATTGGGGTTTCAGGGGTCCGGGTTTTTACTAACGGTTCAATTTGAGACATTTTTTAATATAATTATATCTTAAAGAAAAAGGGAATAAAATAGTGAGAAAAGAGAATGGACCCACTTTGTAACTTTAGGGTTCAACTAGAAAGCCTCCTGGTAGAATTTTTTGGTATAACTTCTGAGCTATATTAAAAAGTATATATATATATATATATATATTTTTGTACTCGTGTTAAGTGTAGTACCCCTAATTCAACCTTGTCCCTATGTCACGAGACAGAACCCCAATGAACTTAGTCAGGCAGAGCCTTGACATGTGTTATGGGGCTCAGATCAATCGGAAAGGGTAGCGGTGATCTGGAGTTAAAATACTTAAATCAGAGCATGGCTTTTATTATTATTTAGGTGAAAATAAAATAAAGGGTAAATTACTTTTTGAGTCCCTGTGTTTTATGGGTTTTAACCACTTGAGTCCAAAAGCAAAAAGTTTAACGACCTGAGTCCCTATAAGCATTTTCTTTAACCATTTGAGTCCAAATTTCTAACATTATTAGAATTTTTTGGTTAAGTATTATTAAATGACCAAAATACCCTTATAGTTATAAAAAAAATGCCTTATATTAACACAGACATTACTCTCTCTTTCTTTAACCATTTCAGTCAACACTCAGCCCCCCCCCCCCCCCTCTCTCTCTCCAAAAAAACCACCAATATTAACCATTCTCCGGCCACCATAACCATTCTCTACGGCCACCGTAAACAACCACCACCGTAACCATTCTCTCCGGCCACTTTTCTTCCTCCGATCACTGTTAACTCACTCCCGATCTATCTCTTACTGAACCAAAAATCCCCAACCACCAAAAACCCTCGCCGCCTTCGTCACGATTCCATCTCAAAATTCCCAGCAAGCAACTGAAACAATCCAAACGCCATAAGAAACAAAAACGGACCGGATAAATCAGCCTGTTCGTGAAGATGTGGTTTGACTTGAAACGGGTTTAGACTTAAAGTGTTTTGTGCCAGATTTGTTTGGTGTTTATGCCGAGTTCTTCGAGGAGAGGGGGTTCGTCGTCGAATTTTGTTGAGACGGTGCCGGAGATGTTGGTGAATTGAGCGGTGGAGAAGGAGGTGGAGGCTGGAGATGAACCGATGTCGAAGGATATGTAGGGGATGCTAGGGTGGGGCGGTGCCGGTAGGGAAGATGACCGCCGGTGGGGAAGATTTGCGAATCAATCATTATCAGAGGAACATTGTTAGGTATGTTTTTCCCGATCTGATGTTATTTTATAGACTAGTATCTCTTCTGTCTTGATAATTAGAGTATAAGAGGGTTGTGAACATTTGTTTATACAGAGATGGGGATGGTGGTGCAGTTGTGGAAATCCACTGTAGCAATTTAACATGTGGGAGATGGATCGGGTAGAGGTTGTTGATCGGAGAGAGGCCATGGAGGACTCCGTTGATGTTTGTGGAGAGTGGGGTGAGACGGTGGTGGTGCGTGTTTAGAGGTGGCGGTAGTGCGATGGTGGTGGCAGTGGTGGGGATGATGGTGGGGCAGTGGTGGGGATGGTGGCTGTGCGGTGGAGTTTAGAGAGAGATAAGAGATTTGTACTGATGTGCATATAAGACTTGTACTTTTTGTGTAAATGACCAAATTACCCTCATAGTTAACAGACTTGGTGGACGGAGTTAAAAATTTGGACTCAAATGGTTAAAGAAAATGCTTATGGGGACTCAGGTCGTTAAACTTTTTGCTTTTGGACTCAAGTAGTTAAAACCAATAAAACACAGGGACTCAAAAAGTAATTTACCCTAAAATAAATAAAATAAAACAAAGTTTTAGAAAGATAAAGGATGTCGAGAGAGGGTGTAGGCTTAAAAAGTTTTGCCTTCTATTTATAGGTCTTTTCAATTCATGGGTATTGGCCACACATGCCCTCAATTTAATGGTTAGTCAGGTGTATGCCTATTGCCTTTACACGTTGACAATTGAAATTGAATGTTGTAATGTAAATGGGACACGAAATATGTATCATTTTCAAATATATATATATATTTTAGAGTAAACTGCCATTTTGGTCCCTGTGGTTTGGCCAGTTTTGCCACTTTAGTCCAAATCTCAAACTTATTACATCCAGGGCCCTGTGGTTTGCATTTTGTTGCCATTTTGGTCCAAATTTCAAATTTGGTCAGATTTCCCAACTTAAACCCCTCTATTTTGTCTTTAAGTTCAGGGGTATTTTAGTCATTTTCCTTTTCATTTAACATTTTCTTAATTCAAAAATTAATATCTATATACAATCTATATAACCCTCATCTCTCTCTCTCTCACTAAAACAACACAGATCCACACACACTCTCTCTCTCTCTCCCAATTCTCTCTCTCTCTACACCATTCACCACCGTCATCACCACAAATCACCACCGTTCACCACCGCCATACACACACACTCTCTCTCAGTTCTCTCTCTCTCTCTCTCTCTACACAGATCTCTCCTCCATAGGGGATTTTCGTCAAACAGATTTCGTCAAACAATCGATTTCGTCAAATCCCCTCCACTTTCGTCAAGACACAAGTTTTCTTTGGAATCGGAGAAAGAACAGAGGTTGCTGATGTGTATCGAAGAGGGACTGTAGAGAGAATTTGTTGAATTTCAGTTTTGATGTTATGTTTAGGGTTATGTGGAGAAGATGAAGTTTGGGGATTTTGATTGTTGATGTGTGTATCGATGAGAATGAAGAAGACAGAAATGAACTCTGTTGCTGCACACAAGTGTTTAAGTGACAGGGAATGAAATTGGGGTTGCTGTTGCTGTTGCTGGTTATCGAAGAGATAAGTAGAGAAGGGTTGTTGAGGATGGTGGTTCTTGATATGGGTTTTGATGATTTTCTGATATGGGTTTTGATGATTTTCTGGGTTTTTGATGATTTTCTGGGTTTTTGATGATTTTCTGGGTTTTTGATGATGGTGGTTCTTGATATGGGTTTTGATGATTTTCTGGGTTTTTGATGATTTTCTGATGATGTCTGGGTTTTGATGATTTTCTGATGATGTCTGGTTTTTGATGATTTTCTGATATGATATTTGATGATGTTCTTGATATGGGTTTTGATGATATTTGATTCAGCTTGTATGCAAAGCATGATGTATTTGATGTTTGGATTAAGTTGCAAAAAGTGGTGCCTGAACTATGGATGTGATGCAGAAATAAGGCATCCATGGAGGTGGAGATAGGGTCGAAGACGGTGGCGACGGTGGCGGTGGTTGTTGGGGTGGAGAAAACAACACCAGTGGGATGGTGGTGGTGGTAGTTTAGAGAGAGAGCGCAGAGTTGAAGAGAGAGAGGATGTGTTGTAGATCTGCAAATAGATAGAGAGAAGAGAGACAGGGTTTTTTTTTGTCCAATTATGGGTTTAATTGGTTTAATTATTTTTATTTAGAGGTGAGTTATAATAATTTCAAAATGACGAAAATGCCCCTGAACTAAAAGACAAAATAGAGGGGTTTAAGTTGGGAAATCTGACCAAATTTGAAATTTGGACCAAAATGGCAACAAAATGCAAACCACAGGGCTCTGGATGTAATAAGTTTGAGATTTGGACTAAAGTGGCAAAACTGGCCAAACCATAGGGACCAAAACGGCAGTTTACTCTATATTTTATTTTATTTTGATTACTGACACGTACAACTTTCAAAGTTAGATTTATTTTATTTCATTATTTTAATTTTTATATATTATAATTAATTCAATTGGTTTAATTTCTTTGGCGCTTATAACTTCTAAAATATGACGTTCTAGAAAATAATAAATATGTTATTTAGAACGAGAATATTTTTTTTCTACATTTGGGTCTAAGTTTCATTAAAAATAGAGTAGGTTCAAAATACAATGTATTTTTATAGTTTAATTAGTAAACGGTTCCTGGGCCCGTCTAAGTACTTCATATTTCTTACAGTCAACTTTCCTGTAATCTACCCATCTAATTATATGAGTTATTATAGAATTTTATTTTAAATAAAAATGTTACCTATATACAGGCCAATTAATTAATATAATATTTCAACCAACTATATATATAAAATATTTATATTAAAAATAAACTAGTTACTAGTTACTAGTGGTTAATAATTTAACCAAACCTATAATTCTTATATAAAAATAGGAATGTTACACAAAACAATCGCCTTGGTGCAAGACCGGTTTTTTTGGCCCAAGCTCAGTCGCGACGTGTCAAAAATTCTGAAACGGTGTCATACGTGTCACGTCGCCAAAACGCATCATACGAACCAAGGTCTTTACACTCCGTTACCTACTCCCGAACGGCCATGGGAGGATGTTAGTATAGACTTCGTTTTGGGCTTGCCCCCGACACAACGAAAAAAAGATTCAATCATGGTGGTTGTTGATCGTTTCTCTAAAATGGCCCATTTTTTACCATGTGTCAAGACGTACGATGCTTCACAAGTGGCTCGACTCTATTTCGATGAGGTCGTTCGTTTACATGGCGTCCCCAAAACAATTACATCAGATCAGGATGTGAAATTCATTAGTCACTTTTGGCGTACTTTATGGAAACGCTTGGGAGCGAAGCTACAATTTAGTAGCTCCCACCACCCCCAAACCGACGGACAAACCGAAGTTACTAATCGGAGTTTGGGAAACCTCCTTCGTAGTTTGGTGGGCGATAATCCAAAGAAATGGGACTTGGTTCTTCCACAAGCAGAGTTCGCCTATAATCGGTCAAACCACAGTACCACGGGCCGCAGTCCCTTCTTTGTTGTTTACGGGCGCAACCCATTTACCCCTCTTGACTTGGCACCATTGCAAGATCTTAGACCCTTTTGTGCCGATGGGGAGGAGCGGGCCAACCAAATTAAACTGATACATGAGCAAGTCCGTGAACAAATAGTCAAACATAATCTGCAGTACCAATCCCGTGTTAATAAACACCGTCGCAAAGTGGTTTTCAAGGAAGGAGATCTTGTGTGGATATTTTTGCGCCCGGAACGTTTTCCACAAGTTCGTTTTGGTAAACTGCACCCGCGGGCTGATGGGCCATTCCGTGTTCTCAAACGGATCAACGATAACGCCTACAAGATTGACCTTCCCGGTCATTACAAAGTGTCTGCCACTTTCAATGTTGCTGATTTGTCTCCGTATGATCCAGGTGCTAATGACGACTCGCGGACGAGTCCTTTTTTAGAGGGGGAGGATGATACGGATCCAGACTCGCCCGAAGATGAGGATCAAGGACCCGACCCGGCAACCCGTGGCTAGGATTGGCGCCGGTTCTTTATCAACATCCAACCAACCATTTATGTTTTATTTATTTCCAGTCATTATCTTTTCCTTAGTTATCGTATCTCTGTTTCCAAGTTTATCTTTTAAAAACTCTATTTAAGAATTATAACCCTTTGGTTGGATATTAGGCTATTTGTTTTGAATAAAGAAAAGTTTTCTTTTAGAACAGAATTGTTCTTTGTCGTTCTGGTTGGCCGGAGGCAGGTTATCACGATAGAGTTCTAGCGTCCACTCGTATACGAATCCGTATCACAATCAGATCTCTTTAGTTTTTATTTATTTATTTTATAATATAGTTAGAGGGAATTTAAAAATGGTTTTATCCCGTACCATGCAAGTTAACAATAAAGTCCCAGCTTACATGGCATAGACATGACATGATAAAGCCCTTAAGGTCTATATCCCACACCATATAGCATTAATTAAATTGGCCCTAAAACTTTTGGCTCAAATAATGAATTCTGGCCATAAATCTATTTACAAACATTATAGACAAGTTCAGAGGCGGATCTAGGCCACTTTTGTGGGTTCCTAGGAACCCATTCGGTTTGGAAAAAATTAGTGAGAACCTTGTATGATTTGAAAAAAAAAAAATAGTGAGAATTAGTAAGAATCTAACAAAAGGAACCCAGTAAAAAATTCTTAGATCCGCCACTGGACAAGTTTGGTGTTGTATGGTACAACGGTATAGCTAGGTTCGGTTTTGGTAAGATCAACTCGGTTTGGTGTGGTTTGGAACAAGACATGGTCGAAATCGAACAGTAGATTTCCGTTAAAAAAACCATCCGTTATTGTTTGGGTTGGTTATACATAACTTGAATTTTAAGTGGCTTATATTTATTTAAGTGCAACATTTATATTCCTTATTTCCCATTTAAAACATTATTTCCTTTTAGTATATTTAAATATCTTTTTATTTATTCTGTATTAACACCCTACGTCCCCCCACCCCACCCATTGATTACTCATTATTTGTTGTCACATGTGAATGTTTGTAGGAAGTCATGTGGTTAATAATAACGAGTGAGCTTGGTCGGGCTCCAAATCCTCTACCGAGTTGAATACTTAAGCTCTAACTCAGCTCGTTCACAACTCGAGTTCAAATGCGGCTCTACCAGCTCTGTTGTTTTTTTAATTAATGCATAAGAGTTTGAAGGATTCGAGAAACTACCAAACCTAAAATTTGTTCTATGGGTTCATTAGACACATCTAAAACACATTGGGTTCTTGAATGATATGAGGATTTAATGGGGTTCACCAAAAATCACAATGGGATCAAGTTTGGAATTAATCAGTCCTAGTTATAACTATCTTTTAAAAAATGTTAAAATTTCAAATTTGCAACTTCTTTGATGTAGTCATTTCTTAGCGTTACGTCTCAAAACTCTGTTTAACGAATAGTCGGCTAAAAGCTTGTTGACATTGTTTTTTAAATCTTAACTAGTTTTTTTTTATATCTTGCGTTGCGGTGAAACCGAGCAAATTATAATGTAAAACAAACGTGATTTGAAAATAAAGATGTTGTTTAGAAGGTCAAACCATTAGAACGATTTAGTTTATCATCGTACCGTTTTATGATACCAAATAAATACTTTATTTTGAGTATAACCTCGTTTTAACAAAACTTATAATGGAATGTCAGGGAAAGAAATCAAGCACAACTACGTATTTAAGTTTTTAGAAAAAAAGTTATAAACATAACTTATTAAAGAAGTATCAAATTAATTGACAAATTAATATATGTTAAAAAAGAAAAAAAAAACAATTATTAAAAAAAAGGGTAAATGAAATAGATGTTTAAAAAAAGAAACATATGTTATTAAAAGTAAATATAATATTAAACTATTATAATATATTAAATAATAAAATAATAAAAAACTATGTATTATTATAAAAATAAAGTTACTATTCATAGGCCCTCGAAATCAATATATATAGTGAAATTTCTCCGCGCTTTGTGGCGGAAATTCAGTCGGTATCAGTTCGGATCGTTATGATAACAACACTCACTATAATAATCGAAAGAGAAAACATTACATCAATCGAAAACAATAAAAACGAATATTGATATTGGTACAATGTTGTTCAGTTGATATCGATTCGGTTCGTTTCGTTTGCATTCCATGTTTATTTTATTTCAACATTCCGACATTTAATTTTTGAAAATGGATATTGGGCAAGTTATCGTGCCAAACCGAATCGAAATCGATTGAACAACATCTATAACGATACCAATATTTATTTTTATTGTTCTTGATTTGGATAAACTGATACCGTATCACTATCATACCGTACCGAGCTGAACCGAACAACATCAATACTGGTATGCATTCATTTTAATAATTTCTTGTTTGATAAGGGAACTTTGATCGCATCTTAAAAATCGTAAAAAGAAAACTTTAAATTCAAGGGTTATTGGATTTTATCACCCTTAACTATTGGTCATTGGCCGCTGCAACCCGCAACTATTACTTTGACGCCCGCCACCCCCAACTTAACACTTAGTATGTTCTGTCACCAGATTGCTAACTTTTGATCTTGTTACTATACTTTTGGGGGTGTCCTAAGATCTCTAGAAGCTTCCTAAGATCCATATGACACCCCAAAAAGTATAGTAACAGGATCAAAAGTTAGTAATCAGTTAATGACGTGGTGAGAGAACACACTTAGTGTTAAGTTGGGGGTGACGGTCGTCAAAGTGATAGTTAGAGGTGGCGGCGGCCAATAGCCAATAGTTAGGGGTGATAAAATCCAATAACCCTAAATTCAATTAAAGTGATAAAACCATAAAAGAACAAAATCTAGAAACACAATATTAAAAAAACTACAACTACTGTTCATTGGCACTTTGGATTAATATGTATAATAATATGATAAAAGTAGAATAAAATGTAGGCAGGCAGGCCCATGTAACAAACAAACAAATATGATGTTGCTTGTTTAACAAACAACAAGATAACGGTTTAAGTAACCATAGCCACGAAACATATCACTTCCATCTCATCTGTTTCGGCCATGTCACAGCAAACCTTAATCTTCTGTTACGGCACTCTCAAACGAGGTTTCGCTAATCACACATTAATAGAGGACTTAATCTCCCATAACGACGCCGTTTTCATCGGATCATATGTCACCGATCTCCACCTCCCCCTCGTCCAAGGCCCTTACGGTGTCCCTTTCCTTCTCAACCTCCCGGGGTCCAGTCCTCACCGGGTCCAAGGCGAGCTCTATTCCGTTTCCAATTCGGGTCTCCAGAGACTCGATGAGTTAGAAGGTATTACCCTCGGCCATTACGAAAGGCTTCCGGTCACTTTGAGATCGGAAGATAGTGGATTGATTGAGGCGGAAGCTTATTATGCTCACCGGAGTTTCGCCGAGGAGATGTGGAGGAAGTGTGGAGAGGAAGGGTATGATGCTTATACTGAGGAGTTAGGGAAAGGTTATGTGAGGAGGGATTTGAGGCCAAACAATGCGAGTCTTCGCGATGCCATCCGCTTGTTTTGTTCTGAAGACCCTACCGATAGCTTGCTATAAGTGAGATTTTATTGTGTTTGTTTGTTTGAATTCCTATTGCGTATGCATCATGTATATGTTATCTATCCTTTTAATAAAAATGTTAGGAATTATAATTATGATGTGAAATACAAATTTGGATCACTGACGGAACAGTAGAGTATCAGCGTGGTACCAGTGAAACCACCCGATCATATCCATCTCCAGTAGGCAATAATTTGAAAATGATAAACTCTACTTTTTGTATGAAATGTAGTTTTGGAAAGTAAGGATTTATGGTTCTAAAGCATCGTCCATTTATGTGACGTTTTTGAGCTCACGTGAAGGAGATGGCGACCAATATTGAGGAGAGACGGTAGAGAAGGTTTTCTAGTGGTGGGGACGAACTGAAACCTAGGAGTAAGTAGCGATTACTTACCAGTTGGTCCGAGTTAACTGGGTTGGAGCCTCAGAAGATCTCGACTGCAACCTGAAAGATCACAATAAGAGAGAAAACACACCGTTAGCCTCGTCACAGGGAGGGGGGGTCTCTTTGTGACCAAGATCGGGCGTGAGAAAAAGTATGGGAGAATACGGAGTAAGTCAGGGAGAGAGAGAGAGAGGTTAGAGAGAGAAAGTACCGATTACCCTTTGTGGGAGGCCTTAGTCGGGTATTTATACCTTTTGGGTATGCTAACGTGGCGAGGTAGTTATAGCCGAACCAGTTACTGTCAGGTAGTTACGAGTTAGTTAAGGAAGATCCCCTAGGACGATCGTTCCGGTATGGTTCGTCCGACTTGGTCCGATGGTGTCGTTACTCCGGTGATTACGGTTCGTGCCTTGACGGGGGACGATCGGTTCGGTGATAGACGATGTTCGGTTTGGTCTAGTACGTATCCTCATCAAACGCTTTCAAACATGTCGTGTGAGAGCGGAAGAGAGAGGGGTGAGAAAAGAAGCTGTATATAAAGAAATACATTTTAAGAAATTTTTTTTTTGAGAAAATAGAGACTTTTTTTGGCATAATTCAATTTTTAATTAACTTATATGCAAACATAGACCTTACCATTTGAGGTTGCCATCTTAAATAACGATTAAATCAAACCAAAAAAACTCATGTATCGTAATGGGGTTTAATAAACAACTCATTTTATACAGATATTTTAAAATTTTAAAACACGCTGATAGTTTAATCTAGAAACACATAAATTGTGAATATTTCATATGAAAAGTCACATCTATACTATCTATAAAAGGAGCTTAAAGGCTGATCTCACTTTGCTTACTTGTCATGATATTAGGTATGCCACATAGGATGCCACATAGACTCCGCTGATGTCATTCCGCTTATGTCATAAATCCGATTTTGTTTTAATCATTTTAAATCTCAATGTATATACAAATCAGTTTTTTAAATTATTCAAATATAGTTTTGGCTCCATTTTCAAAATTTAAACCTCTCTCTCTCTCTCAAATACAAATCAGTTTTTTAAATTATTCAAATATTGTTTTCCATTTCAATATCACAGGTGATGTTTCTCTCTTTCTTCTATTTTCAAAATCCCCAAATCTATGAAGTTCCAAGAAGATTCTGACCTCCTGCTTCCGAGAACAACCTGTAGCCGCTCCAAGACAGCCAATACCTCTCTTTTTGAACGAATCAAATCTAGGGTTTCTCCGAGGCGACTACATCAGGTATCTCTCTCTTTCTTTTGTCTTCGTTCATCTGAGTTTTCAAATTTCTTTGCTTTGTTGTGAGTTTATTTGCTAGATCTGAATATATGAAGCAATTTAATTTGGGAATTTTAGTTCGCTGAGTGCAGATCTGGATCTGTTAAGGTCACAATCGGTACTTTTACTTCACAATCAGGATATTCTTTGAGTTTTTGTTATCACAATCAGGATTTTTTTAACGGTATGTTGTTTGTTATGTGAAATTAATATGTACAGTTTGTTGGTGGTTTATATGGTGGATTTAATAACTAAAAATACGTTAAGAGTTTTATGGACTTGAAAATTGACACACACACATTCAATTTTTAGGAGTGGTTTAAAGATGTTTTTGATGAAATTAATATGAAATATGAATTTTGAAGTTTTAGCCTTTTAGTGTTGGCTCTAAATCATAGTGTTGGGAGGTAGGGGACAGTGAAAAATTAATTAGGAGCTTAGGTTTGTGAAATAGATGACCAATTTTTTCGTGAAACAATTGTTTTTATATCAAGACCATATGTTTTTACTATATTCAACCTTTGTTGTAAGGTTCACATTATACTATTATTATAGTCTGTTATCAATTGAGCTATGTTAAACACTTGCATCTGTGGGCTTATATGAAATATGTCAAACCTTTGATCTTTACATGCTTTGATCTTTAAATACTATGTGTGTAAATTTTATCTGGTATAGCTTCTGAAACAGATTATCTGTTATAAATGTGATGAATCAGTTTATCTAATTTTGAGTCAATTTTGAAAGTTATTTCTTCAGTGGTTTTTGTGATATTAGATCTCTGTATATTTGGTAGTTGGATAGCTACACAGTACAAACACTAATGGATAAATTATTCAAAAACTATTGAATCATGGTGTGATTATTTGCACTTCACGGCAAACCTGAAGTAAGTTATTCTCAACATTTGAAATTTGTATCTTGTATATATTATTTTATAATATACTTTGTTTTTTAGGTAAAATCCTATATCTACATTCGAATGTGAATCGTTGCTTCTCGATTGAAGAATGGATTATTTATATCAGGTTTGTGCCATTAGACCTGTTAGTCCTGTCTTTTTGTTTGTTGGTTATAATTTTTACTCTTGTGATTGTTTTTTATACGCTAAATGTTTATGAGTGGCTCAAATATTTGGACTAAAAGTGTGATTTAACCTGGCTAGACTAAACCAAAAATAAAACACCTGGGGCTCAAAATAAATGCTTCTAAATGTGGCATATGTGACTTTAATATGTTGGATTCTAAAAGAAAAAAATACAAACTAATTGTTTGTAACCGTAGTTCTACGCTTTGAAGCTTGAGCTCAAATAGAAACTATTTACTTCTAGAAAATATTGAAGGTTTAAGTATTTAACAACAAAAATACCAAGATTTTTGAGTATTATCAACTTACCTGATTTAGAAACTCATCAAGCCTTCTGTGTCATTTGTTCTTGCGTATTTGCTTTAAAGGTGTGTCCAATGGGGAAGATGCGACGATCATTAGGAAGAACAAGTCGGTTTGAATTCGAATCTTATTTTTTCTTGCGACTCTATTATGCAGTTCAACAACCTTATCCTAAATCTTGTATATATTATTTTATAGTATACTTTGTTTTTTAGGTAAAATCATATATCTACATTCGAATGTGAATCGTTGCTTCTCGATTGAAGAATGGACAGAGTGTAGATGATAAGAGCGGTTTGAAATCAGGTCTGAAGAGTAAGAAGAGTGTGCCGTTGAAGATACGATATGAAAGTGAAGGCAAAGATCGGAGTTATCGTCGGACCACTCTCCGTGTAACGGCACTTTCTATGATGTAAGAATATTGTGTCCCTTTATGTGTGATTCTTTGAAGTTCACATCTTATCTTTGACCAAATTCATCATTTTATTTTAGGTTTTTTATTTGATATATGAATACGAATGGATTGTAAATAAATGAAAAAAGATATTAAGATGGGATTTGTTTAATGACTTTGTAGACAATAACATTTTAGTGGATTAAAATAATATAATCAAGGTTTAATATATGAAACGCCAGCTTTGAAGTTTAGATGAATTTACATTGCCATCTGTTAACATATTATTTTTTAATTGTAAATCTTGAAGTAGGAGCTCTTAACAAGTGTTTCATGATTTTTAAACTCCAATTCACACTTGCAACAGCATTGGCCAATAGAATCACTTGTAACCTAATATGTAACTTGTGTAGTTTTAGATCCTTTTCCCTTTAGCTCATCTAAAAGCAATAAACTTTTACTAATAACCAATTTGTTTTTAATGCAGTAATTACGTCACTGAAATTCGCAAGAAAAATCCAATAAAATGTTGGCCTTTTGGATCGTTACGCGATCCTGACACCAAGGTTGTTCTTCTTTTGTATAATTATTTAAACTATTCAGTTTTTTGATAGGTAGAGGCTCAAATTAAACGGAAGATTTCGATCAATTCCGTGTCAACAAATTACGTTACTGAATCTGCGAATGAACTTTTATATCAGCGTATGAACCAACTTTCAGGACTGCGCAAACAAAACTTGAATCTCGAGCTTTCAGGACTGCGAATAAACTTCTGCAAATGAACGTTAATGCAGCGCAGTTCTGGGCAATTCAGCAGCGAATGATTACTGGATTCTGCAGCGAATATGTTCTTTAATTCTGCACAGCGAATGAAAGTGTTTCAATGAACGAATAGTTCTACGGATGAACTAAACAACGACTGGACAGTTTTGCGAATAAGCAACTCTCTGCAAAAGAACTCATTCAGCTTTCAGGTCTGCGTAACAATGTCAATGTCAATTCAAATTCTGTTCGTTTAAACCCGGTTGTTGGAAACTTCTACGCAAGGACTTGACGAGTCTATGAAGAGTGAATATTTGCCCATGATTGATGAGGTGCGTTTTTCTTCATGGTTTCTTGGATTTTTTTTTAAATTAAAATATATTTATGTGGTTTTTTCTTTATGTGAAACAAATGTTGATGTTTTTAGGTGTATGGATTATTCATGGAGAAAACAAAATCGACACCAGGGGCAAAAGTGGAAAACAATAAGTTTTGTTTGTCTGTGCATTTCCGATGCGTTGAAGAGAAGAAATGGAGTGAGTTGGCTGCCCAAGTGAGATCAATGCTCAAAGACTACCCGAAGCTCCGGTTCTCCCAAAGAAGGAAGGTTAGATAAGTCATTTCACATAATTCATTTTTAAATTCTTTTTAATTTAAATATTGGAAGACAAAAATCTTACTATTGTTTTTGCTAAATTTAAATTCTTTTTAATTTAAGTCATTTCACATAATTCATGTTTAACCACTGTTGGGATTAAAACAGTGTTTCAAACCACTTTTGGGTTAAAACAGTGTTTGAAACCACTGTTGGTTAAAACAGGTTTCAAAACAATGTTTTAACAGCACTGTTTATTATTCAAAGCTTAGAAGATGACCTCACACATGCTGAACCAAACCGAGTTTCGGAGATGGAAAATCATAAAAATCTGAACAGATATCAGACGAAACTTGCTATAGAACCTATGCAGTTGATGCAGAAAATATCGGATATTGGTCAGAGACCGATATTTGAGATGTAGGTTATCTCGGTGAGATATCAGTAATTTTAATATCATGCTAACTTTATGCCTCATATCATCAACGTCAACACGGGAGAGGTAAAAATTTAGTTTTTTTTTTTTTAATCATTGTGGTTTTTTGAAACTTTATATTCATAAGCTATGATAGTAGTCTTGATTCTTGAATAAGTTTGAGTAGAACTCTTTAATTGTTTTTGTTTATTATCAAATATCATTGTACGTTTTTCTTAGTTTCTTTTTTTTTTTTTTTAATTTTGGGTCCCGTTAGATGTTGTTGTGTTTCTTAGAATTGTTGTTTTTAGGAGGTACACTTCACTTCTTTTTTTATGCCGGCAGTGGTTGCATCGCCTATTATTATTATTAGTTCTTTCTTATAATATTTTTGTAATTCAAAGTGCAGTATCTGTATTTTCGCGATTGCTACTATTTTATTGTTAATATTTATCTTCTAATTCATTATTAACTCAAGGTATTTAAATTTATTCAACGAAAAAAGTTTATTATTATTGTTATTATTTATCCTCAGTTGTTTACTGTTTGTTGTTTATTATGATTAATATTAGTGTTAAATATTAGTGTTAAAGGCCATTTTAGTGGTTTGGTTTGGGCCATTTTGCCAGTTTAGTCCAAAGATTACAAGAAACTCAAGATTCTGCAACAAATATCTTTCGATCCCTAATAGAAGAAACTAAATCGAGGTGATTATTCTTCCTTTATCACTTGCTTTGAGTTCATCACTGAAATTTTGCATTAGATAGAAACAGTGAGTTAATTTGAGGTGCTTTTGGTAATTTTGACACTTTTAAACTTAACATGTGCCTTGCAGGGCTTTGGTCAGAAGCATGGATGAAATATTGTTTGTGTGGGAATAATAATAGTGTAACAATTGCATCTCTTAAAGTTCTCGACCATCAGATTGAGGGTAAAGATCAAAGCACAAAAGATGAGGTAAGTTGAAATCTATATTGTTTCAAAGTTTTTTTTTTAATGAGATGATTTACGATGTTTTGCACTTTGTGTCTTACTAAACGTTTTCACTCATAGCAGTCCGTCAAAATAACCTGCATGCTAAGCCAAAATACACACACATTTATGTTATAATATTTGGTCTGAGCATTTTTTTTATCTAAATGCAGCTGCGTGAGCGATTACCCAGTCCAATGGGAGGATCTGCCATCACATGTGACATATGGATTACAACCTGGCAAACTTAATCTTTTGGTCATCATCATCGAGCCTCTTCTATTTCAACTATAAAAAGAATTAAATTACATATTTCAAAGGGAGAGCTTAAGGTATGTAATTTGGATGAACCAATGGTTAAACTTTATTTTTAACTTTCACGAGTTGTTGGTGTTTGCATTTGTTGCAACACAAAGATGACAACTTTTGGTTGTCAAATTAGCTAATGACGATGATGATTTTGCTTTTACAGTTGGTGGATATCATTGAAAGCCATATGTATGTTCTTCTGAATCTGTTGGCAATCAGTGAAGAGAAACTAAGCCACACTTGGCCTGACCCGAGTTATGTGTGGTACTTCTAGACCTGTTTGAGAGCATGTTGCACTCAAAGATTCAACAAGGGTAAAGTTTTGAAGTATAAAGATGAGTTATAGAGAAGACCGTTATTGAATTCTGACGTGGGAATACTCGAATCACAATACATATTTTATAATGATGATCAAAAAGTGTTAAGCGTAATTTAGTTATTCAGTGCTTTTAGAATAGTTATAATGTTTATATATTTGACTTCATAGGTGTTGGGTTTGGTTGTAGTATCTCTTTTTTATAATTCTTTATTTTTATACACATTTAGTGTGTTAAAGAAGGTAACATAAATTATATTATTTCAATTATAACCAACTTTGGATTAAATGATTAAGAGATTTTATACATTATAAATACACTTTGGGCGTCCTTTGACCCGTTCAACTAATTTGGCCTGTTAGAGAGAATTATAACGGAAGTTGATTCGTTCAAAACTAAATGGGTCAAAATATCATCCTCAACATGGTATTAATTGGGAATGTGATAAAATTTTGATAATTGTTGATTTATAATCATTTTCATGTGTTAATACCAAGTTTTCATATGTGACCTTGTGATTTTTTTTGTTGGCTTAAGTATGATATGATACTAAGTTTTACGTGACATATCTACGTTATTATTCATTAATCCCTTAAAACCCCACAAAATTAATAATATGATGTACTAATATAATAATTTTTGAAGACATATGATATAACTTTGGTAGTGGCACATGAGCCTAGCCGAGTTTGGCTCAAGCTCGGCTTGGTTACGAAATACGCCAACTCGGCTTAAGTCGTTCTAAATCGAGTTTTTTAAGCTAGATTTTTTCGAGTTTTGCTCGAGCGAGCTATGAGCTGAGCTGCGAGCTCCGGGTTTTTCGAACAACCCTCCCCATTTACTATATTAGATACCAAAATGATAATTATTACCAAAATTTCAAATAACAACTTTTTTAGTAACAATCTCTTGTATTTTTGTAACAAGTGCCCTCCATTTTTAACTTCTAACTTAATGGTTTACATCAACATCATATACATTGAAATATTGAATTTTAGTTAGAAAAAAAAACATATAAAAAATATTCAGTTGATTAAATACCGAAAGGCAAAAAAACAATAAAAAATCAAAGTCCAAACTCGGTCGCCCTCATAAATTTAGTATATGCACTTTTAAAAACATTTACATACATGATTATATATATTAAAAAACAGAAAAGATTCTTAATATGAAGAAAATTATAAAATATATTAAGTAATATGATAATAAATTATATTTATTTTCAGATTTAGATAGTGATTGACAAGTTTACAAATAAACTTTCAGTTTTGTATAATAAGTAGTATTTTAAAGTTTTTAAAATATTTGAAGTATTTATTTTTTTTTATTTCACGACGTATTATTTGTTCCAAAATAAGTCCATGCGTACAATTTTTTTATGATAAGTTTAAACGTAATTTTTTAAAGGTACTTTAAAAGGATATTTGGGAAACAAGTCATTTTGATACAATGTTTTATTTAATCAATAAAGACACATGAATATTGTTTCAACATATGGGCCTTGGACCAGATTTAATAAACATGTGTTGGGCTTGAACCATATTTAATAAACAAGGTTTGGGCTTGGACCAAATTTATAAACAAAGAATATTTGTGTTAGTAAACATGTTTTGTGGGTTCGTTATGTTTCTCTTGTGTCTAAACTTAATTAGTCGACAAGTTGGGAATGACAGAATCCATAGGGACTTTTTCGTACTTCGGTTAGGTTTACATATAAAGGTTATTAATGTATTCTTAAGTATAACGCGAATGTGAATTCATTAAATAATTTCACATCATATTTTACATATAAACGTAGGCTTACATTCAATGTTTACGATGTATCCGCGCCCGTCGGGCGGGTGTACACCTAGTTTTGATATATAGAGTCAGACTGTCAGGCACGGCTGCATAAAAACGCTTGGGCCACCATTCTTGTTTGTTTGTGTTAAAACAGTGGGCTTTAGCTCATTTCGGTTGAGTTTTGCAGTGGGCTTAGCCCAGCTTTCTTGTTTGTTTGTGTAATATCAATTTAGCCACCTAATGTCTCTATTTACGTTTTGTTTTGCAGGGCTTGTATTTATTTGTATTTCATTTAATATTATTAGTGGACAAATATATAGATTTAGGAGTAGGACTAAAGGTTGTGTGATCTAACCGGTAAAAGAAAAAATAATAGAATTAAAGTTTTATACACTCTCGAGTGAAGACAGGTGAGCCCCGAAAATATAAACTTAAATATATATTAAAATATGAAATATTATGATGATAATTGGGATAACAATAAAAAAACAAACCTATTATAACAAAATGATATAATATAAATTGCTAAACGAATCTTAAGACTCTATTTTGAGTTTTGGAAGTAAAGTTGTTGATCAACTCCTCGAAATACCAATTGAATCAAACAAACATGATCACCTATAGCAGCCAGCTTGATTTCACCTGAACGCTTGTGTTGCTACAACAAATACAAGACCAAGGCCTGTAGCGATATCTCCGGGGTAAAAAGGTTCAAGGGTTTCGATTAGCCTAACGCAGGTCGTGGGGTCCTCCCACGTTTGTAGCACGTGGGGTTGGATCACTTGTTTATTGATCGCTTTTGATTCCAGCTTGAAGGGAATTCAAGCCGGAATGAAGGTGTTAGCGAAGCAATGCTGTTTAAAGTGAAGAAGAGAAGCAAGTATGAAACTTGTTCTCAAGAGAAGAGAGAAGATCAGAGAGTATGTGTTAGCTCCACTGATCTGGTCTCCCTCATATGGTTGTTGGAGCTGGTACTTATAGATAAGATGTATTCTATAACAGAACACCGTTACTCGTTAAGAGGAGAATATGGGGGTTTCCCTCTTAACCGGGCTCCGGCGTGAGAATAAGCGACTGTTTTGGGGAGATAAGTGTGTATTAAGAGAGAGAGTAGAGGGAATGGAATGTTTAACCTGTGAAGTGAGGTCTCTATTTATAGCCGGAGAGGTGTAAGAGGATATGGGCTGATGGGCCTTGGGCCTGAAGGTGACAACATAGAGGATATGCTCCTTGTCTTACTAGTGTCGACCGTTAGTGGCTTCTAGGAGCTTTCTGGAGTTGGCGCAATGTGATTGGAGCCACGTGTCACTGTTGTCGGCCTTGCTGCCCCTCTGCCATCAGCAGGTAAGTGGAGATCGTGGGGCAGTTGTCTCTGCCCTGTGATTGGTGCCATGTAGGCGTCCTTAAGTACTTTTTGTCTCCTGTATGTCAGACGATCGTGGAGCACGATTGAGCAGGGCCAGAAGGACGCTGATTGGCTCTTTTCTTCTTCCACTTGTACCTTGTGTACTATCTGAAACAGCCTTGTGCTGCTGCCCTGCGCGATTCTTGCTGGGCACGTAACTATCTCGCGCAGGGTTTGGATGACTGAGTGCTCTTTCAGAATGCTAAGTGTTGTAATTGGAGCTTCCTATTGTCCAGGCCTCGCGCCGGTTAGAATAGAATGTGCTGTGGCCCGCGCGAGGTTGCCAATAAGAAATTTGTTGAATAAGGAGTATGGTCCCGCGCGCGACCTTGACGGAGGTTTGCGCGGCTTTTTTGGGACCATACCCCTTCAAGTCCCCCCAGTCCAGTGCTGCACCATACGCTAGGCAAGTGGTTGGAGCTCTGGACTTTGAAAAATAAAGTTGTAGAAAATGCTTCCTTGACTTGGATAGACGGCGCGCGTGTAAGCTCTTGTTGGTTACTACGGCGCGGCTACCAGGTTTGGCTCCAGGATGTTCACTGCCTTTGGGTGTAGGCGCGCAGGATTATTGAGTCATTGTTAATGCTGCGTGACCCTAGTAGCTTCTACATGAAGTTTGTAGTAATTTTGGGCGGGAAAACCCTCGAAATTTGAATTCTGACAAGTTGGTGAGAAACGTCGTTGATGGTGACGTTTGAGTTGACCACTTACACGGCTGTCATCAAGTTGTCTCTGACGGTTGGTCATTCCGTCAGGAGAGTGAGCTCCACGCGCGCGTGGTAACTGTCACTCCGGGATTCTCGTCTTACGTGTCGTCTTTTGATTGGTCACGTGCGCGGCGATTTCGACACGTTTACCCATCGCATTAAATGCCATGGGTATATATATTCGATGAGGGATGAGAGCAAATCACTTTTCCTCTTCTGTTGTCTTCTTTCTTTCCTATTTGCTCTCGAATTCACTTTGAATCTTCAAACCTTTGAAGAACATAGTAGCAGATCTTTAAGTTTCTTGAGAGAATATTCAAACTTTCTGCTTTATCATCAATGGCTGAAGAACATCAAGAGGAGAATCCCAGTGCGGAAGGCCCAGTTCCCGTCCTTAGGTGGGACTTGGGGCCGTTCGAGCAAATCACGAGGAGTTTTCGGTTTCCACCGGAATGGGATGCCAAGTACCCCGGTCAGAATCAGACGGCTGCCGACGCACCACCGGGGTACATCACGTTGTTTGAAGATTTCTTTCATCAGGGCAACTTCCGGTTGCCGGCGACGAATTTCATGGCCCATATTTTGCAGTTCTATGGGTTTCATATTTCACAAATGACATAGAGCCGACCGTGGAAAGATTCAGAGCCTTTTACCAGTTGATCCGAAACATGGGATTCTACTCGTTTGCCAGTCGAGGGGCTGCGAAGAAGATACTCCTTAATCCTCCCAAGAGTTTCCATGACTGGAAACCGAAGTTCTTTTATATTCGCGAGGAGGTGATCCCGATCGCCATGACTTTCCGCGCTTGGTCTGAGCCGATTGTGAAGGAAGATCTGGCGATTCCCAAGAATGAAGCTTGGTATCAGAAGCTTACTGCAGCTCATAACCGTGTGTTTGGGGAGAACGTCTTGGTAGCGGCGCGGATGAGTGACCAATGGCCGGCAGATAGCAAGGACGTTCCCATTTTGATGTTCAACGATAGAGGTTAGTACTTTTCTTAGTTTCTTTGATTTTTTGCTTCGTAACTTGTGTTTATTTATGTAATTTGACGTGTAGAGGTGCATCTGTATCAAGCTGTCTTCCCTGCTTTTGGCGGATCTATGGGTGTGCGCCCATTGAAGGCTGGAGAAGAGTACTGATATGACCAGATTAAGGGTCATTTTATGTACCCGGTTGTCGATGCTTTCGCCGATCCACCTACTGCAACCGAAGGTAAGCATATACCTAACCCTCGTCCCTTACGCGTAGTGACTTCTGCTGGGAAATAGATTGTCTATCTTTCCAGCGAGGAGTCTGTGGGATCATCAAATGGGGAGCTAAGTTCGTGGTCTAACTTCTTTGCAGGTGTGTTGCGCGGCCTGGGTATCGACCCTGAAGAGAAGAAGAAGAAGAAACCTTCTAAGAAGAAGAAGGTGATCAACCTTGAACAAGAAGTGACTAGCAAGAAGGGTGGGCCTAGCCGCGCAGCTTCTGGTGTTGCTGACAAAGGTATTCTTCGCTTTCGTCAGAGTAACTTGGAAGATTATGTGATTATCAGTGACTCACTTGAAGGTTTATCGCATATAGGCGAGAAAAAGACTGGAGCTAGTGGCTCAAAAAGTTCAGGGAGCGCGGGTTCTCGCAACCCAGATGCTGGGGCGACTCCGTCCTCTGTCGTGCATGATGGAGAGGAGGAAGAAGAAGCCGAAGAGGAGGAGGAGGCTGCTGCGAAGTTAATCAACAGGAAAAGAAGTAGAAGTGAGACCACTGCTGGTGTTTCTACTGCGCCGAAGGCTGGTGCGGTTCCCTTGATTGGGAAACAGAGCAACTTGCGCTCTCTTTACAAGTTTTCTCCTGGTTAGTTTAATGGTTCCTTATTTCTGTGGCTTCCTTGTTTCTTGTTGCTCTCTTTTTTAACGCTTAGCTTCTTCAGAAGCCAAGAAAAAGACCCCTGAGAAGAAGGGTGTCGTGTTTACGGATCCCTTGGAGCCAGCGCAGAAAAGGCCTAAGGTTACTATCAAACCTCTCAAAACTGCTGAAATAGAGTCTGAGAAGGATAAACAGGTTGCTGAGGGGGAGAAAGCAAAAGCGACTGAGGAAGCGAAGAGGAAGAAGGCTGAGGATGAGAAGAAAAAAGCTGAGGATGAGAAGAAAAAAGCTGAGGATGAGAAAAGGAAGAGAGCTGCTGAAGAGAGAATGAGAGAGAGAAAACTAAGGAGAAGGAGAAGGAAAAAACGGCTGCCGACAAGGCTGTTGAAATAACTTCTACTGCTGAGGGATCGGGCTCTGGTGCTCATCGAGCCAAATCCGCTGGTGTAGGAGACGCGAGTGCTGGTTTTGCAGCAGGCCAGGCTGGTGTGGGAAAACACGGCGCACCGCCGCGCTCTCCAATAGGCCCCCGGGATACTTTTGGGGATATTTATTATAAGTCTTATACGGAAGAGAGCCATGGTGACGCTCCGCACCAACCGCCATGGGGTTTAAAGCAAAAAGATACTTTTCTCGAATTCGCGCCTTGCCGCGACTGGTTTCTGAATTCCATTCCTCCTGGTGAGGTTGACCGTCAAAGGGCGCGAACCCACAATGGGTTGTATCACGCCTATGTTGGTACCCCTTCAATTTCAAATCCACCTCTCTACAGGTTTTCAATTCTTTCTTTAAATCTTTACTGTTTGCCTTTATTATTCGATAAAATCACTTTTGTAATTCTTTAAAATCACTCTCCTGCTCATTACTCCACCTTCACTTGTTTCTTCTACACAACCCTACGATTCTCATTGGTTTAAAATTCATTAAGAAGCTTGTTATTGTAAGTTGCACGCCAGGTGTTCGATGAAATGTCGAGAAGAAAAACCATTTGTTTTAAGGCTGAATGTCAGTTGTTTACTACAACTGATTGAATAATCAACTGTTTCAAATAGTTTCCGTTGGGGTTTTAGATGTGATAAAGATGTAGATGTCGGATTTGGAACACCGAAAATAGATTAGGACTCATTTTGTTTCTGTTTCGAAAGCCCGCAATGGATTGAGTGTGGTGTACCTTAAAGGGAGGTGGGGAAACTTGTCGTTGCCCCCGCTAACCCATTACTTTTCGTTATTTATTTCCCAAGCTCAGCGGGAATTTTCCTTAAACTTCGTTTGTATTTTGAATTGTTGATGCCCGGGTCTAGAGTGGGGGTTTTGTCTGGGGCTTTGACTATTTGTGGGGCTCCATCCGAGGAGGGAGTTTTTGGTTCCTCAAGGGGTGTCTGGTTGTGCCCTTTTAAAAACTTCCATTGTTGCCCTGATGGACAAGCAGGGGCTAAGGGGTTCCCGAGGTTGGTGGCCCAAATCAAGCGGCTTCATTTGTCTTCAGATGACAAGAAGTGGGCCATGCGGGATGCCGTAGCTGCGGATAGGGATTTGTTTGTTTCAGTTGGTGAGGCTCTTAAGGTCTCTGGCCAATGGTTATGTGGGGAGTGTATGTGTTTATATGCTCTCAGTCGGGGGTGCCACCATGCAGATGGGGTGGCACGGTTCAAGTTGGTTACGGGAAATGCAGAGGAGTTTATGGTGGGGATTCCTACGTCACATGTTGGAAAGGAGATTATTTCTTTTGGAGGTATGGTGGTGGACGTGAGTCTACTTGATCGTGTCTTCTCTCTTCCCATCAAAACAGTTAAGAGCATCCCTCATAGTTGTCGAATGGCCTTTTCCCAGGCTTTAACGGCATCTTTGTGCAAGGTGGTGGCTACACCAGAGTCTGTTGAGGCGTGGGTGAGACTTTTGTTGTTGCCACGTTGCACGTTGCGGATGTTCAGGCCTTCTAACCGTCAGGAGCGCAGGTCGGGGAACAGGAAGTCCTTGCAATGTCTTAGTATTCAGCGGGCCCTGGCAGCGTGGGGCAATGGGGATGGTTTTGCTGAACTCATCCTATCACTTTTTGCCGAACCATCAGAGGTGGTTACGCACCCTAATAAGCCTCCCCATGGGTCTAATAATTCTAGGGTGGGCACCAACGTTAAGCAATGTTTGCGGAAAGTTGCAGATGGTCATTTCACTGAGGCGAGTTTTATGTTCTTCGGGGGTTGCACCTCTTGGTGAGGATACTATGAAAGCGTTGGTGGCTAAACATCCTGTCCTACCTCCTCCGGTTATGCCTGGGTCCTTACTATCGGAGCCACCCCTTATTGTGGATGTTGATAACGTTCTTGGGTGCATTAAATCTTTCCCCAAAGGGACCTCTTGTGGGAGGGATGGGTTGAGGGCACAACACATTTTGGATGCTCTTTGTGGAGAGGGGTCAGTGATCGCTTGTGGGCTGCTTAAGGCTATTTCTGAAGTGGTCAACTTGTGCTTGGGTGGGAGGTGCCCTAGGGTCTTGGCAGAGTTTGTTGCTTCTGCGCCCCTCGCCCCCTTACTAAAACCGGACAACGGGATTAGGCCTATTGCCGTGGGCGCAATTTGGAGGAGGTTAGTCTCTAAGGCGGCCATGAGGGGGGTCGGGAAGGAGATGGCTAAATATCTCGGTGATTTTCAATTTGTGGTGGGTATTCCTAGTGGGGCTGAGGATGTGCTCCATAGTGCGAACAGGTTCTTAAACGTATTCCAGTCGGATGGGTCGTTGGCCATGATTACTGTTGATTTCTCTAATGCTTTCAACCTGGTGGATAGAACCGCCCTTTTGTCAGAAGTTCGGACCCGATGCCCGTCCATTTCCTTATGGGTGGATTTTCTATATGGACAGCCGGCCAGATTATATGTCGGAGACGATCATATTTGGTCCACCACTGGGGTTCTGCAGGGAGACCCCTTGGGGCCTCTTCTCTTTGCCTTAGTTTTGCATCCCCTTATTCATCAGATACGAGATAGATGCAAGTTGCTCTTCCATGCTTGGTACTTGGATGATGGTACGATTATAGGAGATGCTAAAGAGGTGGCTAAAGCTTTAGAAATCATCAGGTTTAAGGGGCCTTGTTTGGGGCTTCAACTTAACGTCAAGAAAATAGAAGTTTTTTGGCCATCGTGCAATGGAGTTAAGGCGCAAAAGGGTTTGTTTCCTAGTGGGATTGGAAGGCCGGTGTCGGGTGTCAAACTCCTCGGGGGCGCTGTTAGTCGGGATGCGGGTTTTATTAGTAGGTTGGCCGTGAAAAGGGCATCTTGTGCAGTAGATCTGAGGAGCTATCTTCCACATCTGCGGGACCCTCAATGCGAGCTCCTCTTGCTGCGCTCTTGCATGGGTGTTGCTAAATTGTTGTTCGGCCTCAGAACGTGCCAACCTACGTTTGTTGGGGAGGCTATTTCGGTTTTTGACAAAGGCCTTCGGAGAGCTATCGAGGATATTGTGGTTTGCGGGGGTCTGTTTTTTTGGGATCTTCAATGGAGGCTTGCATCCCTTTCGACCCGTTTTGGGGGTTTGGGTTTATGTTTGGCTGAGGATGTATCTACGTATGCTTTCGTGGCATCGAGGGCGCAATCTTGGAGTTTGCAGGACCACATTCTTCGGGACTGTGGTATTGCCAGGTTAGATTCTGATTAAGTGTGTGCGTTGGATTGCATGCACATGTCCCTTCCGGATTTCGATATTGGCGGTTTCTCTAATAAGGACACCGCCCCCCCTAAAGCCCAAAATGTTTTGGCGAGTACCCTATTTAGTAGAATTGTCTAGAGTTTGGGAGAGAAGTTTAGTCTATCCCCTCGTCAGAAAGCCGTGTTCGATTGTCTCCGGGCTCCCCATGCTCAGGATTTCCTGACAGTCATCCCCATTGAAGGACTAGGCCAACACATGTCGGCAGTGGAATACCGGGCAATCCTTAAGTACCGGCTAATGATCCCTCTGTTTCGGGTTGATGAGCCCTGCCTAGTTTGCCGCAAGGTTTGTTTAGATACTTTTGGCGAGCATGCGGTTCATTGTAAGGAGTTGCCTGGTTTTAAATACATGCATGATTTGGTAAAGGATATTCTGTTTGATGTTTTAAAGCGGGCAGGGATTTCGGCAAAAAAGGAGGCTCCGGTGAACTTTCTGACGGATCCGCTCGATGGGAGGTCTACTCTTCGACCAACTGATATTCTTGTGTTTGGGTGGGCCAGGGGAAAACACGCTTGTGTGGACCTTACAGGAGTGTCCCCTCTTGTTGGGCTCAGGGATAATAGGTTTGTTGCTGGCCAGGCTGCTTTGAAGGCGGAATCAAGCAAGGTTGCTAAACATGAGAAGGCTTGTTTAGAGAATCAACATGTGTTTATCCCATTCGCTTTTGATACATTTGGTTCCCTAGCCCCAGAGGCTGTGGAATTCCTAAACAGGGTTCAACGGGTTGTGAATAGTAATCTCTCAACCTTTAAGGGTCGTTTCGTCTTTAGCAGGATTGGTTTTGCAATTCAAAAGGGGGTTGCGGCGCAGCTTGTTGCCCGTTTACCTGCCACTTGTTTGTAATTTGTTTCTTTGGCATTTTAATGAAAAAGGAAATTTGATGTATATATTATTAGGATTTGCATCATTCAAAGACTTTAAAGTTTATGAAATGGATGTTGAAAGTGAAAATCAAATTATCATCATCTTCTTCAAATAACTCACAATCCATCATCATCATCTTCAAGTAACAGAGATCTGAACCTCTTTTCTGCACCGGGGTCAACACCATAAACCATCTCCTTTCACCACAACCTTCTTTCACCACCACACCACTCTTCCGCTCTCTACCAAACAGCCCCAAACCCAACAAACTGCGCATAAACCATCATAAACACCCAAAAAGAGGGTTACCGGAAACTGAAGCGACTGCGGTTGGTGGAGCCGGATCCGGAGCCGGTGGGTCATGTTTGCGGGTTTAAGTAGATCATAACAATTCTTTCCACAGTGGCGCGTCCTCAAAATTGTTGCCGTTTGCCACCAAAAACCACCATCAGAGATCACCACCGTTGCTCCGAATCTCGCCGCTCGTCGCCGCCCCAAGATGCCAGCCATCGCCCTCTACTCTATCGGCTCTGTATTTTATTTTTCTCCTCTCTTCTTACATAGCTAACTCACTTTTGTTTGGTTAATTGTTTGCTGAGACATTTTTAGGAGTTGATTGTTAATTGTTTTTGGGATTTGATTGTTAACTGTTAGGAAGAAGACTAATTGTTTGTGGGATTTGATTGTTGATTGTTTAAGGATTTGAATATTATCTGTTAGGAGAGAGATATGGGTGGATTGGGTTGGAGGTGATGGTAGCAGGTGGTGGTAAGTGGTAGCAGTGGGTGGGGTTGGTTGTAGATGGTTTATGGTGTTGGTAATCGAGAAGAAGTTTAGGAATGAACTGATGATGATGATGATGAACTTGAATCTAGGAATGAATTATGTTGATTCTTGATTTTTTATATAATTAATAAGATGGGGGCAAAAACGACCTTTCACACATTATTAACAGTCAAACAAACGTTGACTATTAACAGGGGATAATAGTGCGACATAACACCAAACGTTGGGGGGGGGGGGGGTAAAATTGCAATTATTTCGTTAGGGGGGGTAAGAGTGCCAATTGGCCTAAACCCCAGGGGGTAAAATTGCAGTTTACTCTTTTTAGTTTTATTTGGAACTATTATCATTTGACTTGACCCGAATCGATAGCCGACCCAACCTGAAACATAACGATAGGCAAAAAAAATTGAGTCCCATCACTTTACGCCCTCTCGAAACTTTTAGTCAAGTTCCGCCACTGAGTCAGTCACATTTTACTGTCAGGCACTCAGGCTTCATTAAAACGCTTGGGCCACCATTCTTGTTTGTTTGTGTTAAAACAGTGGGATTTAACTCATTTCCGTTGAGTTTTGCAGTGGGCTTAGCCCATCTTTCTTGTTTGTTTGTGTAATATCAATTTAGCTAGGGGTGTTCATGAGCCGAACCGAACCGAACGGAGGTCTGCTCGTGCTCGGTTCGGTTTGAAACCGAGCCGCTCGGTTCGGTTCGGATTTAGGAAACCGAGCGGAAATCTTATGCTCGTGCTCGGTTCGGTTTAGAACCGAGCCGCTCGGTTCGGTTCGCTTTTGCTCAGTTTTATTTAGCATTCCTACACAGCCATTCATTCACAAAAATTCACCAACTTATATGTCTCTCACACACTTTAACAATTTAACAAAATACAAACATAAAAAGTCCCACAAAAATAAACACAAAATGTCATCCAAATGTTTAATGTTTAAGAGCATCAAAAATGCAAAATAACTTCCAAAACACGCGTTGAACTGAAGATATGAAGACGTGATGATTCTAGGGGCTGGATATGCTACATGTTTATTATATCTAATAAATATAATATATATATATATATATATTTAAAAAATATAATATATATATATATATATATATATATATAAATTCGATCGAAACCGAACGAGCGACGAGCGAGCGTACCTATGCTCGTGCTCGGTTCGTTTTTAAACCGAACCGAGCTGCTCGGCTCGGTTTTAACCGAGCAAGGAATCGAACGAGCAAATTTCCGAGCTTTTTCGAACGATCGTCGAACGATCTTCGAGCGCCGAGCAGTTTGGACACCCCTAAATTTTGCCATCTAATGTCTCTACTTACGTTTTGTTTTGCAGGGCTTGTATTTGTTTGTATTTTATTTAATAATATTAGTGGATAAATTTATAGATTTAGGAGTAGGATTAGAGGTTGTGTGATCTAACCGGTAAAAGAAAAATAATAGAATTAAAGTTTTATACACTCTCGAGTGAAGACAGGTGAGCATAGGGGAAGGATCCACTAAAAAATGGATTTTGCCTAAGTAGCCTTAGAAGGATTGTGATGATGACACGTGGCACTCCTAATAAGTAGGAATGAAGGGCATTTTAGTCCTTATAAATAGGAGTAAAAATGACATGTGGCACCCCTTTTGTTTTTTAAAAATACAACAAAAAAATCTAGTAAAAAAAATTAGCACAAAAAATCTAGTACAAATAAATATAGCAAAAAAAATGTAGTACAAAAAAATATAGCACAAAAAAATCTAGTACGAAGAAATATAGCTCAAAAAAATCTAGTACAAAAAAATATAGCACAAAAAAATTAAGCAAAAAATGTAGTACAAAAAAATCCAACATAAAAAATTGAAAAAAAAAAGGTTAAGACAAAAAAATTCAGCACAAAAATATAGTACAAAAATCCAGCACAAAAAAATGTTATACAACATAGAAATAAACACATTTTAGTGGTTTTTTTAGTCTTCATAATTTATATAATAATATGGTACTCAAATTAAAGATAAAAAGACGCTCGATTTTACGGTGAAATTTTTATGAAAAAATAATGTCGTATAAAAAAGTTATGAATGCTTAAAAAACGAGGGTGGAATATGCATGTGCCTTGCATGTGGAGAGAGAAAGTCCATAAATAAGATTTTCCCAAGATATCCTTGTACTCCTCATTTCTCCTACACTTTCATCTTAACCATTGATTTGAAAAATGAATGGTTAAGATTCATTCTCATCCTACTTAGGCAAAATAAACTTTTTATTTGATCTTACCCCGGTGAGCATATATTAAAATATTATATATATATATATATATATATATATATATTTAGGTCCTCTGGAATAACGAGTAATATGTAGTAACACCTCCCCAAACCCCCAGATTAGGCTACTCGGTGTGGCGAGCAAAGGCAAGGGGGTGTATTTCCGCCATGTGTCAGCCTCATATGCAGAGGGGGCTTTGCCCTCCAAAACCCCAAAACCATGGGGTTGTGAGAGACGTTTTTTTATTCAACCCGCCAATCACCATCTCCACCGTCAATCACCATCTTCCTTTCCCAAACCCAACATGCCCCCACACCCGTGAGAATCTCCAAGCCCCCTTTGGGGGAAAACCAGTCATTGCCAAGGAGGGGGTGGTGTGTGGATTTTAATAATCTTAATTTTCATAATAATCTTAGCATACACATTTTGTTTATTTCTTTTTTGGGAATTGAATTTTAATAATCTTAATTTTCATAATACCAACTTAAAAACTTCCCCTTGACTCACCTTTGTCTCATTTCCCCAATCCCAATCAGATTTGATTTCTAGAAACTAATTTTCAGGCCAGATATCAAATTAAAACACTTTAACAACAATTAATTTTATATTTTTAAATATATACAACAACAATCGTACCTAAAATATATACAACATATTAAATTAGGATATATAGCATACATGTCATCATCATAAAACTATGTAAATGCAGAAGGGAGCACCGCCGATTGTTACAATTAAGGAAACGAGTCCTGGTTCGCTTCAATGTCCGATGCTAACCATAACGAACTATATGATCTAGAGCATGCGCATGGAGGTTATTTTCGACATTCATGGAGTGTGTGATGTAATCGACTCGGGTTCCAATGATGCAAAGAAGAATAACACATCGAAGGCACTTTTGTTCTAATTAATACCGAAGGATCAAATACTATAGATCGGAAATCTAAGGTTAAACACAACATAGCCAATAGCCCACTAGGAGTGAAGATAAGTAAATATCTCACAGCAGTTATATGAAAATAATAAAACTGATTTAAAATAAAAATCTAAAATACGTGACTAGATCTAACTTAATTATTACTGTGTATAAATGAAAAGCTTATAAACCATGCGTAATGGGCATTATAGGGGTGTCAAGGGGTTCGATAATGCCCTCAAAACCATCCCTCGAGAGTTATAGGTGCATGAAGAGAGAGTGAGGTGTTTAGTATAAGGTCAAGTGAGGAGAAAAAAATGGAAAGTAATGATTGAAAAGACATTAACCATTACACATTTTTTGAATGAACATTGTGATGCTGATTTGGCGGAAAATGTCCCTTACGGGGCATTAACCGTTAATGCCCACCAAGGGGCATTTTTCGCCACATCACCAAAATAATGCCCCTTAAGAAATGTGTAACGGTTAATGACCATTTCATTCATAATAATCTATTATTTTTCTCCTCTTTGGTCATTATTCTAGAAATATCTCTTCTTCTTCATGCCCTATAATGCCCATTACGCATGGCCTTACGAATAGTCTAAGGTCCGATCAACCATTGATCACATTTATTAACTCACATTATTAATTCGAAGGTTATTTATCTTTTCCTTAAATTGCAAGGACTCGATGATTATTCATAAAAACATGAAATTAGTTATTTATTGCACAAAAAAGATATATTGCATGTTATCAAGTAACATTTTACCATAGTGGTGATTCATTATGAAATGCCTATAAAGATATATTGCACAAAAAAGAACTAGCTTCATAAAGTATCCATATCTCACTCATACGCCTACATTTTTTTTTGAACGGTGAGAATCTTTAACACTTGAAAGAGAGATCTCACACCCTCTCAAACAGAGGGCCCTAACCCCACTCTGGTCAGACTATGT
The DNA here is from genome assembly GCA_030545235.1 of Helianthus tuberosus. Classification (NCBI taxonomy): domain Eukaryota; kingdom Viridiplantae; phylum Streptophyta; class Magnoliopsida; order Asterales; family Asteraceae; genus Helianthus; species Helianthus tuberosus. Next base: position 185,035,811 of record CM060417.1, read on the forward strand.
TGTCTTAACGGGGCCACGCTGGCGTCAGAGTTTGGCTAACGGCGTTGATAGCAATGTTTTTGCTTAGGGAGTTAAAACTCACGAAATCAGATCTAATATCACATTAGAGAATCTCAAATGCTTTGAGGTTCCGTCACACCCAAGGATCACAAAAATGTTAATATTATATGTTTATATATTATTTTTTTAAAAGTATATACTATAACTATTTTCTGAGATCCACATATATCAACACAAAAAATTGGTAAAGTCCAACTTTTTTATGTAAAGTTATTTTACTTATCATTTCAGTAAATATTCTAGAAAATCAATTAATAATTAAAATTTCTATATCAAACTAAACATTGCATTTGCATATGGAAAAAAAGTTGGCATGTGAAGTTGCTATATAACGGGTCACTACTTTGATATGTCATATGGAATATATTTCTCTTTTCACACTTTGATGTCAAATCGATCAACCGTGTTTTAAAGTAATCATTAGATTAGTGGAGAAATTCGAAATTTGCTAACTTATATGTCGCCTAGGTTATATGTCCCATTGACAAAACAATGAAAATCATTGTTTTCCTTAGTAAAAAAATTTGTTGAAACTATTAGGCTATGCGGTATGGGAGAGGCTCATCCTTGGAGGATGACCCTCCATATAGGCGTCACGTAGATCGGGTGTGAGGATGGGGCAAAGAAGATGGAGGTAAGGAAATGGGGGATGAGCCTAAAATATATATGTATATGTTGTATGTATATGTTTGTGTGAGTAGGGAATGCACCAACTTTTGTCCTTTATGCCCGTCTCCAAAGTCGACCTGTAGACGATTCCGATGACGCCGAGCCTGATGGGAGGGTGTTTGGGGGAGTCGTCCTTTTCCGAAGGGGCTGGACGTTCCCCACACCGTCCAACCCTATAATATATATAATGTTAGCTAAACAATCTTTTAAATATTATGACAAAATGATACAAGTTTTGAAAAATGTTCTTCTGAATGGCCTCTTAATCCGTACATCACGTCCATACACAGCAGGGAATAAAAGAGAATTGTCGTTCAAAAAAAAAACCCCTACATCACTTGTGTTGCTTAATCTACTGGTCTTGATAGAAATTAAATCACCATTGCCACTCATACTCCTTTAACTATAGTTTTCTCCTCTCACCCAGATATAATGTGCTCAAAACGCGTTGGAAACATTCATTATATGCATTCCTTATGTGAGATTCACATAAGGTGTTACAAACATACCCCTTAGGAACCATTGTCCTCGATGTGGTCTACCCCACAAAACTAAACAAAACATGAGTGACTCTAATACCGTTTGTAACACTCGACTACTCATACAAATGAATATTTTCCGTTTTGGTCACAATTTGTGTTTGGTTGTCCAAATTGAGACCCTCCAAAAGGTCACACATCCTGAGATTGCCCCCCCTCATATACGTTAAAATGTGAAACTCTCATATCTTCCACAACCAATACATATAAAACACATTGGTGATATTAAAGATGGACATTCCTTATACTTTGATATCTCTTTTGTACAAAATATAAAGATATAATGCATGTAAGATTCATTTAAAGTGTTACATTCTCTGTTGTATTTATATTTAAAAATTACCATTCAGGATGGAGATCTTCTAGTGATGTCGGAAGATTTCACCAAATCGATCCTTTCACCAATCTTCTCAAAAAAATGACCAGATAAAACCATATTGCTTGTGGCGAAACCATATCGGTTCCTTCTCCTCTATGACAGATAATTCTTCAAATTGTGGGTTAATCCCACCTCCAATCCCTCCTTTACCCCCTGATAAGCATCCTGATTGTTCTTTCTCTACCCCAGATGCTACGGTTGTTTGCGGAGAACAAAATAGCATTCATTCTCACCAGCCGCCACCCCCCTCAAGTGAGAAGTATCAGGTGACAAATCCTCCAAATCACCCTGAGATCGTTCTTTCATCCCAAAATTGTAGAGATTCCAACCCAAATCTGAACCCTATTGCTGCTGATTGGTGTGCGGCTGCTCCAAATACGAACCCTAACCATGGCGGCTATGCCTCTCGGCCCCGAAAATCAAATCGGAGGAAGAAAAGAAGCTTCACAAGCTCAGGGGATGAAGAGCTGGATAGAATTAGGGCCGAAAATCTTGCTCACGATCATGCTCTTATGCGCGAAGCGGGTCATCCACCAGGTGGCTATAAATCGGCAAACCCAAAAAAGGTTGGGGTGAAGATCAAGGGGTTCAAGAACACTAATCATTCGAGGCCAGTTGTCAAATATGGCCCTGCATTGTCTGATCTTCGAATCAAAGGTTTCGTGGAAGAAACCAATCGTATTCTGGCTAAATCGAAGAAGGGTCCAGTTAAATGGGCAGCTGTTATTGAAGCGGAGGCAAATTTGAGGGGTAAAGATGCCCAGAGATTTGGGCGAGAAGTCCTAGAGAATCAAAATGAGCCGGATGTTGCTCGTATGGAAGAAGATATCCCAACTGCAGTTCAGAGGGATACGGCTCCTCTCAACCAAACCCTGCACAACCAGAACAATACTCAGAACTTACAACCCGTTGATGTGTCATCTGCAGATGAGGGTATTGGGGACCTGAATATCTTGTCTCGAGGGGCAGGGGATAACAATAGGATTATAGATAATGTCTGGCTAAATAAGGACGAGAAGGGTTTATCCTTTGCTGAACGGATCAGAAACAACAGTGCAGCCGGCAAGGTTCGGCTGGAATACATACCACCGGTTATTACTCCCGAGGGTAAGTGCCGTGTTATTTTATCAAATGATGATTTGTTACATTCTGCTAAAGCCTATCCGCTATATCTATACGGTTATTTTGTGGGTACGTCAATGGACTTTAATGTTGTGAATCGGACTCTTAGACGTTTATGGCATGCTTATGATATAGCCGAAATCACTAAAAGTAGTGCTGGTTATTTCTATTTCAAGTTTTACAGTGAAAATGGGTTAAATGAGGTGCTTGAGAATGGCCCCTGGTTAGTTAACAACGTCCCAATTTTTCTAAATAAGTGGGCTCCAGGTCTGTGCTTAGAGAAGGTAGAGCCGAAATCTATACACATTTGGGTAACCGTCCATAATGTGCCTCTGGAATTGTGGACGGATCTAGGAATGAGTAAAATCTTTAGTGGCATAGGAAGGCCCCTCTTGTTGGACAAAGTTACCCACACACGAGTTACAGAGCAAACAGGCAAGCTTGGGTACGCCAGGATGTTAGTGGAAGCAAAGGCATCTGCTAATCTGCCTAATGAAGTGGAGGTGGAATTTCCACCAAGTCAGAACAGGGAAGCTCATGTGGGTGTCTTGAAGGTAACGTATCAGTGGAAGCCTACAGTTTGTTCTTTTTGTGAAGTGTTTGGTCACTCCTTTTTGGCATGTAAAACTCGCCCAAGATCAGAAAGTGACCCCAAGCAGGTGGCTGCTGACAGCAACGCCCCTGTTAGCGCAGAAAGGATGACGAATGCTCAGAACAATATTGAAAAGGAGTTTACACAGGTCAGTCGTAAAAAGAGTGATGCGGCTGGGAAAAAGAAAGTAGATATGGGAAAAAGTGTGCCTAATACTCAAAATGTTACAGCTGGGTCTTTCAAGCAGCAGGGTGAATCAAGTGGAATTAAAAAAGGTGGCTCGGGTTTTAATTTTGGTCGTGCAGTACAGGGTCTGAGTTCCCAAAAGTGGGCTGCCAAACAGCCCCAAAAACCAAGTGTTAAACCTCCCCAGCATGCTGTTAAACAGCCCCCTATTGCTGCAGTTAAAAAGCCCGTAAAGGCCCCTCCTGCCCCTTCAAAAGCTGCTGCAAATCAGCTGACATCTGCAGGTTTAGAGGCAGCTGTCAAACAACCGGGTTGCCCTACGTCTAACAGATTTGCTGCCCTTGTAGATGATAACACAGCTTTAGATGGGTTCTCGGTGATGGATTTCGAAGCTAGTGTGAAGACTAATAGCTTGGTGGGTAGCCCTATAAATCTTGATCGGCCAGAGAATTCATCTGAAGAAAGGTGTACTACAAATCAGCAGCTTTCGAGTGATCTAGGGCGGGTACTACCAAACTGGAGTCAGTTTAACCCAGTGGACTCTTTAAACTGTATTTTGGATAAAGATTATGGTATCACAGATCAACAGAAGAAACGTATCCTCGACGCCCTTCGTAGTGATGCTAAAGCGGTAAAAGCGGAGGAGCAAGAAGAATGGATTGACGGGGAATGGGAGTTCTTCTATGATAAATGTATGGAGCTGGACCTGGATCCTGATTACTGTGTTGAAGATGTTTACGAGGATGATAGCGGTTCAGCCCAGTTTATTTCTCAGCTTGCAAAAACGGGCAAGTATTTTGACCCCGTAGTTGCAAAACCTCTTAAACGTTAATCTTTTATGAGTCCGTTTTGCATGCGTAATGGGTCGGTTTGTGTCTGTCTGAGTCTGTGTTTGTTCTATTTTCGGTTGTTTTTGGTTGGAGGCCCGAAGCTCCTTTTGTTTGGGACCTTTTCTTTGATTTTGTTTGGTCGTTGGATGTTCCTATTTTGTAGCAATTCGGGATGTAACCAGCTGGAAAAAGTCTCTTTTGACATCAGTTTTTTAAAGTTTGTAGTCTGTTTGTCTGCTATCTTGGGGAAGGCCCAAACCTTGGGTATTATGTGTTTGAAGTTTGAAGGCCCAAAGCTTTTGGATCCTAGAATTTTGTTTGGTGTTGGTCTTTGTAATATTGTTACACTTGAAAAGGATATTGTTCCTACTAGGAGTTTTCTTTTTAGTAGGCATAGTATGGTTTTCGTTTTTGTTGGTTCCCGAAGCATGTTTTGGGACGCCAAGTGTTATGGGGGGGTATGCCCCTCCAAGAAATACATGTAAAATCCTTTTTATTTATAATAGTTTGCCGGGCGAAAGCTCATTTACCCAAAAAAAAAAATCGATCCTTTCATGGTCTATCCTCATACCACTAAATTGATACCATTAATTTATTTAGAGCATTCGTAAAAGCAATGTTAAGTCACCTCATGGAAGCGTTTATTCGTCTATTAAAGATTGAAATAAACAATTAGGGAGCATAAATGGGGGTCAAGTTATTCTACAAAGGCTTCTAATTGTAAGAAGTGTAAGAAGGATTTATAGAGTGACAAGTGTCCAATAACCTAAAACTAAACCCACTACATCACCACCAAAACCTAAACACCCACCCCCACCCCACCACCACCACCACCCAAAAACCTAAACCCCCCCCCCCCCCCCCCCCAAAAAAAAACAAAAAAAAACTATACCTCACCAAAAAAACCCCCAAAAAACCTACCCCCCACCCACCACCCAAGAACCTAAACCCCCACCCCCTCGGCAAAACAAAAAAAAATATATATATATTTTTTTTTTTTTTGGGGTGGGTGATGTGGGGGGGGGGGGGGGGTGGTGTTTTGGTGGTGGTGGATGTTTAATTTTTTTTTTTTTTTTTTTTTAGTGGGTTTTTTTGTGTAGTGGGTTTTTTTAGGTTATTGGACACTTGTCACTCTATAAATCCTTCTTACACTTCTTACAATTAGGATCCTTTGTATTTGATCCTAATCCCATAAATGGGTTGTGCAGGTTGAAATAAACAATTAGGGAGCATTAATGGGTTGTGTAGGATATCCACACACATATATTTATATGTATCATCATTATCACATAGGAACTTAAAATTTCGTAAAGCCGATAAAACTAGTCAAAACTTTTAATTCAATTTATATGAAATCTTATTTAACCACTAAAAGATTCAAACCAGAGAAATAACAAGAACTGCAACAACTCTCAAACAACCCTCACAAAGCAGTTCATCATCACGATGATCTGTAACACTCAAACACAATGAATCTGATGTAAAATCTTAACACAAGTTCATTAACATGCAGACCTAACATAGTGAAACCCTAAAGTTATTACATTAAAATACTTGATTAAAGTTTAGAAACATTTTCCATTAAGAAATTCAACAAATTCAACTTTTAAATTTCCATTAAAGAAATTCAACAAATTCAAGTTTTAGTGTGTACATTATCTCTCTTATTTAGGATGAGACTTTGAGACCTACATGTTTAGATTCGCAAAGATGTCCGTATATAAACACTAGTATATATAAATTTACGAGTAAATTACACAAACTGTCCCTTATACCAATTTGTATTCTTTTTCTTTGTCTTTAAAAAGCAAGTAAAATGTCATTATAATTAAATTTTGCACATTTTTTTTTCCCTAAAGCTAACTGATATTAACTTTTCAGTTAACTTTAAGGTAAAAATATTATTTTACCTAAAGAACATAATATGAAATTTATTTATAAAAGACACAATTTATAACTTACTTAACCTTTTTTCTTTTATTTTCTTTTCTTTCGTTTTATTTTATTAAGTTTATCACTTTTGTTTTATTGACTATTTATAATTTTCTTAATTCTTTAATTAACATAATTTATATATAGGGTTAGGTTAATGTACAAATGCCGTTATCGTACATTACGTACGCGATCATCTCAGCCGTCGATCTTCATCCCACATTGAAATCGCATGTTGATTTTTTGTAACATTTTCGCATGTTGGTTTTTTAACATGCGATTTCATCAAATTTACCACATGCGAAATTGTTACAAAAAAAAACAACATGCGATTTCATCAAAAAACCAACATGTGATTTCATCAAAATTATCACATGCGATTTCATCCATGCTATTTTATAACATGCGATTTCCCTATATCGTACGTAATGTACGTTAAGGGATATTGTATTTTACACTTTCACTATATGTATATGTATATATATATAGGGAGAAGATCATGCGAGAACCACCTCTTATTGTGAGAACCGCGAGAACCAATGTGAACACACAAAAAATGCCTAAAAATAGCTAAAAATCACACAAAATTTTTTTTTTTGATTTTTTTTAATATTTTTTAGGTAAAATCGCTACTTTTCCGAACAAAAAAAAAAAAAAAAAAATTTTAAATTTTTTTTTGCTTCGAAAAGTAGCGATTTTAACCTAAAAAATATTTAAAAAATCAAAAAAAAATTTTTGGATTTTTTTTTATTTTTTTAGATTTTTTTTAGGTGTTTTGGGGATTTAGTTTTTTGCATTTTAGCTTGGGGGGGGGGGGGGGGGGTTTAGGTTTTTGGGGGGGGGGGGGGGGTGGGGGAGGGGGGTTTAGGTTTTTTTTTTGGGGGTGGGGGGTGGGGGGTGGGGTTAGGTTTTTTTTAGCTTGGGGGGGGGGGGGGGGGGGGGGTTTTAGGTTTTTTTTTGGGGGGGGGGGGGGGGTTAGGTTTTTTTAGCTATTTTAGGTTGTGTTCACATTGGTTCTCACAATAAGGGTGGTTCTCGCATGAGCCCCTCCCTATATATATATATACATACTGTTGTTTAATTTATTTATTTTCATTTGTTTGATTAACTTGTTTATTTTTCTTATTTTACAATTACTGTAGTTTTTTACTATATTTTTACATAAACTGTTGGTGGGATAACAAAGCGTGTATTAATATTGTATTTTGAGATGAGTGCGGATAGTTTAAAACACGTCTAAAATAACTTGTCACTTGTTTTAAAAATGACGTTATAATAAAAAAAAAAATTATAGAATTGCATAGTTTATATAACCACACCGCAAATAGAAGGTTCGTAGGTGCAACAACTGGAGAGTATTGTTGCACGTCTTACAGAGGCGGTTTTGTTGTACGTCTTACAGTGGTTGTGTGGAGATGTTTGAGAATGACCCTACTGTTGGTGCTGGTGATGAAGGTGCTAGAGCATGTGGTTGCAACGGGTGGGTGGTGGTGCCACCTTCGGGACCCTTTATGTACCCGTCCACATCCGAGCCCAGTAGTTGAAACTTGATAAGGCTAGGAAAATCTAAATACCAAGAAGAGGTGTGTGCTGAAGCACACGGAAGAGTCTACGGAGACTCGAGGGAATCGTTGATCTTACTACCTTTAGGCACGCCCAGAAGAAGGTGAAATTAACGGACATCCTTGCTGTTACTAAGGTTATTTCTTCGGGTATGTGAGACTTTGTTCTTCCGTTTTTAAATGTTTTATTATTTTGTAATGTATTTATCATGCCTTGAGTTTACACAGATCAATGTGACATAGGAAGAAAAGTGAAGGGAGCTTGTGGATGCCCAGAAGACCTTGGCAGATGCTTTGGCATATAATGAGAAGAAGCAGAAAGACTGGGAAGTTGCATGTTAAAAGCAAAACGAGACCTTGAAAGTTGTGCACGGCAGGGCCGCAAATATTAAGCTGAGCGAGATGCAGCCGACCAAGAAAATTTTAAGCTTTCCAAATCCTTGGAGGCCAAAGATGGAGATTTTGCGGTTGCCCAGGCTCACGTGGCAGAGTTGAAAGGAGCAGCCGTAGAAATTGAGCGTTTAAAAGCCGAATTGGGCTTGTGCGACCAACGTATTAATGACCTTGAGGTTGATGAGGGGCAGCCACCACTAGCGCCCTCGAGTTTGACGAGCAGAAAAAAGTTACCGAGACTAAAACTGGCAAAGTGAATATCGACTTGGCTCATGCGCTCAATTTCGTTGATGTTCTTGATGAGAACATCAAGTGGTTGTTGCAGTGCGACGTTCTTCATGTTAGTTTCCTATTTATCTTTGCGGGTCCATTACTTGCACCTTTGTTGTATCTTTATAAACTTGTGTTTGTAGATTGCATAGAGCATTCACACGGTGCTGGAAATGGCTTCATGCATCGCTGACTAACGAAGGCGGCCTTCAAGAGTGGCTGCAAGGAAAGTTTTGGCGAGGTTGTCTTTCACATGAAGCATGGGCTCAATGAGAATGACCTTGAGTTACACATGGAAGACTGCAAAGCTACATACCTAGCCAGGCAAGAAGAATATGGTAACCCAGAGTTTCCTATCCTTGTCTTGGTCGTCAAGCTTTCCAGACGTGGTGATGGCGTAGATAAGTTGAGGGATCTGTTTGAGGGGCTTACAGAAAGTGAGAGTACGTCCGCAAGCCCTGATTGGCTTCATGTCACTTTCTGGATGTACTTCTTGTATCGTCTGTCATCAACTGTTTGTGGAGGTTAAGGAGAAGTGAATTAGCGTCTCGTGATTGGTCACACGTCGTTGTTTGTTGTAGCATGTGTCCCTACACGATAGCACATCGTGGTGATCTTCTGGTACAGTGCCCGGCGAGCAGTGATTGGTTGCAGGTCACTTTCACCTTGTACTATTTGTCTCCTCTGTGCCGGCGTAGTATCGCATCCGCGGGGGTAGCCCGCGAGGGAATGTCATGGCTAGTTGGTTGTTTTTAGGGTTGAGTATAAGTATGGTCCTGGGCCCACGAGGCTTAGACGCGGCTAGTGGTGGTGATGAGGGTATGCGGGGGGACTACTGCACAAGGCTCGTGATTTCGATGGGGCACGTGTTTTTTTTAAATCCGATATATATATATATGGTCAGGATTTAGAGAAAACGGTAGAAAGTGTGAGAACGGTGAGAACGCTTATTGATCGTCCGATCAAAACAATCTATGGACTAGATTGGCGAGGTGGAATTTTAGTAAATAGCACCAATTTTATTACGTGGACGCGCTTCATTAAGGGTAAAAAGGTAAACAACCATTTCTCACATAAAACGCCATTGAAAAATAAAACGAAAAATAAATACAAAACGCCAATTTTATCAATGCGTACTTTTTTCTGTGTTTTTATTCAAGCTCTCTGGCTACAAAAAGGCCAAAAAATATGAAACGCCATTATATATAACACCAAAGCTTACATCCGGATAAATATTAATTACATTTTTTGTTATAAAAATAACATCCCGCCTAAACTACGCACCAAAAAAATTCTATAAATAGAAACGTCTCACCACCTTCCGTTTATCACAGCAAAAAAAAAAAAAACACAAAAAAAAACACACACAGTGGTTGCTAAAAAAATGTACAACTCAATGTAAAACGCCAAAAAATACAACGATAGCAAACATCTTTTCTTTGATCTTCAGTAATGTTCTGCATGAAGCTTCATTTAATGATTTGTTACGTGAGTGTAGTAAGATTTTGCTGCATGAGATGGACAAAATTGAAAAAAGAGGGACTGATGACACCCATATGTCATCCTGTCATCTTTGTTCCTGAAGAAGGTTTGGATGATAAGAAGAGACCTATACCAGTGTAAATGCTACTTTGGCCTCGATGATTATAATGAAGACGACAGGCAGATAGTATCCACCCACACGGGGTCGATCTATGTCTCCAACATCCACAAAGACCCTTTAACACATGAACGAAGAAAATAAACAACGCTAAACCCAAAACGCCATTTATTTGTCACATTTATTATAGTTTCAAAAGAAAAAAGAGACTGATAACACTGAAGATTTAAAATCATAAATTGCTTCTACTTTGTTTTTATTTTTTTTTTAATTTTCTTTATCTATTGTTTGTTTTGTAATGTCAGTTAATAAACAACAAAAGAATATTAATGCTATAATGAAAAATATAATAAAACGCCAAAATTAGCAAATACGTGTAAAAAGCCATAATGACATAAAAACGCCCCAAAAAAACTACCAAACTATAATAAAATTAATTTGAACAACAAATAAAATAAATAAATAAATAAATAAATAAGCGTGAAACAATGTGCAAAAAATATAAAACAAAAGAAGTCCAATAGTTATCTAACCGTCATTGGAAAACAAAACGCCATAATTACAGCCGTCAAAAGATTTGACGTGTTACACCATTAAAACTGTTGAGTCTAAAAACAAAACACGGTAAACTGCAAAAAACAGTAAATTGAAAAGACGGAAAACATAATTACTAACATTTATTATATTTATTTATCTTTTTCAAAACACCATAATTACCTGTCATACGCCGGAAAAAAAAATCAATATAAAAGAAGACCATGAGAACCCAAGCTCAAACACGCCAAAGATTTTGACTAAAACGCCACATATTGTCCAAAACGTCAAAAAAATTAAAAAATGGCTAAGGTTATTGCATGGAGGTTTGAAAGGAAAGAGAAACGATTCATCATAAAGTTTTCTGACAGGAGAAGGGTAAAGGTAAGGACAATCAAAGCCATGCTGGGAATGAATGAAAATGTTCAGAAGGATATCCTGGGCCTTGGGGTTCCAATAGACAACGATTGTGAAAGAACGAGAACTGTAATAAAAAGACTAAAGAGAAAATTTCCAGCAGAAGATGAAAAAGATGATGATGATAATGAAGATACTCATATACCAAAACTTAGCAGTTGGGTATTGCATGAGGAAGAGGGAATACTTGAAGTGACTTATAAAAACGGGGTGCAATATTCAAGGCCAATGGAAGAAATGTTGAAGACAAGGTTGCTATCTATCATTGAACAACTCTGTGATTTAACACCTTCAAACGATCCAAAAACCAAGGATGCATTGATATTCAAGAATAGGCTGCAGCAAAGAAGAGACGAGCTAATGGCGTTATACGCAAAAATGAAATTTGATGATGAAGAATCTGAAGAAAGTGATGAACAAATCGATGGGTACATCTCTGATGTAATCCCACCTACGAAAGACTATTAGTTTATTTTGATTTTCGTGTTATTGTAGTTTTATAAAATATTAATCTATGGTAATCAATTATTAACAAAAAGATACAAAACGCCAAAAATAACATGGAAAAAGCCATAACGCCAAAAAATTAACTATGTGACACAAAAAGAATTAATTCAACGAGAAGAAATCTGAGAAAAAACACTAAAACGTCAAATAATTAATAATTCTACATAACGCCAAAATTATCTTGCACGCAAAAAATAAAGAAGCATGTCAAACGCCAAAATCGTGAAAGGAGAAAAATACTAAAAAGATAAAAAAACCCCTCGGACCCTGATCATGCCCCGCGCCACGTGTTCGACCAGGATGCGTTCTTACACTTTTTGCCGTTTCTCCTGATCCCGTTTCTATATATATATATATATATATATATATATATATATATATATATATATATATAGGGGAAGGTTCATTTGAGAATAAAATTAAATTAAGAAGAAATGGTACAAATGTAAAACATTATATAGTTTTTTCTCTCAACTCATTTATTATTATCTTTGACTAACTAATTAGTCATAAACACTATCATCCTCCACACTTAAATTTTTGCTTACACACATCAATATATATATATAGTGGAGGGTTCAAATGACAAAAATTCTTTGTAAGAAGAAAAAAGAAGAAATTTCAACCAATAGGAATGCTTCATTAGACTTCATTTAATATTTGTACTTAATGTAACTATAAGGGTATATTAGTAAACTTACATACATCATTAATTGGTAGTTTCATCTTTAATAACTAACTATATTAAATTTGTAACTTATTTTTAAGATATATATTTTTCACAAAAAATAAAAATAAAAATTCATTTATAGTGTAGGATAAATACGAGGTGTGTAGGATAAATTACGAGTTGTGTAGGATAAATTTCAATATTTGTAGGATAAATTTCGAAATGTGTAGGATAACTTTTGATGTGTGTAAGCAAAAATATTTAGTTTGGAGGATTATTGTCTTAATGACTAATTAATTAGTCAAACATAATAATAAATGAGATGAGAAAAAAACTATTTAATGTTTTACAATTGTACCCTTTTATTCTTTTTCTTCTCAATAAAATTTTCTTCTCAAATGAACCTTCCCCTATATATATATATATATATATATATATATATATATAGGGCATGGTTATATGGAAAACTCTATCTTTTTTGACAAAACTCTGAAAACCCTATATTCACCCTTGATTTGGTTTCACTTTAATAGATGAATGGCTCTCCTTTTTTGGTGTATATATTTGGTTTAAATTAATGCATTGAAGGGCATTTTGGGTAGTAAAAAAGACTTTTTGAGCATTGGAAATCAAAAACCCATCTGCCATGTTGTACTGTCAAATCAAATAAGAGATTTCAAAATCATATCCCTCTTTCTCTCTCCCACTCTCTACTCACAATTATCACATCTCTTTCCCCCCCTGCCCCCCCACCCCACAAACGTGAAGAAGAACAAGAAGAAGATGGTCTCATTTCAGAATTCAAATATCTACCTTCAAGATTTCAAGAAATACTAATCCCAGATCTAGAAGTGATCCCAACAAACACTAATCCAAGAAACACTAATCCCAGATCTACCTTCAAGATTCCAAGAAATGCAAGTGACAGGGCGTTGAAAATGCAAGTAGAGAGCGATTTACGTATATACCTGCTCGTGTCACGCCAGAAAACTCATGGTTTCTCCTTACGATAAAAGTGTGTATTTAGAAAAAGAATTAATCATAACTGATTTATATGTGTGCAGGTTGATGGCAACTATGCCTATCTATAAAATGATAAAAAAGGAATATTCTTTCTTTATTATTATTATTATTATTATTATTATTATTATTTATTTTCTACGTGTTAATTCCTAACTAATGCAGCTGCCAACAATTCATTTGGATATATACACGTATGTATGGATAGAAACAGCCGAACAGAAGTCAATAACCTTTATTAATTTTTTTTTACAGTATGTCTTTAACTTTTGATTTTCTTTTCTACATCTCGTACTGCTCTAAAAGAACATAAAAGAACACATGATTCTCTCAAAGATAGTAACTAATTAACTTAGTTTGAATCTTATTTATTTTTTTCATAACTTATAAAATATAAGGTTTTATAAATTTTGAAAATGTCATTGTGATGAGCTAATTTTCCTCTACGCATTAACCAAACTTTTATTAAAAACGGAGCAGGGTCAAAAAATAATATACTTTATTTATTATTATTAACGTCTCTTATAATAGGAAATGCTCGTCTAAATATCTCATATCTCTACTTGCCATTCTACGTCTTAACACATGTACCGGTAATTTTGGAATATATAATATGAAACGGGTCATTTGTTGTGTACATTTTGGAATATTTAACATGTGTTAAGCCTCTGTTATAATCTTTTTGTAACCTGACATATATTCATGTATAAGCTAGTGGTTTACAAAACACCATGATGTGTATGTACTGATCTAACATGTGTTACAATTTGTCTGTTTGGAACATGTAGTTGCTTAACATGTGATAAGGGTGAAAACAGTCGACGGAGGCAATGGGTTTAATGGTGAGCTTAGTTAATATCGTAGTATTGTTGTAACCCCACTTGTATACATATGATAGCATGTGTTAAGCATCCATTATAATCTTGTTGTAACCCGACTTGTATTCATGTATATGAAAGTGGTTTGCAAAACACTATGATGTGCATATACTGATCGTAACACGTGTACAAGTTAATATGGAGCATACAAGTTAATATGGAACATACAAGTTAATATCGTAACACCGTATACCTGGGATAAAATGTGTTAAGCCTCTGTTATAATCTTGGTTTAACCTAACATGGTGTCATGTATAAGCTAGTGGTTTCCAAAACACCATGATGTGTATATACATACTAAAACATGTATTAAGCGACTGAAATATATAACGTGTGTTAAGCATCTATTATAACTGTTGAGTGTGAAGCCAATTGTGTCTTGCTCTTCACAAAAGCATTGGAGTGTGAAGCCAATTTGCTCTTCACAAAAGCATTGGAGTGTGAAGCCAATCATTGAGTTGGTAAAAAATTCTCATTACAGTCTCTATATATTAGAGATCATTTGTATTTGTAAAGATGAACCAAGTAGAAATATATACTTCCTAGTTACCGAGAGTGGATGTAGATCACCCGGATCGAACCACTATAAATTCTCGTGTGTGTGTGTGTGTGTTTGTTTTAGCTTTTGCTGTGAGCCTACTCTGATCCGATACCTAACAATAACATGTGTTAAGACTTCCATAATGGATGCATAAACTCCAATAGTAACTTAATAACAACAGAGTAAACCTGATATAACGTGTGTTAAGCCTCTATTATAACATGTGTTAAGACTTCCAGAATGGATGCATAGACTTCAATAGTAACTGTAACAGCAGAGGTACAAATACGGGCGCCTCCAACAGAAAATGTGTTAAGTCTAGACCGTTTTAACATCGTGTACTAGAGAAAACAATAAGAGTCTCACATTACATATTACTAGTAAACGAAAATACATAGCACCATTGTTGTAAAAATCCCGACTAGTCTCCGAATAGTCCCCGATTAATCACTAATCGGTGGTTCACCGATTAACGACCGATTAATTGCTAGGCGGTCAATGACGATCCTATTCTGGCCAAATTTTGGCCATATGTCGGCTATTTTTTGACCAAACCTTATAAATTTATGCCAATTACTTATAAACAATTGGTTAATAAGGTGTTAAAGCATGTCTACTTTAAAAACCACATATAAAAATGGGTGTGCATATATATAATTAAAAATTACATGTAAATATCTCAATCTGACTAATCCCGATTAATCGCTAGTCGGTACTCCACCGCCCGACTAGGGCCTACTTCAATAGTAACTGTAACAGCAGAGGTACAAATACGGGTGCCTCCAACAGAAAATGTGTTAAGTCTAGACCATTTTAACATCGTGTACTAGAGAAAACAATAAGAGTCTCACATTACATATTACTAGTAAACGAAAATACATAGCACTAAGAAAATGGTGGGCCATTTACTATACCTATACCCGTATACCTGATATAACGCTTGTCAAGCCTCTATTATAACGTGTGTTAAGACTTTCAGAATGGATGCATAAATTCCAGTAGTAACTTAATAACAGCAGAGTATACCTGCTATAACGTGTGTTAAGCCTCTATTATAACGTGTGTTAAGACTTCCATAATGTAACATTCACCAAAAACGGTATATATATATATATATATATATATATTATTAATCTACTGATGAGGTATATATACTTTGGTGGTTAAAGACTAACCGTTTGAGACATCGAGATACAATGAACGAGTGCTAGAACACGAACTATAACGGGGTGCGTTGGGTAATCGGTGGTGTTCAACTGAACAACAGCGATTGAACAAGATTTTGTTTCTCTTTCAAGATTGTTCTTGTAGTTTGATTAAATACTTAAACTATGAAACTCATCTACTTCCCCAAATCAAGTACACACAATATTGGTATATATGATTCTCTGCGTCTACTAACGTTCACAACTCTTGTGCCCATATATATATTGTTAAATTTTTTATTTCTTTTTATTAAAATAAATTTGAGTGGCAAAGTTTGGTCACCACTAAAGAAAATAATGGCCATCTTGATGGGGTTAGTGGTGCACAAAGAAAAAGAAAGAAAAATGGGGCGGCAAGTTGAGCACAAAGAAAGTAAGATTAATTAAATAATTAATTAATCGGGTACCAAATCTAATATATGTAGAACAAGTTCAAGACGCGATATAAAGTCCGAGAATAACTGAATAAACGTTACATATATTATTTATAATTAGTATAAATAATAAATCCGTTCATTGCCCAAGGTGTGACTCTCATGGGTTTAGGAGTGTGAAATGGTAGAGGATGCCAAAAGCTTTCGTTTGATATGATATTTATATTGTATCATTCCCAAATTCCTAAAGAAAATAATTTTTTTATAATTTAATTGATTGTAATCAAAATACTACAAGAAATAAACAATAGTGAAGTTTTCACTTTTATTTAATACGTGAGCAAATCCGGTTTACACTATGAGTCGGGTAACGAACACCCGTTTTTGGTGAATGTTACAGCAATAGTAACTTAGTAACAACAGAAGTACCAACACGGCTGACTCCAACACAAAATGTGTTAAGTCGATACCGTTTTAACATCATGTACTAGACAAAATAATAAGAGTCTCACATTACATATTACTAGTAAACGAAAATACATAGCACTAAGAAAATGGTGGAGCTTCCTTTGACGGTCTGCCTTAGCTTTTCAGCGGCTACCTTTGCTGCCTTAGCTTTTCAGCGGCTACCCTTGCTTTATTGTTTGGGTCGGTCTTGAAACGGTTTGTAAACATGTGGGTGTGCGTATGCCAGGGAAGTTATAAAAATGTGTTTTCATGTCACACGTAACACGTGTTATGTTGTACATGGGTTTCATGTCACATGTAACACATGCATGTCCAGAAGTTCAAACTATAACACGTGTTAGTTGTGTTGTGCTGTAACATAAACATGGTCATGATCCTTAAGCATCTGATCCACGTTTGACGAAACCAATGGTCCCGAGAATTGAATCTTGTTTCCCTTGTATCCATCACCATCCTAATAACAAAAAGATAAGATAACCGTTAAGTCGTTAACCAGACATAACTATTAACACATTCATAACCATGGTTTTTTCATTCAGCAAGTGTAATGGCTGAAAATGAGAAAACAACATCAAATAAGGACACAAATGAAGATAATGACATAAACATTAAAGATCTAAAATACGAAACATTAACGGTCTATAATTTGTAATCTATACGAACATTAACGGTTGTTCGTGTTTCACAATAACGGTTGGAATTATACAAACTGTAATTTGTAATCTATAAGACACATTAACGGTCTAATTACGAACATTAACTATTATACTTGGTGTTCGTGTTTCAAAACCCATATTCTATAATCGGCTGAAAAGAAAAAAAACTACTGAAGCAAACAAGCAAGATAAAAACGTGAGCATTAATAGACTTGTTGTTCGTGTTTCACATTAACGAGATCCCCCTAAATCATCATATCCAAACAACAAACAAAAACCCACTATGCAATAATCAAATCAAGAAACTAAATCAAGATTACCTCATCGCAAATATCACCACAAAAATCGGACCAAAATCGAATCAAATAATAAAAAGGAAGAAACTTTATTCACACCCCTGTTCACCACAAGATCTGGATGAACATTGGAAGGTGAGAGAAGAAGAAGAAGAAAAGCGAACCAAAGCCCACTAGCCCAGATCGTAGTAAAGATCTTGTTTAGGAAGATGAATACTCCACAGTACATTAATGGTGCTCCATAGATCTACCATTGTTGATGGATGCTCCATAGTTCATTAATGGTGGATCTAGTTTGAAATAAGTGGTTTAAGAAGATGAAGAAATTATGAAAAAACAACCTTTCTAATTTGAATTTGGTTCATCGAAAATGGAGGAGGATGGAAGAGAATGATGTGATGTTAGATATTAATGAGGGTGTCAAATCACTTTAGGCAAGATAACTTTTTGAGTGGGCTAGGAATATGTAGAATTACCAATGTGCCCTCAAGATTAAAAAATGATATTATGGAAGCTGGGACATGTGGCCAAATGTAGGCCATTAGATGGGTTTTCAAGGTTTTCTCAAAATTCAAGGTTTTCTATATAGCATTATCCTATATATATATAGGGGAAGGTTCATTTGAGAAGAAAATTAAATTAAGAAGAAAAAGAAGAAAGGGTACAAATGTAAAACATTATATAGTTTTTTCTCTCAACTCATTTATTATTATCTTTGACTAACTAATTAGTCATAAACACTATCATCCTCCACACTTAAATTTTTGCTTACACACATCAAAATTTATCCTACACGTTTTGAAATTTATCCTACACATATTGAAATTTATCCTACACAGCTCGTAATTCATCTTACGCACTTCGTAATTTTTGTTACACTTTAAATTATATATATATATTTTTTTGAAAAAATATGTTATTTTGAAAATAAGTTACAAATTTAATTTAGTTAACTATTAAAAAGGAAGACTACCAATTAATGATCCATCTAAGTTTACCAATATACCCTTACACTAATATTAAATACAAAAATTAAATGAAGTAAAATGAAGCATTCTTATTGGTTGAAATTTTTTCTTTTTTATTGTTACAAAAAATTCTTTTCATTTGAACTCTCCACTATATATATATATATATATATATAGGGTGGGGTTCCTCTACAAAGTGTGTTTTGTCTAAAAAGTGTAAGAAGTGATTATGGCCATTAGATTAGGTAATTGATGGTTGAGATTAAATGAGTGGCAAAATTGTAATATTTGTTTTAATTAAATTGATTGATTTATTGAATTAAGGGTATAAATGTAAATTTCGTATGCCTTAAATTTAGGAATCACATGCAACTCACATGTAACTTTCCCCCATCTTTTTAAAACGTCAATAACTTTTTTATACATAATTTGTTTTTTAAAAAAATTATACCATAATAATGAGCGTTTTTTTATCTTTAATATGAGTACCATATTGCTACATATCTAAAAAATTACAATTCAAGTAATTTAGACACTAGTGTGTTTTGTATAGTGTCTGCATGTTTTATATTGTGCATTTCAGACACTATTGTGTTTTATGAGTGAGGGTGTGTTTAATTGTGAAAACTGGTATAACACAATATGAAGAAATCAGAAACTGATAAAACACAACGTCAAGAAATAATGAATGTGTTTTATATTTCAAAATATATGAGGGGTGTGTTTAATTGTGAATTATGATATAACACGATGTGAAGAAACCGTAAACTAATAAAACACAATGTTAAGAAATGATGAATTTGTTTTATGTTTCGAACTTTGGATGAATTAATCGTGGATATGAATGATGTAACTGCCAATTTAGAATAGGTAATAGACATAAGTTTCCATAAAAATAGCCTTTTATTTTTATGATATAAAATCTTCCATAAATTGTTGTAATTATTCAATTACGTTAATGCCCTTTAGTATAAATAACACTAGATGTCACATGTCACAAAGTGATTGCTTCCTACACTTTGTAGGAAAAGTAGACTTTGTTGTCAACTCCTACCCTATATATATATATATATATATATATATATGTTAATTTCTTTTAAATAGTATACCCATACCAATTATAAGATAGACTCATTTACAAAATAATTTTTATGTTTAGAAGTTAGCCCATTGGCATTAGGTTTATTGAGCCAAATACTCATTTGATTTTAAATAATAATAATAAAAAAACATTTTAGAATGGTCCATTTTTTCGAGCTCGAACAGGTATATGAATTCTAAAAGACGTCACTGAACGTGGCGCACGGGAGGTCTAGGACCATAACGTTTTAAAAGAGAGCATATGATGTATTAGGTAGAAAGATTTCAGGGCCTCTCAAACTTGTTTTCTTTCTTTTGATGAATGCCGTTGAAGTTTCAGTATTTTAGTAGCTTGTACCATGCATCATATTTTTCTTTGTCATTTGATCTAATATTTTTGATGCGTCTAGTGAGCAATATATACTTCGTATCCTTTTCACATTAACAACCACTTTTACATATACACAGATGTATATATATGTATGTATACTTGTTCTATTATAAACATCGAGTAATACATAAATAACTAAAACTAGTCTACATATATATTACATGTGTTTAAATAAATAAAACAGATAAACTTAGAAAATTGATAATCTTTTTATAGAATCGCAACTCACACTTCCTAAATCTACACCGTTTAAAATCCACTTATATATCCACAACGAGGTTTGAACCCTCACCACTTGATTGAGCGAAATTCATCAATGCTATTGTAAATGCCTCTTAGGTAGAAGATAGGTAATCTATAGGCGTTCAAGGTGGATTAAAAAGGTGACATAAATAATTAGTTGATCAAAACAACAACAGTTTCTTCCATCTTGTAAATCAAATTTTAAGTAGTAAAAAACATCTATTTAGTTCATACACATTATGAAAGTTATGTATGTAGTTTATATATATTTATTCGGATCAGATACACTGGCGGACCCAGGAATTATTTTTGCGAACGAAGGGTTCAACCAAATTTTCAAGGGGTGCAGTCGGAATTTTTACCTCGAAAATACACAAAAAAATTTTTTTTCAAGGGGGGCGTCTGCCCCCAAGCCAAAGCCTGGGTTCGACCTTGATCGGATTGTAAAACATTAAATGCATGGTTCAAATTAATGTAAGATTATCATACCAGATAGACTTATAGATTATTATTTAAATATAAATAGTTGAAATGGCTAAGTTACAATTTTAACAAGTAACAACTCAAACAAAGAATTTATTAATAAATTACTTAGTTTATAGAATGATCAAATCGTGCGAAACAGCAAATGGCACATTACAAGAAATCGTTTTCTGTAGTTGGTTATTTCTGAGGTGGACCACTATGGAGCTTTTCTGTTTACAGAAGGTCAGAAGTTGAAGTAGTGCTCCACCCTACCCAATGCCTATATATATATATATGGCTATATGCAACATTTTCATGCAAACTACAAACAAGTCTTTCATTCAACATGGCTGTTCACAAACTTTCAAGTGTGGTTTTCTTGGTTTTATTAGGTTTGGGCCTTAGTGTTGCCACTAGGGCTCTCTTGTTATATGAGGAGGGGGATGTTGGTGGTGTTGGTGGTGTTGAAGGGGGTAGTGGTGGTGGAGGAGGAGGTGGTTATGGGGCTGGAGGAGAGCATGGTTCTGGATATGGAGGTGGAGCTGGTGAAGGAGGTGGTGCAGGGTATGGTGGTGGGGGTGGAAATGGAGGTTGTAGTCGCGGTGGTGAAGGTGGTGGTCATGGTGGTGGCTATATGCCTTGAAAGAGTGTCTGGAACCAAGACATAATGATAAATAAGTTTGGAACCTAGACATGAAAGGTTAAAGTTCTTGTATGAAAAGTGGATGCATTTAAAGTTAGCATCATCAATTTATTGTAATCTTAATCCAAGTGTTTCTGAATTTAAATGTTGGTGTTTAAGTTTATATTATATATATATATAGGGAGCCGCTAAAATGAAACCCCTCTCGGTTGTAAGAACATGAGAACCACTCTTAACCAATTAGACAATGACACATATGAATGACTATTTTAAAATCTAAAGGGTATTATAGTCATTTTCATCCTCTGCCATGTATGTCTCTGTCTCTATCATCTTTTTCTGTTTGTTTTAGGGTGAAGGGAGTGGAAAGTGGTAAACCCACTTTACCACTTGGCAAACCAATGCCAACTTGTTTGTCGAACACCATTTGCCGAAAAGGGGGGCAAAATCGGTGAGTGGATGCCGATTCGGGAAGAGGGGGGGATGTGAGAGAGAGGGTATTGTGGGGTGGGGTCCAATCCAATCTCAACCAATCACACATTTTTCTTTTTTTTTTTAAATAGTTTACCACTTCACCAAGTGTCTAAACCATTGCCAACATTTTAAGCATAGTTTACCACTTTGACATGGCACACTCTCATTGATTGATTTTTTAGTTTGCCACTCAAAGTGTTTAACCACTCCCTTCACCCTTAAAACATCACAACTCTCTCTCTTGAAAATCGATCACCAGCTCATCTTTAATCACTCATCTCTCTCCCTCTCTTAAATCCCCTCATCTTTCATCTCTCTCTATATCTTGAAATTGTTCACCAGCTTCATCTTTAAAGTAATCATCTTCAAGAAACCACAAATCAGGTGGTTGTTCGGTGGCGGAAGACGGTTGTGCGAGGTGGTTGGTCGGAAGACGGTGGTGTGGGAGGTGGTTGGTGGGAGTTGTGAAGAGGCGGAAAGCGGTGGTGGGGCGGTGGTTGGTGGGGTCGGGTGGCCCTGCTTTTTGTTTGAAAGAAAGTGGAGAGGAGAAGAACTTCATGGCTTCTGATTCCAACTTATTGATGAATTTCAATGGAACTCCATGATTAACAACCTTGAAGAATCCAAAATCTTGGCAGGATTTAACCAGGAGATGTTTGGATTCAGTTTCCGAAAGGTCGATAATCGGGATTGTTGGAGGGTGGTGGTGGTTGTTTGTGATTTGTTTGAGAAAGAAGAGTTCAACTGGAGGCTTTCATATGGCCACCATTGTTTAAATTTAAAACTTGAAAAATGAGAAAAAGTGATTTAGTTAGTGGTTTTTGAATGGAAGAGATGTGTTGTTTTTATGTTTATGTGTTTGAAGGTAGAAAAGGCATATGAAAGGTGGTTTCTTGCTTGGCTATTTGTAGGGGTTGAGAGAAAGTAAGTCAACATCGCTTCCTTTTTTTTTGTAGTGTTATTATTGGAAGTGTTGTTTTGGATCTTGCAGCGACGGTGTTTGGCGGTGATGGTGTTGGAGGTGGTTGCTGTGTGAGCGGCGGTGGCGGTGAACGATGGTGAGGGGGGTGGGTGAAGGGGGTGGTCGATTTATTTGCAAAGCGGTGCCGATGGTGCCCCGTGGTGCCAGCGCGGTGTCGGTGGTGCCCGCGCGGCCCGGTGGTGCCCCTTGGTGCCGGTGGTAGATTGAATTGTGGTTTTTTGGATTTTGGGGCGGTGATGATGCAAAAAAAAAAAAAAAACGCATATTTTGATGACGATGGCGCGACAAGGATGGTGGAGGGTAGGTTTTTGAACGTGCAACCCCACTTTGCAGCCTCTGATTATTGGAAAATCTGAGCCCAACCCCGTTTTTTCAGGAACCCACTTATTGTTTTGATTTTTGTTTGTTGGTTTTTTTTTTCAGTCGATAATGATAACAATCTATCTGAGACACTTACCGAGTTGCGATTTCTGGGTGCGTTCGTGTGACAACCCGAACTTTCAAGGTTAGCTTGGTTTAATCAAATTTCGCCACTATTCACGTTCTACTCTACGCCATCATTATGCCTACGTTCCGTTAACCTGTTGAGCTCGTTTAAAATTTTACTTAATAATTATGATTAAATGGTGTTGGGTACCTAGTAGATGATAAATGTGTGGATTTCATGTATATATATATATATATATATATATATATTCAGAATTAGAGGTGCACAAAATAACCGGTTAATTAACCGTAACCGGTTATTAACCGAAACCGTAACTGGTTAATAACCGATTTAGGAATAACCGGTCCAGCCGGTTATTTAACCGTAGGTTAGTAACCGGTTACAAGGTTTTAGTATAATAACCGGTTATTAACCGGTTTTTTTAAACCGGTTTTTTAACCGATAGACTGGTTAACCGAAAAAATAACCGAAAAATTCAAAAAAAAGGCAAAAAAAAACCGGTTTTTAACCGAAAATAACCGGTTAAATAACCGAACCGGTTAAAGTAATTAACCGGACCAGTTAAAAAAATAACCGGTTAAAGTAATAACCGGTTAAAGCATTAACCGGTTAAAGTCAAAAAGTCAAATTAACCGGTATAACCGGTTAACCGATCCGGTTATTAAAATTAACCGGTTTGTGCACCTCTATTCAGAATCATGTGATTGCAAAAGGTATCGGCCCAACCTAATATATATCAGTCCACTAAATTGAAACGGTCCAATAAGCTATTAATCTGACTAATATAGAATCTGATTAATATATTAGAGTAAATTACAAGTTTTGACCTTTATGTTTACAACAAATTGCAGGCGCTATCCTTTTTTCCAAAAGTTGATAGGCGCTGTCCTTTACCTTTCAAAATCTTGCACGTTTTGTCCTTTAGGCCAAACCCAGTTAGAATTTTTTGTTAAATCTGGTCATGTGCTTTGCACATGAGGGCATTGTTGTCATTTCATCTCTTCAGAGACTATTGTGTAAAAAACTAAAGTTTAGGGACTAGTTTGTAAAAAACTCTTTTTATAATTAATCATTGGAACCGTTTATTACTCTCATCCCTTTCTCCCTCAACCTCTTCTATCACCTACCAGCACCCTATCATCAACCATACCATCACCACCTACTGTCACACCCCGACTTTCCACGTGTCACCGGTGGGCCCGGTGGGGGAGTATCGTGACGTGGTTGGCAACTTAATAGTCAAACAACACAATATATATGAATGCACAGCGGAAGCAAAGGATATTTATTATTACATTCCGAATATGAAGTAATATTCAGTATTACAACGGAAGTAAAGGATCCACAGGCGGATCGAAATAAAGTAAAAACTGTTCAACAGACTTTGACATCTAGAGCTTGCGAAACTTGAGTAATGATGCCTGGAGTAGCCAGCCTATTTCGTCTAGCACCTGCACTTAGCCTTTTTGGAAAATACGTCAGTTTACACTGGTAAATACAACTCAACTGACTCATTTAGAAAAGAGTTTAATAAAATTGATTTGAATGCACTTCGGCAAAACATATCTTTATAACTTGGGACAATTATATATATATAATCTTGTTTACAGTTTTACTCATTTGCCGTCCGTCGGGACAGATTAGCTGACACGCCATAGGTATAATGCCCACAAGGATGATACCCCTAAGTGGATTACCAGTTTTCACATGATGCATCTGTCAGGTGTACGCCTACACCCCGTGCTTAGGTCATGGCCATTTCGTAAAATGATGCCAAGGATATCCGGGACATGGTCATTTAACCCCCAAGGGCCATACATCAAATAATACAGAATAAAGCGAGTTATGTAATACATTAATCACAATCCGATTTACATGTCTACATACCCGACCAAGCGGTACTTTTATAATACCGTATCCCAAGCCCGTATAGGGAAAATAAGTTAAGAGTATTTACCTGATGCAAGTATAAATCACAAATAGCAGAATGCACGTAGCTTTTACTGTTTCTCCTAATCTGGAACGAAGGTTTAATATAACCTATTAGAATCCTAGCGGGTCTTTAATTATGCTTAAGCTTAGACCGGCTAGTTTCGAAGATACGGTTCGTACGCACGATTAAGCGAAGACCGGATAGAATGTGATTCAGACCCGACAAGTTTAAAGACTTGTTTAATATGGGTTTATTATTCACATTCTGGATTTTGAGATAAAACCGATAAGGTTTGACCCGTTTCGGCTAATTTATGTAAACTTGTTACATAAACCGCACCGAACGCGAAATAAGCGTAACGGGTATCCGCAAGAGCCATATACAGGTTTCCTAAGTTAATATGCTTCAAATATGTTGTGATATCAGTAAGATGTCTTTCGTTATGCCCCGAACTAATTTAAACACAAACTATGCCCCGTAGGGGTAGTTTGGTCATTTTAAAGTTTGTAAAAGAGTTTAATTGTTTAACTGAGTTACAGGTCTGATGTAAACAGCAAACATACTCATTTTGATGGGTTATAACAGTAGGCTAAGGCATATATGTGAAATTTATCATATTTAACCAAACTATGCCTCGTAGGGGTATTTTGGTAATTTCACATAAGCCGAAAAGCTCAAAAACGAAGTCTGAGTTTATCAACATTTTCTTACTGTTAAATTATCATAATTTGCCTCATATATCAGTAGGTATCAACCCGGGTATGTCCAATATGATTCTAAGACATACTATGCGTTAAAAACGCTAATTATGGCGATTAAAGGCCATTTCCGGGTTCTATACTTAAATCTGATATTTTTATATTTCCAGAAGTTTTAAAATAATTTATTTAACATATGTGATCAGTAGCAAAAGGTTTGGAGTCGTTTAGATAGGTAAAACTCATTTTATGGCCCGTAAGGGCAAAACCGACAATTACCGGATTAAGCCTACGACTACTAGTTATGCTCGGCCTAAAATTGATTAAAAATATTTAAAAATCCCAAAATAATATATAACATCAGTGGGTAAAATATTTGATATCAAAAAGTATGTTTAACTAGGCTATATGCTAATTACGCCATTATGTTAACATAAAGCATTAGTTTAGCGATAACGAGCATAACTCTTAATCTACAAGTCAAGCTGATGTTAAACTTTGCATGCAAGTCTATATATCAGTAACAAAGGTTTCTACACTTTTACATTTTCATAAATTACGTTTTAAGGTAATAAGGGCATAACGGTCAACGTATGAGCAATTAACGGAAATATGCATATTAATTGGATAACTAGTGAACCAAGGTGTATGATCACAGAGGGTTGTTCTAACATGTATCCTAATCCAATTAAAGCTCTGAGGCATTTCTAAAATATGCCCAAACGGGTCAGAACTGAAAGTCAACGGGAAAGTCAACTATGTGACTTTCGGTTCCGAACCGGGTCTAAACAGGAGATAGTCGGGTTGAACATGTTGGGACATGTTCTTACACTTATTTCTAAGTTATAACAATGTTCAAACAGGTTATATATGTTCTAGATAGCTAATTATGCATAAACGACATTTTAAGCATTATGTTGACTTTTTAGGTAAAGGTTTGACCCGACATTTGACCTGCTTAGGATGGTGATCAGGGGAAACCCTTTTGGGGTTTTATTACCCACATAAATACCATTCTATAACCACTTTTAATTCGAGATATGACTGAGCCATTATTGACTAATCTCGAAGTCAAACCGTAATTACGACGTTTTGACTTTTGGCTAATTAACTAAGCTAAAAGCAATTAGGGAAAGATTAGAATACTTACTGAGGTCCTATGCACGAGATATGATCACTATGAAGCAAGCTTGAGCTCCAGGAATGATCCACAATGCAGGAGATGGTGTGTGAATGAATGTTGCACTTGAAGGCCTTATATAGTGGTTCCACACACCATAAATCTTTGACAACAAGGTCTAGTAGTGCCCACATTCGATCAACAGGTGTCCTAGGAGCTTAGGGGATGTTTTAGGGGCCAGGAGAAGTGGAAAAACGGGTAAAGGTTGCGAAAATACGCAATGGCAGACATTCAGCAACAATTGCGGAGCTGGGCACCCCTCGCGTAGCGCGAGGGACCCGTCGCGCGACGCGACCCCCCCTGCAGATCAATATTTTGATTTCATTTGCTAATCAGTCCTTGGCTCTTCAAAACTCGAATAGGCACTGATTTCTTGCATGTTAAACCCTTATAATTGATATACTAAGGCCTTAAAACATATACCCACTTTGCCAAGTCCCCGGGTAACTTTATTTTCACCCGAAAAGTCCTATCTTTCGACGTTTATGCTTTAACGCTTCGCACACGAATTTGATCATAACTTTCTCATACGTTAACGAAACTTTATGAAATTTTTATGGTGCATTCTCGTGAGCATAATTAATATTTACAAAGCTTCGGGTTTGTCAAAAGGTCACTCAGAGGTATAATTTAAACATGTTGACACATTTGGTCCCTGTAGTTTGAAATTACTCACTTTTAGCTTCGTATGATCCATGATTTATTCGTTTGAAGGTATGAGCATCGTGTAGGGTAATGTACATTATATTTATTCACAGTTGACACTTAGAATACGTATATTTACATACTTTCCACGTTTGTCAACTTTGGTCCTTCCATAATATTTCTTTCACACGTTTAAACTTTATGACACGTGTCAACATATTATAGGACGTGAATTTCCGAGGTGTTACATCCTCACCCCCTTAAAATAAATCTCGACCCGAGATTTACTGAAATAAGTAAGGGTACTTTTCTTTCATCGTGGATTCAACCTCCCACGTGTATTCGGGACCTCTACGGGCATCCCATTTGACCTTTACAAAAGGTATATGCTTCCTTCGAAGTTTCCTTACCTGTCGATCTTCAATCGACAAAGGTTTTTCAACAAATTTTAAGCTCGCGTCTATATGCACATCTGTATGTGGCATGACATGTGATTCGTCAGCGGAACACTTCTTTAGATTGCAGATGTGGAACACATTGTGAATTCCACTTAGCTCTTCTGGTAAGTTCAACTTATAGGCAACTGACCCGACACGTTCGATAACCTCGAAAGGTCCTATGTATCTCGGGCTTAGTTTGCCTTTCTTACCAAATCGCATCACTCCTTTCCAGGGTGACACTTTAAGTAGGACTTTGTCACCTACTTCGAAGTGAAAATCCTTACGACTTGGATCAGCGTAACTCTTCTGCCTATTCCGGGCAGCTTGGAGATTGTTACGAATCTGGACAATCTTGTCCGTCGTTTCGAACACGATCTCTGGTCCTGATAACTGGACTTCTCCAACTTCCGCCCAACAAACTGGCGATCTACACTTTCTACCGTATAATGCCTCAAAAGGCGCAGCCTTTATGCTGGTATGGTAGCTATTGTTGTAGGAGAATTCGATTAATGTTAGGTTCTTATCCCAACTACCACCCAAATCGATCGCACATGCACGTAGCATGTCTTCCAATGTTTGAATAGTACGCTCACTCTGACCGTCAGTCTGAGAATGGTAAGTCGTACTAAAATTCAAACGTGTGCCCAAAGATTGTTGGAAATTCTTCCAAAAATGCGACGTGTACCTAGTATCTCTATCAGAGATAATAGCCACAGGTATGCCATGTAGGCTACAATCTTATCAATGTATAACTGGGCTAACATATCGGAGCTATAAGTCTCCTTGATGGGTAGGAAACGTGCGGACTTAGTCAGTCTGTCAACTATAACTCATATCGTATCATTTCCTTTCCTTGTCTTGGGTAACTTGGTAATAAGATCCATAGTTACCATTTCCCACTTCCACGTAGGAAGTTCAGGCTGTTGTAGCAAGCCTGACGGCCTTTGATGCTCGGTTTTGACTTGCGCACATGTCAAGCATTTAGCTACAGGGGTGGCTACGGACTTTTTCAAGCCTATCCGCCAATAATTTGTCCTTAGATCCTGGATAGCAGATGGCAATTCTTAATCGTTGCCTAATTAGGGTTGCGGCATGTATGCATAAGCAATATGAATCGTCTTTCTTATTTAATAACCTAAAACCCTCAGAATATTGAGTCAGGCTATATGAGCCTGTGTCTTAAAACCCACTAAATCAAGGTTTCGATTTTTCCATAATCAATATGGAGTTTTCATAATGCTCCAGTCCACAGTGGGATGTTAATATTAGTTCTACCTGTCTTCCAGGAGGTAGGCAGGGAAAAACTTATGAGAAGATAATTACGATACAAGGAGGCTTTAGAGATTTCCATATCTCAGGCTCCAGTTCATCCATCATTGTTCGTGTTAAATAAGTGACACATTTTTGTTATAAGTCCACGAATTCCTTAATCGGGAACATTTACTTGGAAAAAATTTTTCCATTTTTGGATATCTTCTTTGAATACTACTAGTCGACTTTAGTACAATATGTTCATTGGGATATCTCAGGGGTTCCATGTATTAAACCTCCATGCTGATCAGACATGGAAATAATCTATGGGACACACTAGGATACGCCAATCCTCATATGACACTTTAATCAAACATAGTTTGGCATTCGCAGGCGATAGAAAACAATGAGAAAATTATTAAAATAACATACGTTGTCGTACTCTATGCAAAGAAAGGGTGCTCTTAGATTTTCGGAAGGATTCCTTGCCGATCTATAAGAATCGGTTACTATGGTTTCCTTGGTAGTTATACCTTGTGGATGATAATAAATTTTTTTTTTTTTTTTTTGCTAAGTTTATGGTTCATGAAGATTTATTATTGCCTGTATTAAAAAAAACAGGACTCTTAGCAGAAATTATCATTGATAAATGATAAGGAAGTTTATTGTACAAGTGCTTATATTGAATTAATAATGGAAGTTTCACAAACTAGGCACCTAGCTCAGTTGGCTAGGCGCGCGAAAGGGTGCGGCCGGCCTAGACCCAGGTTCGATTTCGGGGACGGCCAGTTCCACCATTTTTTTTTGTTTAATATTAATTAATCGCATGGATACGTGTAATTATGAGAGTTGTCTCGTAAGGAGCCTTGATAATTAATTGCTTCTTATCACCCACGATATGGGCTTGATTTTTAAGGAAACCAATCGATTTTTATCACTATATTGAGTCCTTAAGTATGCAACCAAAAGTTTGCTACAAGGATATTAGAAAAGAGCAATTTCTAATAGATATTAATATCAATATAGGATTTGTTGGAGCATTTTCGACGTAACATCGTCACTTTCTACCGGGCATTAAATGACCGGAGTCTTAATCAGGTGGAGACAACAGTTCTCAACCTTTATCATTCATAATATATTTATATGTGCCAATATCAAATAAGTTTCTGCATAAACTGTTTGATAAGGAAAGGTACATATTATACTATTATTATTCTACACCATCTCTTGGGCGTTCATCCTGACAACTCGTGCGTTTGTTCTCTCGGCCTACTCGGGCTTCCTCACGTACTTAGGGCAGTTGGTCTTTATGTGCCCTTTCTCGTTGCAGTTGTAGCAGGTAGCATCTTTAATCTTCCCGCAATCAACAGTCTTGTGCTCCCTAGACTTGCATATCCCACATGCAGGTGGTCCTGAATTAGAATTGGACTCCATTCTGCATTTTCCAAAGTGGCGTTTTTGGCAAGTCGAGCACCTTGGCTTTTCCTCTGTCCGCTGACCATTCTTTCCAGACCCAGACCTCTCAGAGTCAGTGTTTCCCTTGTGTTTCTTCTCAGATCCTCGTGAGTTATCAACCTCACGCTTCTTCTTACTTTCTTCAGATTTCTTTAGCGACCTTAGTCTGACCGCATCTAAAGTAAGGGACAGAGAGAGGTCAGCTACTGACCTAAATGTAGTAGGTCTTGAAGCCTTAACACTGGCTTTGATTTCTGGGGGCAAACCCCCAATGAAGCGTGCAATTCGCTTGGGCTATGGTGTTACAAGGTAAGGGACCAGTCTGGACAGGGTATTAAAACTGGTGAGGTAAGCTTGACAATCTAAGTTTGTCATCACCAAAGATAAGAAATCTGACTCAATCCCCTCAACCTCGTGTTGAGGGCAGTAATTCTCCTTAATGAGAATAACAAACTGTTCCCATGACATGCTGTAGAGCGGAATCTTCCCAGCAGCTTGAATGAGAGACTTCCACCATGCCAGTGCCTCTCCTTTGAACGATTGGGATACGTACTTCACGACATCCCTTTCAGCGCAACCGCTGATATCGACCACTGTGTCCATTTCATCCAACCAAATCATACAATCAACTGCCCCTTTTTCCCCAGTAAAATCTCGGGGCTTGCAGGAAACAAAGTACTTATAGTTACAGGATTTGGTATGCGGTTCATTATCGAACACTATTCTCTTGGATGGAACATTGTGTTCATTAGATGAATGTCGATCGTCATCTTTCTTTAACTCATCTTTCTTTGAGGGCGGCTTGTTATCAGGCTCTGGAGGAGTTTTAGGGATGGATTTAGGGTGGGGTACAGATGAGGCTTTACTATATGTCTCACTATACTCCTGGAATTGCTCCTTCACAGCTTTAGATACAGCTGAGTCAATCAATGTACGAAGTTCTCCTCTGGTTATATTAATCCTTTCATCATCGCGATTTTCCAGAGGGTGACTATTCCCTTCTTCCGACCCCGCCATGTAGTTTTAATTGCTACATAAAAATTAAACAAGGACAAGGTTTTTACGGAAGTTTAAACAGTTTTATCTTTTTGAACGATTTGTTAACCATGTTTTTAATACACATATTGGTTAATTTTGATAAATATATAATTATTCAGGATATTTATTATACTCCTAAATTATAAGTTAATAATAGCACAAAAGGCCTAGTCACTTAGACAAGTTTAATTTATAGGCCTTGATTTTATAGAATCGAGGCTTCAAGGTTTGAATCAAAGTTCATTACCTTTTTCTTGACAGGGAGTTGTAGGCTACCACTGTCTTTAGCCCCAGAGGACGTTAGTTATAGCCCGTGGGCACTTCATCCATAAGGGATGATTATATAAATAAGGGAATTTAGTATATCCCAAAATGACTTATGTGATTTTATCATATCACATTTTGTCGAGCATGTTAATATGCTTTCATATTTTTAATAAGGATTTGAATCTCTTGAATAGGTTCTACCATCTTGGCCTTGTATGCCGTGACATTTAGGCTAGGTTTTACCTTTTAGATTCTTTTTAATAATTAACGCAGAGCAATCCTAAATTGAACTGTTAACAAGGATCTGAATTTAATTATGGAACTACCATCTTGGCCCTGTCTTAATGTGACACATGGCTAGGTTTTGTCCCTTTTTTAAATTTTGCCATTTTATTATAATGGTAGATCTTATAATATAGGAATGATACTTTAAATATAATCGTTCCTTTAAAAATTAACAAGTATATGGTTGCCCTAAACGGGACTTCTATAGCAATTGACTTGCCCATGCAAGGGCTAATCAGAAAAATAACAAAGGAACCAAATAAGGTAAAATGAAACAAATTTGGATTTTTCCTATGTTCTTGTCTAGACTCAAGAATGTGCAATTGTGTAACTGAGATTAAACACAAAAGACTAGTGTTTAATTCACTCAGTGTTGGCTCTGATACCAACCTGTCACACCCCGACTTTCCACGTGTCACCGGTGGGCCCGGTGGGGGAGTATCGTGACGTGGTTGGCAACTTAATAGTCAAACAACACAATATATATGAATGCACAGCGGAAGCAAAGGATATTTATTATTACATTCCGAATATGAAGTAATATTCAGTATTACAACGGAAGTAAAGGATCCACAGGCGGATCGAAATAAAGTAAAAACTGTTCAACAGACTTTGACATCTAGAGCTTGCGAAACTTGAGTAATGATGCCTGGAGTAGCCAGCCTATTTCGTCTAGCACCTGCACTTAGCCTTTTTGGAAAATACGTCAGTTTACACTGGTAAATACAACTCAACTGACTCATTTAGAAAAGAGTTTAATAAAATTGATTTGAATGCACTTCGGCAAAACATATCTTTATAACTTGGGACAATTATATATATATAATCTTGTTTACAGTTTTACTCATTTGCCGTCCGTCGGGACAGATTAGCTGACACGCCATAGGTATAGTGCCCACAGGCTATCATCCTCTAAGTGGATTACCAGTTCCGGTATAATGCCCACAAGGATGATACCCCTAAGTGGATTACCAGTTTTCACATGATGCATTTGTCAGGTGTACGCCTACACCCCGTGCTTAGGTCATGGCCATTTCGTAAAATGATGCCAAGGATATCCGGGACATGGTCATTTAACCCCCAAGGGCCATACATCAAATAATACAGAATAAAGCGATTTATGTAATACATTAATCACAATCCGATTTACATGTCTACATACCCGACCAAGCGGTACTTTTATAATACCGTATCCCAAGCCCGTATAGGGAAAATAAGTTAAGAGTATTTACCTGATGCAAGTATAAATCACAAATAGCAGAATGCACGTAGCTTTTACTGTTTCTCCTAATCTGGAACGAAGGTTTAATATAACCTATTAGAATCCTAGCGGGTCTTTAATTATGCTTAAGCTTAGACCGGCTAGTTTCGAAGATACGGTTCGTACGCACGATTAAGCGAAGACCGGATAGAATGTGATTCAGACCCGACAAGTTTAAAGACTTGTTTAATATGGGTTTATTATTCACATTCTGGATTTTGAGATAAAACCGATAAGGTTTGACCCGTTTCGGCTAATTTATATAAACTTGTTACATAAACCGCACCGAACGCGAAATAAGCGTAACGGGTATCCGCAAGAGCCATATACAGGTTTCCTAAGTTAATATGCTTCAAATATGTTGTGACATCAGTAAGATGTCTTTCGTTATGCCCCGAACTAATTTAAACACAAACTATGCCCCGTAGGGGTAGTTTGGTCATTTTAAAGTTTGTAAAAGAGTTTAATTGTTTAACTGAGTTACAGGTCTGATGTAAACAGCAAACATACTCATTTTGATGGGTTATAACAGTAGGCTAAGGCATATATGTGAAATTTATCATATTTAACCAAATTATGCCCCGTAGGGGTATTTTGGTAATTTCACATAAGCCGAAAAGCTCAAAAACGAAGTCTGAGTTTATCAACCTTTGCTTACTGTTAAATTATCATAATTTGCCTCATATATCAGTAGGTATCAACCCGGGTATGTCCAATATGATTCTAAGACATACTATGCGTTAAAAACGCTAATTATGGCGATTAAAGGCCATTTCCGGGTTCTATACTTAAATTTGATATTTTTATATTTCCAGAAGTTTTAAAATAATTTATTTAACATATGTGATCAGTAGCAAAAGGTTTGGAGTCGTTTAGATAGGTAAAACTCATTTTATGGCCCGTAAGGGCAAAACCGACAATTACCGGATTAAGCCTACGACTACTAGTTATGCTCGGCCTAAAATTGATTAAAAATCTTTAAAAATCCCAAAATAATATATAACATCAGTGGGTAAAAGATTTGATATCAAAAAATATTTTTAACTAGGCTATATGCTAATTACGCCATTATGTTAACATAAAGCATTAGTTTAGCGATAACGAGCATAACTCTTAATCTACAAGTCAAGCTGATGTTAAACTTTGCATGCAAGTCTATATATCAGTAACAAAGGTTTCTACACTTTTACATTTTCATAAATTACGTTTTAAGGTAATAAGGGCATAACGGTCAACGTATGAGCAATTAACGGAAATATGCATATTAATTGGATAACTAGTGAACCAAGGTGTATGATCACAGAGGGTTGTTCTAACATGTATCCTAATCCAATTAAAGCTCTGAGGCATTTCTAAAATATGCCCAAACGGGTCAGAACTGAAAGTCAACGGGAAAGTCAAACTATGTGACTTTCGGTTCCGAACCGGGTCTAAACAGGAGATAGTCGGGTTGAACATGTTGGGACATGTTATTACACTTATTTCTAACTTATAACAATGTTCAAACAGGTTATATATGTTCTAGATAGCTAATTATGCATAAACGACATTTTAAGCATTATGTTGACTTTTTAAGTAAAGGTTTGACCCGACATTTGACCTGCTTAGGATGGTGATCAGGGGAAACCCTTTTGGGGTTTTATTACCCACATAAATACCATTCTATAACCACTTTTAATTCGAGATATGACTGAGCCATTATTGACTAATCTCGAAGTCAAACCGTAATTACGACGGTTTGACTTTTGGCTAATTAACTAAGCTAAAAGCAATTAGGGAAAGATTAGAATACTTACTGAGGTCCTATGCACGAGATATGATCACTATGAAGCAAGCTTGAGCTCCAGGAATGATCCACAATGCAGGAGATGGTGTGTGAATGAATGTTGCACTTGAAGGCCTTATATAGTGGTTCCACACACCATAAATCTTTGACAACAAGGTCTAGTAGTGCCCACATTCGATCAACAGGTGTCCTAGGAGCTTAGGGGATGTTTTAGGGGCCAGGAGAAGTGGAAAAACGGGTAAAGGTCGCGAAAATACGCAATGGCAGACATTCAGCAACAATTGCGGAGCTGGGCACCCCTCGCGTAGCGCGAGGGACCCGTCGCGCGACGCGACCCCCCCTGCAGATCAATATTTTGATTTCATTTGCTAATCAGTCCTTGGCTCTTCAAAACTCGAATAGGCACTGATTTCTTGCATGTTAAACCCTTATAATTGATCTACTAAGGCCTTAAAACATATACCCACTTTGCCAAGTCCCCGGGTAACTTTATTTTCACCCGAAAAGTCCTATCTTTCGACGTTTACGCTTTAACGCTTCGCACACGAATTTGATCATAACTTTCTCATACGTTAACGAAACTTTATGAAAATTTTATGGTGCATTCTCGTGAGCATAATTAATATTTACAAAGCTTCGGGTTTGTCAAAAGGTCACTCAGAGGTATAATTTAAACATGTTGACACATTTGGTCCCTGTAGTTTGAAATTACTCACTTTTAGCTTCGTATGATCCATGATTTATTCGTTTGAAGGTATGAGCATCGTGTAGGGTAATGTACATTATATTTATTCACAGTTGACACTTAGAATACGTATATTTACATACTTTCCACGTTTGTCAACTTTGGTCCTTCCATAATATTTCTTTCACACGTTTAAACTTTATGACACGTGTCAACATATTATAGGACGTGAATTTCCGAGGTGTTACATCCTCACCCCCTTAAAATAAATCTCGACCCGAGATTTACTGAAATAAGTAAGGGTACTTTTCTTTCATCGTGGATTTAACCTCCCACGTGTATTCGGGACCTCTACGGGCATCCCATTTGACCTTTACAAAAGGTATATGCTTCCTTCGAAGTTTCCTTACCTGTCGATCTTCAATCGACAAAGGTTTTTCAATAAATTTTAAGCTCGCGTCTATATGCACATCTGTATGTGGCATGACATGTGATTCGTCAGCGGAACACTTCTTTAGATTGCAGATGTGGAACACATTGTGAATTCCACTTAGCTCTTCTGGTAAGTTCAACTTATAGGCAACTGACCCGACACGTTCGATAACCTCGAAAGGTCCTATGTATCTCGGGCTTAGTTTGCCTTTCTTACCAAATCGCATCACTCCTTTCCAGGGTGACACTTTAAGTAGGACTTTGTCACCTACTTCGAAGTGAAAATCCTTACGACTTGGATCAGCGTAACTCTTCTGCCTATTCCGGGCAGCTTGGAGATTGTTACGAATCTGGACAATCTTGTCCGTCGTTTCGAACACGATCTCTGGTCCTGATAACTGGACTTCTCCAACTTCCGCCCAACAAACTGGCGATCTACACTTTCTACCGTATAATGCCTCAAAAGGCGCAGCCTTTATGCTGGTATGGTAGCTATTGTTGTAGGAGAATTCGATTAATGTTAGGTTCTTATCCCAACTACCACCCAAATCGATCGCACATGCACGTAGCATGTCTTCCAATGTTTGAATAGTACGCTCACTCTGACCGTCAGTCTGAGAATGGTAAGTCGTACTAAAATTCAAACGTGTGCCCAAAGATTGTTGGAAATTCTTCCAAAAATGCGACGTGTACCTAGTATCTCTATCAGAGATAATAGCCACAGGTATGCCATGTAGGCTACAATCTTATCAATGTATAACTGGGCTAACATATCGGAGCTATAAGTCTCCTTGATGGGTAGGAAACGTGCGGACTTAGTCAGTCTGTCAACTATAACTCATATCGTATCATTTCCTTTCCTTGTCTTGGGTAACTTGGTAATAAGATCCATAGTTACCATTTCCCACTTCCACGTAG
Organism: Helianthus tuberosus; assembly: GCA_030545235.1. NCBI lineage: Eukaryota > Viridiplantae > Streptophyta > Magnoliopsida > Asterales > Asteraceae > Helianthus > Helianthus tuberosus. The sequence continues at coordinate 185,073,479 of CM060417.1, forward strand.
GAAGTTCAGGCTGTTGTAGCAAGCCTGACGGCCTTTGATGCTCGGTTTTGACTTGCGCACATGTCAAGCATTTAGCTACAGGGGTGGCTACGGACTTTTTCAAGCCTATCCGCCAATAATTTGTCCTTAGATCCTGGATAGCAGATGGCAATTCTTAATCGTTGCCTAATTAGGGTTGCGGCATGTATGCATAAGCAATATGAATCGTCTTTCTTATTTAATAACCTAAAACCCTCAGAATATTGAGTCAGGCTATATGAGCCTGTGTCTTAAAACCCACTAAATCAAGGTTTCGATTTTTCCATAATCAATATGGAGTTTTCATAATGCTCCAGTCCACAGTGGGATGTTAATATTAGTTCTACCTGTCTTCCAGGAGGTAGGCAGGGAAAAACTTATGAGAAGATAATTACGATACAAGGAGGCTTTAGAGATTTCCATATCTCAGGCTCCAGTTCATCCATCATTGTTCGTGTTAAATAAGTGACACCTTTTTGTTATAAGTCCACGAATTCCTTAATCGGGAACATTTACTTGGAAAAAAATTTTCCATTTTTGGATATCTTCTTTGAATACTACTAGTCGACTTTAGTACAATATGTTCATTGGGATATCTCAGGGGTTCCATGTATTAAACCTCCATGCTGATCAGACATGGAAATAATCTATGGGACACACTAGGATACGCCAATCCTCATATGACACTTTAATCAAACATAGTTTGGCATTCGCAGGCGATAGAAAACAATGAGAAAATTATTAAAATAACATACGTTGTCGTACTCTATGCAAAGAAAGGGTGCTCTTAGATTTTCGGAAGGATTCCTTGCCGATCTATAAGAATCGGTTACTATGGTTTCCTTGGTAGTTATACCTTGTGGATGATAATAAAATTTTTTTTTTTTTTTTGCTAAGTTTATGGTTCATGAAGATTTATTATTGCCTGTATTAAAAAAAACAGGACTCTTAGCAGAAATTATCATTGATAAATGATAAGGAAATTTATTGTACAAGTGCTTATATTGAATTAATAATGGAAGTTTCACAAACTAGGCACCTAACTCAGTTGGCTAGGCGCGCGAAAGGGTGCGGCCGGCCTAGACCCAGGTTCGATTCCGGGGACGGCCAGTTCCACCATTTTTTTTTGTTTAATATTAATTAATCGCACGGATACGTGTAATTATGAGAGTTGTCTCGTAAGGAGCCTTGATAATTAATTGCTTCTTATCACCCACGATATGGGCTTGATTTTTAAGGCAACCAATCGATTTTTATCACTATATTGAGTCCTTAAGTATGCAACCAAAAGTTTGCTACAAGGATATTAGAAAAGAGCAATTTCTAATAGATATTAATATCAATATAGGATTTGTTGGAGCATTTTCGACGTAACATCGTCACTTTCTACCGGGCATTAAATGACCGGAGTCTTAATCAGGTGGAGACAACAGTTCTCAACCTTTATCATTCATAATATATTTATATGTGCCAATATCAAATAAGTTTCTGCATAAACTGTTTGATAAGGAAAGGTACATATTATACTATTATTATTCTGCACCATCTCTTGGGCGTTCATCCTGACAACTCGTGCGTTTGTTCTCTCGGCCTACTCGGGCTTCCTCGCGTACTTAGGGCAGTTGGTCTTTATGTGCCCTTTCTCGTTGCAGTTGTAGCAGGTAGCATCTTTAATCTTCCCGCAATCAACAGTCTTGTGCTCCCTAGACTTGCATATCCCACATGCAGGTGGTCCTGAATTAGAATTGGACTCCATTCTGCATTTTCCAAAGTGGCGTTTTTGGCAAGTCGAGCACCTTGGCTTTTCCTCTGTCCGCTGACCATTCTTTCCAGACCCAGACCTCTCAGAGTCAGTGTTTCCCTTGTGTTTCTTCTCAGATCCTCGTGAGTTATCAACCTCACGCTTCTTCTTACTTTCTTCAGATTTCTTTAGCGACCTTAGTCTGACCGCATCTAAAGTAAGGGACAGAGAGGGGTCAGCTACTGACCTAAATGTAGTAGGTCTTGAAGCCTTAACACTGGCTTTGATTTCTGGGGGCAAACCCCCAATGAAGCGTGCAATTCGCTTGGGCTCTGGTGTTACAAGGTAAGGGACCAGTCTGGACAGGGTATTAAAACTGGTGAGGTAAGCTTGACAATCTAAGTTTGTCATCACCAAAGATAAGAAATCTGACTCAATCCCCTCAACCTCGTGTTGAGGGCAGTAATTCTCCTTAATGAGAATAACAAACTGTTCCCATGACATGCTGTAGAGCGGAATCTTCCCAGCAGCTTGAATGAGAGACTTCCACCATGCCAGTGCCTCTCCTTTGAACGATTGGGATACGTACTTCACGACATCCCTTTCAGCGCAACCGCTGATATCGACCACTGTGTCCATTTCATCCAACCAAATCATACAATCAACTGCCCCTTTTTCCCCAGTAAAATCTCGGGGCTTGCAGGAAACAAAGTACTTATAGTTACAGGATTTGGTATGCGGTTCATTATCGAACACTATTCTCTTGGATGGAACACTGTGTTCATTAGATGAATGTCGATCGTCATCTTTCTTTAACTCATCTTTCTTTGAGGGCGGCTTGTTATCAGGCTCTGGAGGAGTTTTAGGGATGGATTTAGGGTGGGGTACAGATGAGGCTTTACTATATGTCTCACTATACTCCTGGAATTGCTCCTTCACAGCTTTAGATACAGCTGAGTCAATCAATGTACGAAGTTCTCCTCTGGTTATATTAATCCTTTCATCATCGCGATTTTCCAGAGGGTGACTATTCCCTTCTTCCGACCCCGCCATGTAGTTTTAATTGCTACATAAAAATTAAACAAGGACAAGGTTTTTACGGAAGTTTAAACAGTTTTATCTTTTTGAACGATTTGTTAACCATGTTTTTAATACACATATTGGTTAATTTTGATAAATATATAATTATTCAGGATATTTATTATACTCCTAAATTATAAGTTAATAATAGCACAAAAGGCCTAGTCACTTAGACAAGTTTAATTTATAGGCCTTGATTTTATAGAATCGAGGCTTCAAGGTTTGAATCAAAGTTCATTACCTTTTTCTTGACAGGGAGTTGTAGGCTAACACTGTCTTTAGCCCCAGAGGACGTTAGTTATAGCCCGTGGGCACTTCATCCATAAGGGATGATTATATAAATAAGGGAATTTAGTATATCCCAAAATGACTTATGTGATTTTATCATATCACATTTTGTCGAGCATGTTAATATGCTTTCATATTTTTAATAAGGATTTGAATCTCTTGAATAGGTTCTACCATCTTGGCCTTGTATGCCGTGACATTTAGGCTAGGTTTTACCTTTTAGATTCTTTTTAATAATTAACGCAGAGCAATCCTAAATTGAACTGTTAACAAGGATCTGAATTTAATTATGGAACTACCATCTTGGCCCTGTCTTAATGTGACACATGGCTAGGTTTTGTCCCTTTTTTAAATTTTGCCATTTTATTATAATGGTAGATCTTATAATATAGGAATGATACTTTAAATATAATCGTTCCTTTAAAAATTAACAAGTATATGGTTGCCCTAAACGGGACTTCTATAGCAATTGACTTGCCCATGCAAGGGCTAATCAGAAAAATAACAAAGGAACCAAATAAGGTAAAATGAAACAAATTTGGATTTTTCCTATGTTCTTGTCTAGACTCAAGAATGTGCAATTGTGTAACTGAGATTAAACCCAAAAGACTAGTGTTTAATTCACTCAGTGTTGGCTCTGATACCAACCTGTCACACCCCGACTTTCCACGTGTCACCGGTGGGCCCGGTGGGGGAGTATCGTGACGTGGTTGGCAACTTAATAGTCAAACAACACAATATATATGAATGCACAGCGGAAGCAAAGGATATTTATTATTACATTCCCAATATGAAGTAAGTAATATTCAGTATTACAACGGAAGTAAAGGATCCACAGGCGGATCGAAATAAAGTAAAAACTGTTCAACAGACTTTGACATCTAGAGCTTGCGAAACTTGAGTAATGATGCCTGGAGTAGCCAGCCTATTTCGTCTAGCACCTGCACTTAGCCTTTTTGGAAAATACGTCAGTTTACACTGGTAAATACAACTCAACTGACTCATTTAGAAAAGAGTTTAATAAAATTGATTTGAATGCACTTCGGCAAAACATATCTTTATAACTTGGGACAATTATATATATATATAATCTTGTTTACAGTTTTACTCATTTGCCGTCCGTCGGGACAGATTAGCTGACACGCCATAGGTATAATGCCCACAGGCTATCATCCTCTAAGTGGATTACCAGTTCCGGTATAATGCCCACAAGGATGATACCCCTAAGTGGATTACCAGTTTTCACATGATGCATCTGTCAGGTGTACGCCTACACCCCGTGCTTAGGTCATGGCCATTTCGTAAAATGATGCCAAGGATATCCGGGACATGGTCATTTAACCCCCAAGGGCCATACATCAAATAATACAGAATAAAGCGATTTATGTAATACATTAATCACAATCCGATTTACATGTCTACATACCCGACCAAGCGGTACTTTTATAATACCGTATCCCAAGCCCGTATAGGGAAAATAAGTTAAGAGTATTTACCTGATGCAAGTATAAATCACAAATAGCAGAATGCACGTAGCTTTTACTGTTTCTCCTAATCTGGAACGAAGGTTTAATATAACCTATTAGAATCCTAGCGGGTCTTTAATTATGCTTAAGCTTAGACCGGCTAGTTTCGAAGATACGGTTCGTACGCACGATTAAGCGAAGACCGGATAGAATGTGATTCAGACCCGACAAGTTTAAAGACTTGTTTAATATGGGTTTATTATTCACATTCTGGATTTTGAGATAAAACCGATAAGGTTTGACCCGTTTCGGCTAATTTATATAAACTTGTTACATAAACCGCACCGAACGCGAAATAAGCGTAACGGGTATCCGCAAGAGCCATATACAGGTTTCCTAAGTTAATATGCTTCAAATATGTTGTGACATCAGTAAGATGTCTTTCGTTATGCCCCGAACTAATTTAAACACAAACTATGCCCCGTATGGGTAGTTTGGTCATTTTAAAGTTTGTAAAAGAGTTTAATTGTTTAACTGAGTTACAGGTCTGATGTAAACAGAAAACATACTCATTTTGATGGGTTATAACAGTAGGCTAAGGCATATATGTGAAATTTATCATATTTAACCAAACTATGCCCCGTAGGGGTATTTTGGTAATTTCACATAAGCCGAAAAGCTCAAAAACGAAGTCTGAGTTTATCAACCTTTGCTTACTATTAAATTATCATAATTTGCCTCATATATCAGTAGGTATCAACCCGGGTATGTCCAATATGATTCTAAGACATACTATGCGTTAAAAACGCTAATTATGGCGATTAAAGGCCATTTCCGGGTTCTATACTTAAATCTGATATTTTTATATTTCCAGAAGTTTTAAAATAATTTATTTAACATATGTGATCAGTAGCAAAAGGTTTGGAGTCGTTTAGATAGGTAAAACTCATTTTATGGCCCGTAAGGGCAAAACCGACAATTACCGGATTAAGCCTACGACTACTAGTTATGCTCGGCCTAAAATTGATTAAAAATCTTTAAAAATCCCAAAATAATATATAACATCAGTGGGTAAAATATTTGATATCAAAAAGTATGTTTAACTAGGCTATATGCTAATTACGCCATTATGTTAACATAAAGCATTAGTTTAGCGATAACGAGCATAACTCTTAATCTACAAGTCAAACTGATGTCAAACTTTGCATGCAAGTCTATATATCAGTAACAAAGGTTTCTACACTTTTACATTTTCATAAATTACGTTTTATGGTAATAAGGGCATAACGGTTAACGTATGAGCAATTAACGGAAATATGCATATTAATTGGATAACTAGTGAACCAAGGTGTATGATCACAGAGGGTTGTTCTAACATGTATCCTAATCCAATTAAAGCTCTGAGGCATTTCTAAAATATGCCCAAACGGGTCAGAACTGAAAGTCAACGGGAAAGTCAAACTATGTGACTTTCGGTTCCGAACCGGGTCTAAACAGGAGATAGTCGGGTTGAACATGTTGGGACATGTTCTTACACTTATTTCCTAGTTATAACAATGTTCAAACAGGTTATATATGTTCTAGATAGCTAATTATGCATAAACGACATTTTAAGCATTATGTTGACTTTTTAAGTAAAGGTTTGACCCGACATTTGACCTGCTTAGGATGGTGATCAGGGGAAACCCTTTTGGGGTTTTATTACCCACATAAATACCATTCTATAACCACTTTTAATTCGAGATATGACTGAGCCATTATTGATTAATCTCGAAGTCAAACCGTAATTACGACGGTTTGACTTTTGGCTAATTAACTAAGCTAAAAGCAATTAGGGAAAGATTAGAATACTTACTGAGGTCCTATGCACGAGATATGATCACTATGAAGCAAGCTTGAGCTCCAGGAATGATCCACAATGCAGGAGATGGTGTGTGAATGAATGTTGCACTTGAAGGCCTTATATAGTGGTTCCACACACCATAAATCTTTGACAACAAGGTCTAGTAGTGCCCACATTCGATCAACAGGTGTCCTAGGAGCTTAGGGGATGTTTTAGGGGCCAGGAGAAGTGGAAAAACGGGTAAAGGTTGCGAAAATACGCAATGGCAGACATTCAGCAACAATTGCGGAGCTGGGCACCCCTCGCGTAGCGCGAGGGACCCGTCGCGCGACGCGACCCCCCCTGCAGATCAATATTTTGATTTCATTTGCTAATCAGTCCTTGGCTCTTCAAAACTCGAATAGGCACTGATTTCTTGCATGTTAAACCCTTATAATTGATCTACTAAGGCCTTAAAACATATACCCACTTTGCCAAGTCCCCGGGTAACTTTATTTTCACCCGAAAAGTCCTATCTTTCGACGTTTACGCTTTAACGCTTCGCACACGAATTTGATCATAACTTTCTCATACGTTAACGAAACTTTATGAAATTTTTATGGTGCATTCTCGTGAGCATAATTAATATTTACAAAGCTTCGGGTTTGTCAAAAGGTCACTCAGAGGTATAATTTAAACATGTTGACACATTTGGTCCCTGTAGTTTGAAATTACTCACTTTTAGCTTCGTATGATCCATGATTTATTCGTTTGAAGGTATGAGCATCGTGTAGGGTAATGTACATTATATTTATTCACAGTTGACACTTAGAATACGTATATTTACATACTTTCCACGTTTGTCAACTTTGGTCCTTCCATAATATTTCTTTCACACGTTTAAACTTTATGACACGTGTCAACATATTATAGGACGTGAATTTCCGAGGTGTTACACCTACCACCACCGCCAGCACCCTACCCACTAATCTGAAGACCACCCCGCCACCCCGCCAGACCGTCACCAACACCTCACCCCGTTGTATGAACCCTAACCCACCACCAACCGCCACTAGTCACCACCACCACAACCCAAAAAAAAAAAAATCAGTGGCCAAAAAAACCCCTCATACAACAGTTGATACTTTGAAGCATATTGAAACTCTGACCCAGTCTCAACACTTCGATCCAGAAGTTTTAAATCCAAATCTGATCTAACCTCTAACTAGATCCGGCACCGATTTCAGGTTTTCTATCTAGGGTTTGAACGATGGCGACAAGTAAAGTTCTAAATCCCCTTCGATTTTGTGGTGGTGGCAAGTTTGACTGGTTTCAGCTCTCGCCGGTGAGTTAGGATTTTCTTTTGGTTTGATTTTATGGTGGTGGTGGCAGGTTTAGAGAAAGAGACGGTGATGAAGATAGAGAGACGATGAGGAAGATAGAGAGAGTAGTGGTGGGATGAACAATTTGAAAAGTTTTTGTGACTCTGAACAATGATTTTGATTGTTTTTGGTTTAAGTTTCGGGGTTATTGTTTCTTCGAGGGGTGGTGGTAGCCGACAGGTGGTAGTGGTGGCTGTTGGTGGTAGCCGACAGATGGTAGTGGTGGCTGTTGGTAGTAGAATAGAGAGAGATGGGGTAAGAAAGGTTTACAGTAGTTGTTTGAGACATATATAATTTGTATGTGTACAACAATTTTAGGATAAAACAAGTCAAAGTTCACAGTTGTTTTTTGGATTTATGTAACAGAGTTTGATTCTCTTTGCTTTTAAAAGATTGAACCTGGAATATGAAACAGGTTATTATTAAAGACCAATTATATATCAAATTCACAATGAATTTAAAGTTTGAACATGATATATAGAGCCCCAACAGGAATTTATATTATCTGGAATTTTATGGCGGTGGGTATTGGTGGTGGAAGGTGGGAGGTGGGAGGTGGTGGTAGTTGGTGAAGAGAGAGAAGGGAGAGTTGAGAGAGAGAAGACCTGAAAGTTATTTTTTACACAATTAATCACTTAATAAAAGTGATTTATTCAATAGTCCCTAAGATGTGAAATGCCAAGAATACCCTCATGTGCAAGGCACATGACCAGATTTAACCTAAAATTCTAACTGGGTTTGGCCTAAAGGACAAAACGTGCAAGATTTTGAAAGATAAAGGACAGCGCCTGTCAACTTTTGGCCAAAAGGACAGCGCCTGAAATTTGATGTAAACGTAAAGGACAAAAATTGTAATTTACTCAATATATTATAAGCCCACTACGAGCCCACCTCCCTTTTTTTCTTATTTACGTACAATCTGATTAGGCTCTCACAACTTCTTGCAAACCCTACTACTCCCCAATTGTTTTGCGACGGCAGTAGACCCCCCCCCCTTACGAACAACGACAGCCAAGATCATTCGAAGTATTCCCATCCGCTCATGTGCACTTGCTACGATTCCTTGGTTAGTACACATATACTGCTTAGTTTGCATTATTAAATTCATCTTTGCGTAACTTGACATGAATGTGGTATGACCTAGAATTATGATTGGAAGCATGTGTTATTGTCATCCTGACCCAATATGTATGTGAATCGGATTATAAGCGTATGGATAATTATGTAGTTTGATACTTGTTAATTGGATCTGGTATGCTCGTGATCATGAGTTGATGATCAATAATTCTGTATGGTAACATGCTTATAGATGTGTTAATATTCTGATTTGATCTGATAATAAGATGTCTGTGATAATACGATGTTAATTGGTGTTGATCGATGTGAATGGGATATACTAAATCACTGTTAAAGTTAGTTAAGGTTTCTGTGCAAGATGAACTGTTATGTGACGAAACATGCATGATATCGACGAAACCTATGAGTTTCGTCATAACCCAAGCCACGAGGAAACCCTAACATTTAATCATGTACTAGCCCGACGAAACTCTAACCTTTCGTCATATGTTGTCCACGACGAAACTTAAGTTTCGTCACATATAGATGTGTGGGTTCTTGGGCCGAGGTTAGTCATATGATATTGATTGTGCATTCACATACAAACTGCTGATGGACTACTAGGATTCATTCATGTTTAGCTCTCATTAGTAGTAATGCTAGACTTAATTAAATGAATGATGAAGTAGGGTTGTGGGTTTGGGGATGGGTAGTAGACTACGAAATTGGTTTGGGATCACATTTGGTTAATTGGGCTAGGGACCAATGGGGTGCACAGTTTTGTTATGTAGGACGTTGTCTTGGGCCGCACATTTGAAATGACTCACATAATAGGGCTCAAGTATACACTGTTCTTGGGCCAAAGTTAATTTTAGTGGCACACTTCATAACTGGACGGCTGATGTTGGGCCTGGAACGAATCAGGTGCACACACACACCCTTGCATGAATGTTTGGAATTTGTAATCTGATACTTGGGTATGGACACGCAAATAAATCGTTATCGGGGGATACAACACCTACTATGTAATGCTATGATATATAACATGATTAGTTTTCTTGGTGAATTGATACAATATGAATAATGATATGTGAATGTTACTTGCGTAATATGTGTTACGACTTACGTTAAGTGTTTAAGAAACTGACAGGCGATAGTAACCATGTTAGGATTGGTTGACCAACGGGGAACTGGTAAAGTAAATTAACAATCCGAGCAAACCAAGTTGAGTTCACACTTTCTATAAGGCATGGGATTCCCAGTGGTTTGGGAATGGGTTAAGAAACTAAAACAAAACCTACATATTCACCTTTAACAGAATATGTACCTCCATCCTCGGTTGAGAAGGATGACAACCTTTAACCTACGTATTCTCGATTGGGTAGAGTACGTACCTCCGTCCTCGGTTGGGAAGGACGACAACCTATAACTTACTAGACAAAACTCTATAATTAAGTCCCTCATTTTTATATCGACTTAATCGTCGGGCCAATGGCGAGCGGGTCATTAGTTAATAGCGCTATTAGGGTTGACAAGGCTCACACCGTGCCGGTAGGACGGGCGTGTACTAATGGATCTGGGCACTCAGTCAATGATGATAGACATTGACTTAGGGCACAACTTACTTTCGTCAGTTGTCGATATGGTAACGGTCTAGTGGTTCACATGGGGAAGCCCCCACTGGTTATGGATATGGTTTGGGAAACAAGGATACTGGTTAACTCATGGTTTACGAAACAACTTATGGTTTTTGGAACAACACTAAAACTGGATAACTAACTATGAACTCGCTCAACTTTGTTGTTGACTCGTTGTTACATGCCTTGCAGGTTGTAGAATTATATCATTGGGACTTGCTGTCTGGGATGCTGGAGTGGTCATGGGTCGAGATACATGAAATCTCAAAACAAGCTATAATGGTTTGTGTACACATGGTTACGAAACACTTACAAATGAGTTATGCTTCCGCTGTATACAATGAATGACACGTAACGTTTGTAACACTTTATGTTAATGAATGAAAGTTCTATTTAAATATATTTATGAGTTCAATGTGATTGGTGGCTTGGATCCTGGTACGTCACACGCCTCGCGGGGGTTTCCGCGTGTGGTATTTTGGGGGTGTGACAGATTGGTATCAGAGCCATTGGTTATAGTGAACTTGGTTTAAAAAGGAAAGTAACGTTTTTATAAAACCAGACTATAACCGAACTGTTCTGAAAACGTGAATACGACCATGACACTTAGCTCCAGATTGCAAGGTTCGACTTTCTTACTTGTTACATACATTACGTGACTAGTACACATTTGTTTATGACGAAACATACGAACACACACTCGTCACTATAGCATGATGGCATGGAATGCTAGCTTACCTTACGATGCATTGATAGTATACCATAGTCCTTGGATTTTTGTGATCCTATTACTTTGACGACCTTCGTTTGACATCTGAGTTTGAGGAACCATTTGACATGAGTTAGGAGGAACTGAGATGAGCATGCAACTCGCAATATTATTGTGGGTGCACACAATAATAATGTGGGGTGCATGTGAGACCCAGTGAGGCTTAACAAGTGGAAAAAGGGGTTCCGTTCCGTTATTTGAACGATGTGAAACATAACAAACCTATAGGGATCATGGCAGTGATTGTCCCCTACTCGAACGTGAATTTTTCATACATCTCTGGATCCTTTCGAATCACGATGCTATCGAGTATTACCTGAACACCCATCTGAACACTTAGCGAACCGCGTAGAATGTTAGGTGCTTATACGAACGTCCCTGAGTTGGATGACGCAACGTAGAATGGTTGACCGATACTTTTCTTACTCCTCTTCGTTTACTGGAACTCATGTATTGACGTCTTAAATCCTGAAGTATGATCACTTCTGCAGCACTCCCGCAACATACTGTGTATTACTCGAACAACTTGCAGCGACTCATGGGAGTCCACTTTTACGAATTATGGGAGTCCACTCTTACGAATCAACCGGGACATAAGTAATGACAATCGACAATAACGTGGAATGTGTAACTGCTAGCACAGTGAGTAGCACTATAGGACGTGGCTAAGAATGTGAAAAGACAGACTATGATGGTGAAGTATCGTAGGGCATCGTTTCGAGCAATGACATTGGGAGCAGCAGTCGCAGCGACAACAAGGTATTCGTAACCCTAGCCTACAGTATGGAAATATAGGTGCCTACAACATGGATTGGTCGTAGATAATTTAAGAAGACAACAACCAAAGGAACAACAGCAGTATTGGAAATCTTTGTAAAGAAAACAGCAACACTGGAAATGATGCTCAAGGAAGGGCATTTAGGATGGGCGCAGGTGACGCCAGGATTGTTATACCATGGTGGCATACGCATTCTTGGTAACGAATCACTTTGTCTCTGTTCTATATAACCATGATGCTTCTTGAAACCCAACCTGCTGTGGAATCGGCTGATGGCAAGACAATGGAAACCCCATATGATCGTTGGGATGCCAACTCGACCTTGTGGGACAAGTGTTCGACATCGACCTTTCTTCTATCGTTCTTGATAGATGGACCTCGTGAGGAGAAGAATCTACGTATCCCCCTCCTTAGATGAGGATTGTCATCTGTTCTAACGCGTCAGAGTGGCGCAACGGTTAGCGCCATTCCAGCAATGAAAGCCAGGAATGTCTACGGAGGGATTACCCCGCTATGTTAGCAATCGTTATTGACAAAGAGGATCGAGGATGATTGGATCTGGTATGCTCGTGATCATGAGTTGATGATCAATAATTCCGTATGGTAACATGCTTATAGATGTGTTAATATTCTGATTTGATCTGATAATAGGATGTATGTGATAATACGATGTTAATTGGTGTTGATCGATGTGAATGGGATATGCTAAATCACAGTTAAAGTTAGTTAAGGTTTCTGTGCAAGATGAACTGTTATGTGACGAAACAAGCATGATGTCGACGAAACCTATGAGTTTCGTCATAACCCAGGCCACAACGAAACCCTAACATTTCATCATGTACTAGCCCGACGAAACTCTAACCTTTCGTCATATGTTGTCCACGACGAAACTTAAGTTTCGTCACATATAGATGTGTGGGTTCTTGGGCCGAGGTTAGTCATATGATATTGATTGTGCATTCACATTTAAACTGAATATTGACCTGAATGGGTATGAGGCAATAACATACAAACTGCTGATGGAATACTATGATTCATGCAAGTTTAGCTCTCATTAGTAGTAATGCTAGACTTAATTAAATGAATGATGAAGTAGGGTTGTGGGTTTGGGGATGGGTAGTAGACTACGAAATTGGTTTGGGATCACATTTGGTTAATTGGGCCAGGGACCAATGGGGTGCACAGTTTTGTTATGTAGGACGTTGTCTTGGGCCGCACATTTGAAATAACTCACATAATAGAGCTCAAGTATACACTGTTCTTGGTCCAAAGTTAATTTTAGTGGCACCCTTCTTAACTGGACGGCTGATGTTGGGCCTGGAACGAATCAGGTGCACACACACACCCTTGCATGAATGTTTGGAATTTGTAATCTGATACTTGGGTATAGACACGCAAATAAATCGTTAACGGGGGATACAACACCTACTATGTAATGCTATGATATATAACATGATTAGATTTCTAGGTGAATTGATACAATGTGAATAATGATATGTGAATGTTACTTGCGTAATATGTGTTACGACTTGCGTTAAGTGTTAAAGAAACTGGCAAGCGATAATAACCATGTTAGGATTGGTTGACCAACGGGGAACTGGTAAAGTAAATTAACAATCCGAGCAAACCAAGGTGAGTTCACACTTTCTATAAGGCATGAGATTCCCGGTGGTTTGGGAATGGGTTAAGGAACTAAAACGAAACCTACATATTCAGCTTTAACAGAATATGTACCTCCATCCTCGGTTGAGAAGGTTGACAACCTTTAACCTACGTATTCTCAGTTGGGTAGAGTACGTACCTCCGTCCTCGGTTGGGAAGGACGACAACCTATAACTTACTAGACAAAACTCTATCATTAAGTCCCTCATTTTTATATCGACTTAATCGTCGGGCCAATGGCGAGCGGGTCATTAGTTAATAGCGCTATTAGGGTTGACAAGCCTCACACCGTGCCGGTAGGACGGGCGTATACTAATGGATCTGGGCACTCAGTCAATGATGATAGACATTGACTTAGGGCACAACTTACTTTCGTCAGTTGTCGATATGGTAACGGTCTAGTGGTTCACATGGGGAAGCCCCCACTGGTTATGGATATGGTTTGGGAAACAAGGATACTGGTTAACTCATGGTTTACGAAACAACTTATGGTTTTTGGAACAACACTAAAACTGGATAACCAACTGTGAACTCGCTCAACTTTGTTGTTGACTCGTTGTTACATGCCTTGCAGGTTGTAGAATTATATCATTGGGACTTGCTGTCTGGGATGCTGGAGTGGTCATGGGTCGAGATACATGAAATCTCAAAACAAGCTATAATGGTTTGTGTACACAAGGTTACGAAACACTTATAAATGAGTTATGCTTCCGCTGTATACAATGAATGACACGTAACGTATGTAACACTTTATGTTAATGAATGAAAGTTCTATTTAAATATATTTATGAGTTCAATGTGATTGGTGGCTTGGATCCTGGTACATCACACTCCTCGCGGGGGTTTCCGCGTGTGGTATTTTGGGGGTGTGACAGTTCGTTTTGCATAAAAAAGTTTTTGTAAAAAAAAAGTTAAAACCGTAAACTTTTTAACGTAATATGTAAAGTTTTTAACGTAAAACCTAAAATTTTTAATGTAAGACGCAAAAATTTTAACGTAAATCCTAAACTTTTTAACGTAAGACGTAAAACGTTTAACGTAAAACGTAAAACGTTTAACGTAAAACGTAAAAAGTTTAACGTAAAACGTAAATAGTTTAACGTAAAACGTAAAAAGTAAAAAGTTTACCGTAAAAAGTAAAACGCAAAAAGTTTTACGTAAAACGTAAAAACGTAAAACATAAAAAGTAAAACGTAAAAAGTTTAACGTAAAACGTAAAAAGTTTAACGTAAAACGTAAAAAGTTTTACGTAAATCGTAAAACGTAAAAAGTTTTACGTAAAACGTAAAACGTAAAAAGTTTAACGTAAAATGTAAAAAGTTTAAAAAGTTTAACTGTAACACCTCAAAAATTCACGTCCTATAATGTATTGACACGTGTCATAAGTTTGAATGTGTGAAAGAATACTCTAAAAGGACTAAAGTTGACAAACAAGAAAAGTGTGTGAATATAAGGGTTCAAATTATCAACAATGGATAAATATACTTTACAATAACCCTACATGATGCGTATACCCTTAAACAAATGAATCATGGATCATACAAAGCTAATTGTGAAAGAAAGTGAGAAATTACAAACTACAGGGGTTAAACGTGTCAACATGTTTAAAGTATACCTCTGAGTGACCTTTTAGCAAACCCAAAGCTTTGTAACGATTAATTATGCTCACTACAATACACGATATAAATTTCACCAAGTTTCGTTATCGTATGAGAAAGTTATGATAAAATTCGTATACGAGGTGTTAAAAGTGTCAACGATAAAGTTTATGACTTTTCGGGTGATAACAAAGTTAACCAAGGACTTAACGAAGTGGGTATAAGTCTTGAAGCCCTTATAAGTCAATTTAGAGGACCCATAATGCAAGAAATAATGTCGAAACAACTTTATTTGGACCAAGGACCTAAATGTAAAAATCTGAAAATTTGATTTGGATCAGAAGGGGCATCGCGTGACGTGAGGCACCCTAGGGGGTCCTACGCATGGCGCGAGGGGCCCTCTGATCCGAAATCTTTGGGCTAGTGTCTGCCATTTCCATCTTAACCGACTTTAAACAGATATTTTCACTACATGGGCGACCCCTAAATGCTTTTTAGACCTTAGGGACACATGATGATCAGGGATCAATGGTAGCATGATTTGTCAATGATCTAAGGAGATTAAAGCACTATAAAAGGTCCTTGTGTTGCAACATTGTGCTCACACCTTCCATTTGCATTTGTGGAGCTTCCTGGAGCACAAGAGCAGACCCAAGTCATCCCAAACCGTCGTAATTAACGTTTGACTTAGCGATTAATCATTAATGGTTCAGTGATTAGTCTAATTAAAGGTAGTTATAAGTTGGTATTTATGTGGGTAATAAACCCTTAAAAGGGCTCCCTCTGATTCCCACTCTAACTAGACCATTTGTCGGGTCAAAGTTGATTAGAAAAAGTCAACAGAATGCTAATCTTCGAATTAACGCATAATTAACAATGTAGAAGGCATGTAACCTATTTTATCACTCATATAACTTGGTAATAAGTATAATAACTGGTCTAAGCTTGTTTGATCCGACAATTTTCTGTTTAGACCCGGTTCGGAACCGAAAGTCGCAAAACTTTGACTTTTGCTTTGACTTCAGTTCTGACCCGATTTAGTATGATTTGGAAATGCCTTAGAGCTTCCTTAGGACCAGGCTACATGATAGTATAACCCTCTGTGATTATACACCTTGGTTCATTAGCTATCCAATAAATATGCATGATTCCGTTAATTGCTTAAATGTTGACCAATATGCCCTTTTGACCATAAAACGAGAATTTTGGATATGTGAAAGGACAATAATCTTTGTTACTGATTTATAAACATGTCCCTAAATTTTCACATAAGTTGGAGGTCTAGATTAGGAGTTATGCTCATTAGCGTAATTAGAACGCCTTTTAGTAATTAAACGGCGTCATTAGCATAAAGCCTATCTAAACCCAATTTTTGACACCAAACCTTTTACCCACTGATATTATATAATATTTTGGGATTTTTAAAGATTTTTAATTATTCTTAACCTGCTCATAACCTAAGGTTATGACCTTGATTCGGTAAATACCGATTATACCCATTTTGGTTATAAAATGAGTTCTACATAATATTTTGACACCAATCCAATTGCTACTAATTTTAAATAATAAATAAAGTATTTTGAACTTTATATCCTGGTCAGAAAACTCAGATTTCCTTTATAACCCGGAAATCGTTTAAATTGGCTTGTTAAGCGTATTAAACGCGTAGTTTGGGTTTAAAACCATTTTTTCATATAAGACTTTTTACCAACTGATATGACCTGTTAAAATAAGTTATTTTACTGATGTATTCGGACCCGAATCTCAGAATTTATAAATAATCTATTTTATAATCTTTAAAATAACCAAAATACCCCTACGGGGCTTAAATTAAGATTAAACTCGTTCTGGGCATAATGGAAGATATCCTACTGATATCACAGCATATTTAAAGCATATTGACTTAGGAAACCTGTATATGACTCTTACGGTTACCCGTTACGCTTCTTACGCGTTCGGTTCGGTTTATGTAACTAGTTTGCATAAATTAGCCGAAACGGGTAAACCTTGTCGTTTTTATCTCAAAATCCAGAATGTGTTTAGATTACCCATATTATACAAGTCTTCAAACTTGTCGGGTCTAAATCACATCCTATTCCGGTCTTCTCTTAATCACGCGTTCGTACCGTATCTTTCTTTAAAACTAACCGGTCTAAGCTTAGGCTTAATTAAAGACCCGTTAGGATTCTAATAGGTTATTATAAACCTTCGTTCCAGAATAGCAGACCCGGTAAAAGCTACTTGCATTTGCCGTTTGTGAATTATACTTGCTCAGGTAAATACTTTTAACTTATTTTCCCTATACGGGCTTGGGGTATGGTATATAAAATACCGCTTGGTCGCACATTGAATCTTTAATCGAATAGAGGTTAAATCATTGATATGCTCCATTTTGAAATTTTTTGTTTGCTTAAAGCCTTTGGGGGGTTAATGACCATGTCCCGGATATCCTTGGCATCATCTTACGAGATGGCAACGACCTAAGCACGGGGTGTAGGCGTACACCCGTCAGTGCCAAAAATACATAATGTGGTGTGTCTATTGATCTTTAACCCGGTCTACGGATTCGGGCTACTGAACGCATAAGGAACATGTAATTCGTTTACACGATTATATATAAATAATTATCCCAAGTTATAAAGAGTTTGTGCTACGTGCATTCAAATCAATTTTATTAAACCTTTTCAAATGACTCAGTTAATTGTATTTACCAGTGTAAACTGACGTATTTTCCCAAAAAGGTTAAGTGCAGGTACTACGCGAACTAGGCTGGCTTTCTCCTAGCGTCCACAATAAGTCTCGCAAACTTGGATGTCAAAACTGTTGAACAATGTTTCCTATTTATTTTTGATCCACCTGTGGATTACTTTCAACTATTGTGATACTTGATATTAAAAATTATTAAAGTTGAAATATATCTATCTTTGCTTCCGCTGTGCATTTAAATATTGTGTTGTTTGACTGTAACGTTACCAACTACGTCACGATACTCCCCACCGGGCCCACCGGTAATACGTGGAAATATCGGGGTGTGACATTAACGTAAAACCTAAAACGTAAAACGTAAAACGTAAAAAGTTTTACGTAAAACGTAAAACGTAAAAAGTTCAACGTAAAACTTTTTCGACATAAATTGTAAAACGTAAAAAAACGTGTGATAAAACGGCGCCTAAACAAGGGGCGTGAATGCGGCGCATAAAAACGCCGTGAAAAAACGGGACGTAAAAAACGCCGCGTTAAAACGGGACGTAAAAAACGGCGCGTTAAAAAACGACGCTTGAAAAAGCCGAGCGTAAAAAACGGCGTGCAAAAACGACCCGTTAAAAAACGATGCGTGAAAAAGTCGGGCGTAAAAACGGGAAACGTAATTTTTTTACGTAAAACGGAAAACGTAAATTTTTTAACGCAAAACGTAAATTTTTTAACGCAAAACGTAAAGTTTTTAACGTAAATGACGGCGCGTTAAAAAAACGACGCCTGAAAAAGCCGGGCGTAAAAACGGGGTGTAAAAAAAAGGCTCTTCAAGACGTTTTTTTAAACAAATCTTAAAAAAATTATCATAAAAATCTGATTTCTAAAAATTTCGTTGACAAAAAAATCTGTTTTTTAATAAAAAATAATTAAGATAAAAAGTAATTAATGAATAGGACAAAAAAGGCAATTAAAAATAATATATATAAAAAGACAAAAAAAAAAAAACAATTTTACATATATACCCTTTAACAATAAAATATTAAAAACATAATAAGACAAAATAAAATTAATATTAATTTTAACTACTTTTAATCTCATTCATCCATCTTCTTGATCTAATGACCAGAAAGTGGTTCTTACAACTGGAGGTGGTTTTCATTTTAGCGCTCCCCTATATATATATATATATATATATATATATATATATATATATATGGTTCTCACCCAAGTAGCATCGGATATTGAATTATTAGAACCATGTCTATATATATATGTGTAGTGTGAGGTTTATTGGGGAACATTAAAAAAGTGGGGAACAGTGGGGAACCGGCTCAAACAAACTCCGATTGGACTCATTCCTGCGGCGTTGGAACCGGTTCGTCAAACCCTAACTAGGATCTCTTAACCCTAATGTCACACCCCCAAAATCCACCTGCGGAGTACTACCGCTTGGAGGCGTGACTGACCAGGATCCAGCCACCAATCATATTGAACAAGCAAATAAGTAGTTATAAAATCCAACCAATACAATTGGTGTCCAAACAAAACATAGTTTCAGTTGCAAGCGGAAGCATAACGTTTAAAACCAAAACATAAGTTTAATTGTTTCAAAGTTTAACATGACCCACAGCTATCCGTGCCCCACAACGACTCTCTTCCATGCAAGCTCCAGCTAAGCACCTATTGACCTGCAAAGCATGTAGTAACGAGTCAACAACAAGTTGAGTGAGTTCACGGTTGGGTGTTCGTTTTAAGTTGTTTCGAAAACAGTTTCCTTTATCTGGCATCCTGCCGTGTGGGTTACCCCATATATTAAAAACGCGACATATTTATTCCCGGTTACCGTGGCAATCCAGCCGTGGGGGCTACCCCGTGTTAGTTATCTGGCATTTCGGCCGTGGGGGCTACCCCATGTATACACTAGACTCGTTACCATATCGACTGCTGACTGTAGTCATGTTTATGTGCCCTGAAACTGTCAATGTCTATCATCATTGACGTGCCCCAGATCCATTAGTTCACGCCCGTCCTCTGCGGCACGGTGTGAGGTTTGTCAGACCTAAATAGCGCTATCTAACTAATGACCCGCTCGCCATTGGCCCGGCGATTAAGTCGATATAAAATGAGGGACTTCGTGATAGAGTTTTGGTCTAGTACGAGTTATCTGTCCATAAGGACGAGGAATTTCATTCCTGAACCAATGCTGTCCTACCCAAGAGAGGACGAGGAACCCATGTTCCTTAACCCTATTCCCAACCCAGGGAATCCCATGCTTTGTAGAGGGTGTGAACTCACCTTAGTTTGCTCGGCAGATACACAGAACATCAAGTCTAGATGCTAGTGGTCAATCACGCCCTAACATAGTTGTACCATACAAGTCAGGTTCGTATTCGGGTTGTGCACGTATGTTTCTACACGTATGCTAGCACATTGCATGCAAGTATCTTTCATGGCAGTCCAACAACATTCATGTTCAATCAGTAACGTATAAGGTCCATGCATTAGGCCCAAATACTCAGGCCCGTAGCTGTGCAAGTCCATACATGATCAAGTGGTCTCGAGTCGAGACTGTGCGGTCTCTAGTCGAGACTGTACGGTCTCGAGTTGTAGTCTACAAGTTCTCGAGTCGCAACTGAAGAGGTCTCGGGTCATGCATGTAGTGGTCTCGAGTCGCAACTGGAGAGGTCTCAGGTCATGAGGTTTGTGTGCTGATCAAGTGTGGTTTCGAGTCGGGACTAGGGGTCCTTGACTCGCAACCTAGTGTCGAAACCGTGATCTCGAGTTGTCATCCATGTGGTCTCGAGTCGAGACAGGAGGTCTCGACAGGAACACCTGCTGACTTCCGACATTGTACTAAACCAATGAGGTTTTGATTTCATGCAACAATTGTGTACTATCCACTAAACATGTTTTCTTGTCTAGTTATTAACCAAAATGGATCAAACAATCAGATTTCAAAATATTCATAATACATTCATATCATATTCAACAAGTTCTTCCTATATTCAAGTCATGTTCTTCATCTTAGGGTTTTTTTTTTAGCATCAAGCTCTATGAACTTTAACATGATTATAACATGAACACTAATCAAAACACTCAAATAACTAATCCGATTTCCACATATATGCAGCCTTTTAACAAGCATTCGATTCTTAGCATAAGAGTATTCAATCCGATTAACATGGACATTATCTAATACGCATATACAAGCCGCTTTCATGAACATTAACAACTAATGGTTTAAACCTCATTCAAACACAAGATATCATTAACCCATCATGCAATATATCCGAAATCAAGACATGTTAACCGATTATCATCATCATACACATCAAGAACATCATCATGCTATTTCATCAAGGCAAGTAGCATCATTCGTCACATAAACACCTAGTGAGCATCTAGAAACACTAACCGATTGTGAAAGGCACCGAGATGGTAAAGAAGATGAATAAAATGGAGTGTCCGAGTGTTGGTGATAAGCTTGACCGAGTCCTTGTTGATGCCGCTTTGATCCGAGAGATAGGAGGGGGAAGATGATGTTTGATCTCTAGAGTTTTAGTGAGAGGATGTGGGAGTGTGTGTGTGGATTGCCCAAAGAATGGCAAGGTTGGCTATCACTAAGGATTATATACTTGTTCCACATTGGTGCACCCTAATGGGCTTCGGGAAGACTAAAGGGGTGCGTGGCCCGATCCGGCCCAACTGTTACTGTTCACTCGAGACCGTATGGTCTCGAGTCGGGTCCTTGGTTCTCGGCTCACTAAACATATTCACATACTATACATACAAGCATACATATAAACATAACACATAATCGCATAGAATGTTCGCTTATATCATTAAACCAACAAGTCAACTAGTCACACGTTTAAGCATGTTACATCGAGATACAAATGAAAGGTTCTAAATTTCGAGTTGTCACATCATCCCCAAGTTGAAAGTAATTTCGTCCCGAAATTTGGTAAGCACTCACTGAGGAAGCTAGTTAATTTGTATGGTTTTCCCGGTTTTCCTGGGGTGTCACATCCACCCCCCGTTGATCTGGAATTTCGTCCCGAAATTCCGTAGCTTCAGCCTCAGTAGTGGTTGTACTATTTGCGAACAGTTGGGGATACTTTTGTTTCATCCGATCTTCGCGTTCCCAGGTGAACTCTGGGCCGCGACGTGAGTTCCAACGAACTCGAACGAGTGGTATTCTAGTGCTCTTGAGGACCTTAACATCCCGGTCTGTGATCTCGACTGGTTCCTCGACGAATCGTAACTGCTTGTCGATAGTGAGTTCCTTCAGGGGAACTATGTGGGTCTCATCTGACAGACACTTCTTCAGATTCGACACGTGAAAAACGTTGTGAACTGCACCGAGTTCTGCTGGTAAGTTCAGTCTGTAGGCCACCCTGCCTATTTTCTCAATGATTTCGAAGGGTCCAACGTATCGTGGGTTAAGTTTGCCTCGTTTACCAAAACGAACCACACCCTTCCAGGGTGAAACTTTGAGTAGTACCCGCTCCCCAACCTGGAGCTCTAGTGGTTTCCTGCCCTTATCGGCGTAGACTTTCTGACGGTCACGAGCTGCCGCCATGCGTTTTCGTATTTGAGTAATTTGTTCGGTTGTGTCTACCACATGTTCTGGACCAGTGATCTGACTATCTCCCACCTCTGCCCAACAAAGAGGTGACCGGCATTTATGTCCGTACAATGCCTCAAACGGAGCAGCTTTAATGCTGGTGTGGTAGCTGTTATTGTACGAGAATTCCACAAGTGGCAGATGCTTCTCCCAGCTGTTGCCAAAGTCGATTACACATGCACGAAGCATGTCTTCTAAGGTTTGAATAGTGCGCTCGGACTGCCCGTCCGTCTGAGGGTGATACGCTGTGCTCATGTCTAATCGTGAGCCAAAGGATTTGTGCATCGCTTGCCACAGTTCTGAAGTGAAACGTGCATCTCGATCCGAGATAATAGAGGTGGGCACCCCGTGCCTCGAAACAACTTCCTTGAGGTATATTTCTGCAAGAGTGGAGAATTTATCCGTCTCCTTGATAGCCAGGAAGTGTGCAGACTTGGTAAGTCGATCCACGATCACCCAAATAGTATCGTTTCCGTGCTGGGATCTAGGCAGGCCAGTAACGAAATCCATGGAAATTTGCTCCCATTTCCATTGTGGTATTTCTGGTTGTTGGAGTAGGCCTGAGGGTTTCTGGTATTCAGACTTGACTCTCGCACAAGTCAAACACTTGCTGACGTAAGTTGCTATGTGGGCCTTCATGCTAGGCCACCAATACGTAGTTTTGATATCGTGGTACATCTTATCCGAACCAGGGTGTACCGAGTAGCGAGACTTGTGTGCTTCATCCATCACAAGCTCTCGTAGGTTGCCATAGAGTGGGACCCAAACACGTCCCGTTACGTAGTAAGCACCGTCTTCCTTCTGTTCCAAGCGCTGCCTCGATCCACGTAGGGCTTCAGCCCTGACGTTTTCGGGTTTCAGTGCTTCTATCTCAGCAGCTCGTATCTGGGAGGGAAGACTAGAATGGATCGTGAGTTGTAAAGCTCGTACGCGCTTAGGCGCAGTGTCCTTTCGACTGAGGGCGTCAGCCACAACATTGGCCTTGCCCGGGTGATACCTGATCGAGCACTCGTAGTCATTCAGTAGCTCGACCCATCGTCGTTGTCGCATATTCAGTTCTTTCTGTTTGAAAATGTGCTCGAGGCTCCTGTGGTCGGTGTAGATGGCGCACTTGGTACCGTACAAGTAATATCGCCATAACTTAAGTGCAAAAACAACAGCTCCCAGCTCTAAGTCGTGTGTAGTGTAGTTTCTTTCATGAACCTTGAGTTGGCGTGAGGCGTAGGCTATAACCTTATGTCGTTGCATCAATACACAACCAAGACCTTGAATTGATGCGTCGCAGTAGACCGCGAAGTCGTCTGTGCCCTCTGGCAAGGAAAGGATAGGTGCGCTACAAAGCCTATCCTTTAGGTGCTGAAATGCCAACTCCTATGCATTTCCCCATCGATAAACCACTCCTTTTTGCGTTAGTGAGGTGAGAGGCTGTGCAATCTTGGAAAAATCCTTAATGAACCTCCTGTAGTAACCTGCCAAACCCAAGAATTGGCGAATCTCCTTTGGTGTACGAGGTGCAGGCCAGTTCTTAATCGAATCTACCTTGGATGGATCAACGTGAATCCCATCCTTGTTTACCACGTGGCCTAGGAAATGGACTTCTCGAAGCCAGAAGTCGCATTTCGAGAACTTTGCATAAAGCTGTTCTGTTCGAAGGAGTTCCAGAATGAGTCGCAGATGCTGCTCGTGTTCCTCCAGACTCTTAGAATAGATCAGGATGTCGTCGATGAATACTATAACGAACTTATCCAGGTAAGGCTTGCATACTCGGTTCATCAAGTCCATGAAAACCGCAGGTGCGTTTGTCAGCCCAAAAGGCATGACCAGAAACTCATAGTGCCCATAGCGAGTTCTGAAGGCTGTTTTGGAGACGTCCTCTTCTCGGACTCTCAGCTGGTGATAACCTGATCTCAAATCGATCTTCGAATAGTAGCTCGACCCTTGCAGCTGGTCGAACAAGTCGTCTATACGCGGTAGAGGATAACGGTTCTTCACCGTCACCTTGTTGAGTTCCCGGTAGTCGATGCACATTCTGAAGGTACCGTCCTTCTTCTTTACAAATAGTACTGGAGCTCCCCAGGGCGATGAGCTAGGACGAATAAAACCTTTATCCAAGAGCTCTTGTAGTTGCGTAGAGAGTTCTTCCAACTCTGATGGAGCTAAACGGTAAGGTGCACGAGCTATAGGCGCAGCTCCAGGAGCTAGTTCAATCTGAAATTCGACTTGGTGATGGGGCGGAAGACCAGGTAATTCCTCAGGAAATACCTCCGGATAGTCGCGTACAACTGGAAAATCTTCTATCTTCTTCTCTTTTTCCGAGGTGTCAGTAACGAGAGCCAAAATGGCAGTGTGGCCCTTTAACAAGCACTTCTGGGCCTTAAGGAGAGAGATGACGTTCTCAACGGCACTTCTCTTGTCGCCACGAATCATGAGAGGTTCACCACCGGAACTTGGAATACGGACAACCTTCTCGTTGCAAAGGATCTCTGCTCGGTGTTGGGATAACCAATCCATCCCAATGACAACGTCGAAACTACCCAAGGCGATAGGGATAAGGTCGATAGAGAAGGTCTGGTCAGCGAGGATAAGTTTACAACCCTTGACTACGTGTGTGGCCTCTAAACTTTTACCATTTGCTAGTTCTACCGTGTGCTTGTTGTTCAAAGGTGTTGGAATACGCTTAAGCATTCGACTAACTTCTAGTGACATGTAGCTAGTATCGGCACCCGAATCAAATAAAACTGTAACATAAAATTCGTCGAGAAGGAACTTACCTGCCACAACATTGGGGTCATTCCTTGCTTCACCTTGGCCGATCACGAACGCCCGCTGATACGTGGTCGAAATCCGGTGCTTGTAATCGTTTAATTTGATGTTTTTACACAAGTTTTAGTTTCGAATTGCCTACTCTTGATTAGATATGTGTTTTGCAGGTTTAACAGAGTTTAAGGAGCTTTTCGGGAGCTTTACGAGTCACTGGAGCGAAAACGGAACCACCGGGATGTGAAACGGGTCAACCGGACTCAAGAAATGGACGAAACAGAAAAGCAAGCATCTAGGCACCATCGCCGACGCCCACATGGGCCGTCCCCGACGGTTGACAGAACTTTCCGTGGCCAGAATTCACCGTAGACAGCGAGATTGACCGTCGGCATCAGAAGACAAACTACGCACCGTCGCCGACGGACACATCCACCGTCGGCGACGGCATCTCTATGTGTGCATCGCGAATTTTGTTTGATTGGGGGATGTAACGAGTTTAAAGACTTCCTCACCAACCAATTTCGGGAGTTACACTTGTTGGGAGTTTTGAAACTTGTTCTTGGAGCCACAATTGACCTATCTTTCACCTACCATCCACCTACCTTCATCTTTACAACCCGAAATCATCATCAAGAATCATCACCATCATCACAATTAATCCATCATCCACAAACCCTAATTCTTTAACCAAACCTCATCATTCACCATTCTCAAGGCTTCAAGATGACTCTTTCCGCATTCCAAGCATCCGGTGATCAAGTTGCATCAACCATGAGCGGCTAATCATCTCGGTTTCACCCCGGTGTAGGAAGTGGTTAATTTTAGGGTTTCAATTTGTTCTTGTTTCATCTTAGTGACAATTTGTATTTGGTTTTTGAAACTTTTGACAATAGTATTACATTTGTTACGAATTCGTGAATTGTCGAACGATGTTAAAAGTTATGACTTTGCGAAACGGTGATATGTAATTGTAGGTTGTCGTTGTTAGGATTTACTTGTGTTGATTACAAAGTGTCTTTTTGTCCGTTCTTCAGGGCGTTGATAGCTAGTAGCACCTAAGTCACGGTACACTAAATCCGTTAATCGAATGCATTTGAGTTGAAGCTAAAACTTGTAGAAACCCTAGGTTAACAATTACCGAAACCGGGCGTGATTCCTTTTTATTATTATTGTTCTAGTATCCAAAATTCTTGAAATCGTTAATTAGTAGTTGTTATTCATTTTCATCACATCATCTAGTTTAAAATCATATCTTCCAAATAAACAAAAACACAAAATTATTCTAGTAAGCTTCATAAATTGTGACAATTGTTTTAATTCATTCGAATCCACACACAAACCACATACTCTTCGTGGTTCGACCCCTTACTACCACTAACACATTGTTAAGGGTAATTTGGGCTTATAAATATTATCTTTGACCGGAGCGCGACACTCCGATCACCCGCCCCCTGGCACCATTGTTGTTGTTGTTCCCATTGTTACCATTCTCCTGGTTGTTGTTGTTGTTGTTGTTCTGGTTCCTGTTCAGTTGGGGACAAACTCTCTTGAAGTGGCCCTCAGCTCCACACTGAAAGCACCCTTTGTTATCACCCTGCTGCTGCTGCTGGTGCTGGTTCTGTTGAGCTTGTTGACGATTCTGATTGGCGGGGTACAAGCTCCTGCAATCCTTTGCAGCGTGACCTGGCTTGTTGCACCGATGACAGTTGCCCCTGGTGCATGGCCCGCTGTGGTGCAGGCTGCAGCGATTGCATTTGGGGTGATTCCCTTTGTACCCACCATGACTTTGACCACCAGATGATTGCTGACTAGGGCTCTTGTAGTCATCAGTCTTTCTCTGCTGAGACTGAGACTGAACAGAAGTCGACCCCTTACTTGAAGTTCCATCTCATTTCCGTTTGTTGTCGCTAAGAGCACCTGGAGTAGTTGCAGCACCTATGCGCTTTGGTAACCGGTTCTGCTCCACCGCCTGATCCGTGAGACGGTGAGCCAATTGCACAACTTGCTGGATAGTGGCGAGGTTTGCTGAAGTCACATGACTTTGGATCTCTGGCACTAAGCCCTTAAGAAATAGTTCGATGCGTTTGAAGGGAGGATCCACCATAGTAGGGCACAAAATTGCTAGTTCATTTGATCTTTTCACATAAGCTTCAATCTCTGACCCCGTCATCTTGAGGTTGAAGAACTCCACTTCCAGTTTGTGAATCTCATCACGACTGCAGTATTCTTCCTTGATCATTTCTTTAAAGTTCTCCCATGGGGTGGCATTAGCAGCAACCAACCCCAGCATTTGGACCTGAGCGTTCCACCATGTGAGGGCTAAACCCTCGAGAGTACCGGTAGCATACTTCACCCTGCGCGCCTCAGGGCATTCACACATTTCGAACACCGATTCTAGTTTCTCAAACCAGTGGAGGAGGCCTACGGCTCCTTCAGTGCCGCTAAAAGTAGTTGGTCGGCAGTCCATGAAAGTTTTAAAAGTGCACACAGGTGGCTGAGCATGCTGACCTATTATGGGAGAAAGAAAGACAGAGTTTAACACAAAGGTTGGTTCACGAGAGTAGGATTCTAAAGACCCTAGAATGAGTTTGGACTGTCGGATATACCTCCTGCGTGTGCAACTGCCAGTGCCGCAGCAACTCGTTCGTTAATCAGAGCCGTCAACTGGGCTTGTGTCATGTTTACGCGTCCAGACATGATCTTCACATCAAGAGGAACGTGAGTGAGAGGGGTTCGTGAAAATGCGATGACAGAAGAGAGTAAGCACACACGTGTTCAAGCAACAATAGTTATGCTAACCAAGCATACCACGAGCAATGTACTATGTAACTAACAAGTAGGCAATATATGCATAGATCCTATCACCTAGAATGTCGAGCCTTGCATGTGAAGTGAAGCGTCGTTGTGGATCGTAGAGCACTGTACCGGTTATAGTCTGATTTTAATAAAACCTTTTCCTTTATTAAAACCAAGTTCTCTATAACCAATGGCTCTGATACCAATCTGTCACACCCCCAAAATCCACCTGCGGAGTACTACCGCTTGGAGGCGTGACTGACCAGGATCCAGCCACCAATCATATTGAACAAGCAAATAAGTAGTTATAAAATCCAACCAATACAATTGGTGTCCAAACAAAACATAGTTTCAGTTGCAAGCGGAAGCATAACGTTTAAAACCAAAACATAAGTTTAATTGTTTCAAAGTTTAACATGACCCACAGCTATCCGTGCCCCACAACGACTCTCTTCTATGCAAGCTCCAGCTAAGCACCTATTGACCTGCAAAGCATGTAGTAACGAGTCAACAACAAGTTGAGTGAGTTCACGGTTGGGTGTTCGTTTTAAGTTGTTTCGAAAACAGTTTCCTTTATCTGGCATCCTGCCGTGGGGGTTACCCCATATATTAAAAACGCGACATATTTATTCCCGGTTACCCTGGCAATCCAGCCGTGGGGGCTACCCCGTGTTAGTTATCTGGCATTTCGGCCGTGGGGGCTACCCCATGTATACACTAGACTCGTTACCATATCGACTGCTGACTGTAGTCATGTTTATGTGCCCTGAAACTGTCAATGTCTATCATCATTGACGTGCCCCAGATCCATTAGTTCATGCCCGTCCTCTGCGGCACGGTGTGAGGTTTGTCAGACCTAAATAGCGCTATCTAACTAATGACCCGCTCGCCATTGGCCCGGCGATTAAGTCGATATAAAATGAGGGACTTCGTGATAGAGTTTTGGTCTAGTACGAGTTATCTGTCCATAAGGACGAGGAATTTCATTCCTGAACCAATGCTGTCCTACCCAAGAGAGGACGAGGAACCCATGTTCCTTAACCCTATTCCCAACCCAGGGAATCCCATGCTTTGTAGAGGGTGTGAACTCACCTTAGTTTGCTCGGCAGATACACAGAACGTCAAGTCTAGATGCTAGTGGTCAATCACGCCCTAACATAGTTGTACCATACAAGTCAGGTTCGTATTCGGGTTGTGCACGTATGTTTCTACACGTATGCTAGCACATTGCATGCAAGTATCTTTCATGGCAGTCCAACAACATTCATGTTCAATCAGTAACGTATAAGGTCCATGCATTAGGCCCAAATACTCAGGCCCGTAGCTATGCAAGTCCATACATGATCAAGTGGTCTCGAGTCGAGACTGTGCGGTCTCTAGTCGAGACTGTGCGGTCTCGAGTTGTAGTCTACAAGTTCTTGAGTCGCAACTGAAGAGGTCTCGGGTCATGCATGTAGTGGTCTCGAGTCGCAACTGGAGAGGTCTCGGGTCATGAGGTTTGTGTGCTGATCAAGTGTGGTTTCGAGTCGGGACTAGGGGTCCTTGACTCGCAGCCTAGTGTCGAAACCGTGATCTCGAGTTGTCATCCATGTGGTCTCGAGTCGAGACAGGAGGTCTCGACAGGAACACCTGCTGACTTCCGACATTGTACTAAACCAATGAGGTTTTGATTTCATGCAACAATTGTGTACTATCCACTAAACATGTTTTCTTGTCTAGTTATTAACCAAAATGGATCAAACAATCAGATTTCAAATATTCATAACACATTCATATCATATTCAACAAGTTCTTCCTATATTCAAGTCATGTTCTTCATCTTAGGGTTTTTTTTTTTTTAGCATCAAGCTCTGTGAACTTTAACATGATTATAACATGAACACTAATCAAAACACTCAAATAACTAATCCGATTTCCACATATATGCAGCCTTTTAACAAGCATTCGATTCTTAGCATAAGAGTATTCAATCCGATTAACATGGACATTATCTAATACGCATATACAAGCCGCTTTCATGAACATTAACAACTAATGGTTTAAACCTCATTCAAACACAAGATATCATTAACCCATCATGCAATATATCCGAAATCAAGACATGTTAACCGATTATCATCATCATACACATCAAGAACATCATCATGCTATTTCATCAAGGCAAGTAGCATCATTCGTCACATAAACACCTAGTGAGCATCTAGAAACACTAACCGATTGTGAAAGGCACCGAGATGGTAAAGAAGATGAATAAAATGGAGTGTCCGAGTGTTGGTGATGAGCTTGACCGAGTCCTTGTTGATGCCGCTTTGATCCGAGAGATAGGAGGGGGAAGATGATGTTTGATCTCTAGAGTTTTAGTGAGAGGATGTGGGAGTGTGTGTGTGGATTGCCCAAAGAATGGCAAGGTTGGCTATCACTAAGGATTATATACTTGTTCCACATTGGTGCACCCTAATGGGCTTCGGGAAGACTAAAGGGGTGCGTGGCCCGATCCGGCCCAACTGTTACTGTTCACTCGAGACCGCATGGTCTCGAGTCGGGTCCTTGGTTCTCGGCTCACTAAACATATTCACATACTATACATACAAGCATACATATAAACATAACACATAATCGCATAGAATGTTCGCTTATATCATTAAACCAACAAGTCAACTAGTCACACGTTTAAGCATGTTACATCGAGATACAAATGAAAGGTTCTAAATTTCGAGTTGTCACACCTAAACCCTAAATCATAACCCCTAAACCCTAAATATATTAGGGTTTGGCTTTTATGGTTTAGCTTTAGGGTTTGGCTCATCGCCGAAAACCTGCAACTCGCCGGACGCTTCAGAAATTCTCCGGACGCATCCCGAGCATGATGTCTCGCTCTAAGAACACGTCTCATGGCCATGTGTCCATTTTTTTTTGGGTTTCGGTTGAATGACTCATCTCATGCTTGAAATACTCATCCCACACATGATGTCCCGTTCCAAGAGGGCATGAGCTGGCTATTTTCATAAATCATTTTGGTCTTTGGCCATTTTGGTAATTTTCCCAAAACGGATTCCCCTTAAACGTCACCCATAAACCAAACGGTTCATGCTAACTTCCATCTTATTTTCTAAAATACTTCAAGGCTAACTGCCTTAGCATCTACTTATTATTTTTGAAGTTTCACTTTAGGTCGTGCTTCATAATATCAAATTTGATCAGGAATCCATTCGGCTCACCATAACAATTCAAAAGTCACAATTAAAGTGTGACACTATTATATGAATATAAGAACCTTCAAACCATGGTTTAAAAGAAATGGGTACGTAGAGATGATAAGAGATTAGAGATTATACAAGAAGCTTGTGAAGCATGCATGTTTATCGGGGATAGCAATAAATCGGGTATTGACTTTGTTTCATACCTAATTGTAAAACAATTTTGGCTAGTTACCTTTTGGGTTTGTCGGGTATGAGGCATTCACAGATATAAAGTATACTCATTAGTTTAAAAAAAATACTCGTTAAGATTTTCAACTATATATATTTTTTATTTTAATATAATTTTATGTTTCTAACAACTACGATAAATTATAATGTGACAAACTAAACACATATCATCATCACCATAAAATGTTTGAAATATATAAAATATGAAATTTCATGATTATATAAATCTCATAGAATAATTTTGTATTTCATAGCATAGCGTACACATATGAATAATATCTTTAAAATATATATATCAATCAAATGAAGTATTACTAAATAAAGATGAAGGGAAAAATCAAAAATTCTGGTATAGCTCGGGTAGACAGTTGCATAGGTTCAAGTAATCAAGCTTAGATATTATTAGCACAGAATATTATGATATAATGGCCTTCGATATTTAGAGATATTATTTGTCCAATGATTGTGTAGTTTACCAAAGTTAGGTGATTGTATACAGCAATGTAATTGATTCTGTAATCCCTACATAAGGGGATCTCATATTGTGAATGAAGGCATCGATTACTTGTGATATCATAACCTCTGTTATGGTATCAGAGCCTACCTTCAATTTTTTTCTATAATCTTTCTTTCTTTTTTGATTTGCTGCAATGGTAGATAAAGAAGATTCAAGCTCCTCCGATAATGGAACCGAAACCAAACACAACCCCCTTCATCCAGCCTATTCTGTAACCAATGTGAATAACAAAATACGTACCTTAGATGGCAAAAAGGTCTCATACTCATCCTGGACACAGCTCTTCAAGCTTCACGCTACCGCCTACAAAGTTATGGATCACATTGACGGAACAATCGAAGCACCCGCTACAACCGATGATGGCTACGGCCATTGGAAGGAGATTGATTCACTCGTGCTACAATGGATTTTTAGCACAATCTCTGATGATTTGCTGACCCATGTTCTCGAACCAAACACAACCGCTCGAGCAGCCTGGTTGAAACTCGAAAACATCTTCCTTAGCAACAAAGGTTCTAAACGTGCAGCCCTTGAAAAACAATTCTGCAACCTCACTCTCGGTATGTGTGCCTCACTTGATGATTACGCTCAAAAGTTACGTGAACTCGCCAATCAGTTAGGCGATGTGGGCCAAATGGTGGAAGAATCAAGGCTTGTTATGCAACTCGTACGCGGCCTTCCCCGTGAATTCGTTGTTATCGGCACTATCATCAATCAGCAATCCCCCTCATGGGATGAAGCCCGTAGTATGCTTTATGACGAACAACAAAGACAAGCTGCAAGACAACCCGATACTGTCTTGGCCGCCACTTCTGGAGATCCGAATACCAATCAGACGCAGCAACAACACTTTCAATTTGGGGGAAATCGGCCCTATCAACAGCAGCCTCCACAGGGATACCAAGGCTACCAGGGCCGTGGTCGTGGCTATCGTGGCCGTGGGCGCAACCAAAGGGGCAGAGGACGTGGTCGGTACCAACAAGGGTACTCTCAATGGTACCCACAACAACAACCAACCCACGGACCCTCCGCTTACACACCCTCCTAGACACCACCACCCTCACCCTACCCCTCACAACCCTTTTACGCCAACCCAGCCCTTCAACAACCACTCACCACATACGACCCCAACATCCATCAACCTGCTCATACCGCCTTCAACCCACCTGTTCCAAGCCAACCGATGCAGCCCCCACCACCACAGGCTCACTTGGCTTCGGCTCCACCCCTGCCACCACGAATCCTCACTATTCCTTCACCGGGTTCACCGACTATAGTCCGAATGACTTAGCCAACACTATGCAACAAGTTAATCTTGGGCAGAATGAACCAATGTGGAAAATGGACACCGGGGCTACCACTCACTACACACCAAATCAAGGTATGATTTCTTCCCCTGTTTCTTCTTTTGATAAACGTCCTATTCTTGTCGGAAATGGGGAATCTATACCCGTTCACGGATCCGGTCATTGCACTTACAATGTGCCCAACCATACCTATAAATTGAACAATATTCTTTACACTCCTAACATCATCACCAACCTTTTGTCTGTCCGTAAGTTTAATATTGATAATAAAACATCCATAGAATTTGACCCATATGGTTTTACTGTGAAGGACCTCAAGAGTGGAACACCAATTTCCCGCCACAATAGCACTGGGGACTTGTACCCGCTCACTCCACCAACACCTCCTACTGCTTTGCTGTCCACATCATCTACTCAATGGCATAATCGGCTTGGTCATCCTGGCGAAGCTATTTTGAATTTATTATGTTCTCGTTTTTCCATTTCATGTAATAAGACCACTTTGTCTGGCTTATGCCATTCGTGTCAACTTGCAAAACATAAGCGTTTACCTTTTTACGATTCAAATTCTGTTACATGTGCTCCTTTTGATATTATTCACTGTGACTTATGGACATCCCCACTACTTAGTAAATCTGGATACAAATATTACATGGTGCTTATTGATAATTTCACTCATTTTGTATGGGTTTACCCACTAAAATACAAATCTGAAACATTTGCCAATTTTGCTAAATTTCATGCTTTTGTTCGTACCCAATTTCGTACAAATATCAAAGCCTTTCAATGCGACCTTGGTGGCGAGTTTGACAACAATGACTTCAAAAACTTCGCTCACACCCATGGTTTTGTTTTCCGTTTCTCGTGCCCTCAAACTTCCCCTCAAAACGGTCGTTCGGAGCGTATGATCCGGCGACTCAATCACATCATCCGCACTTTGCTAACTCATGCCCACCTTCCAGGTACCTTGTGGGTTGAGGCGTTGCACACGGCCGTTTACCTTCATAACATACTTCCCACCAAAAGACTCAATCTGTCCACCCCATATCTTGCTCTATATCACAGAATCCCAACCTATGATCATCTTCGCACGTTTGGATGTGCTTGCTATCCTAATACCTCCGCCACCCAACCCAACCGTCTATGCGACCGCTCCGTTCGGTGCATATTCCTTGGTTACCCACCCGATTTTCGGGGCTACCGATGCTACGATCCCATCTCAGGAAAAGTACTCATTTCCCGACATGTTACATTTGATGAAACCACATTTCCTTACACCGAACCTCTACCACCCACTTCTTACTCCTTCCTCGAGGACCAACTACCACCCTTCCATTTCTCCTTCCCAAACCCTCTACTATATACGCCTCTCTCATCTCCTGTCCATCCCTCTACCCCACCTCCTCCTCCAGTCATGTCGCCTCAACCACCACCACCACCTTCCTCCCAAATGCCCCCACCCCCACCTCCCCACACGTCCACGTCACAATCGACACCGTCCCAGCCCCAACCCACACACCAAATGACCACTCGGTCTAGAGCCGGGATCCATAAACCCATTACCCGTCTCAACCTAAACACCATCTCCTCACCCAACATCTCTCCCATACCCACCTCCTATGCCCAAGCCCGATCGGATCCTAATTGGGTAAGTGCCATGGAAGACGAGTTTAGGGCCCTAAAAAAGAATGACACATGGGAACTTGTACCTAGACCATCCGACCGACCAGTTATTCGGTGCATGTGGCTATATCGCCACAAATTCAAGGTAGATGGAACACTTGACAGGTATAAAGCGCGTTTGGTGGTTAACGGAAAATCACAGACGGTGGGGATCGATTGTCATGATACGTTTAGTCCGGTTGTCAAACCAGCCACAATCCGCACCGTTCTTACGCTGGCAGTTTCTTGATCTTGGCCGATTAATCAGTTGGACGTTAAAAATGCCTTTTTTCCATGGGGACCTTCAAGAAACAGTATATATGCATCAACCTACAGGTTTTGTGGATCCTACGGCACCTACACACGTGTGTCGTCTCAAGC
This sequence comes from Helianthus tuberosus, assembly GCA_030545235.1. Taxonomy (NCBI): domain Eukaryota; kingdom Viridiplantae; phylum Streptophyta; class Magnoliopsida; order Asterales; family Asteraceae; genus Helianthus; species Helianthus tuberosus. Next base: position 185,108,948 of record CM060417.1, read on the forward strand.
GTTCTCTGTATGGGCTTAAACAAGCTCCTCGTGCCTGGTACACTCGCTTCTCCACATATATTACAGCACACGGGTTCACCAATAGCAAGTGCGATAACAGCCTGTTCATATATTCGCACGGGGGGAAAGCTTGCATATCTACTCCTATATGTTGATGACATTATTATTACTGGGTCCAATTCTGGATTAGTGCGCACCATCATTAACACGCTGTCTCGGGAGTTTTCTATGACCGATTTGGGTCCCTTGCATCATTTCTTAGGCATCTCTGTTGTACGCAATACACATGGCTTGTTTTTATCACAGGCAACTTATGCACGGGATATTGTTCATCGAGCCGGCATGGCCTCTTGCAAACCTTGCGCCACTCCAGTAGACACATCCAACAAACTAAGTGCTGCCATCGGAACCCCGCTCCCAGACGGTTCAGTTTATCGGGCACTTGCTGGTGCATTGCAATACCTCACAATCACCCGGCCGAACCTTACTTACGCAGTACAACAAATTTGCTTGTTTATGCATACTCCCACAGATGCACACCTTAATTTTATGAAAAGAGTTATTCGTTATGTTAGTGGCACACTCGACTATGGCATTCACATTATCGCTACCCCTGCAATGTCCTTGACCGCCTACTCTGATGCCGACTGGGCCGGATGCCCGAATTCTAGGCGTTCTACGTCTGGATATTGTGTATTCTTCGGCGACAATCTGATCTCTTGGTCGTCCAAGCGTCAGGCCACCATTTCACGTTCCAGCGCAGAGGCAGAGTATCGGGGAGTTGCAAATGCTGTGGCAGAGACAACATGGATACGCAACTTATTATCCGAATTGTATGTCTCGGTGCCCAAAGCGACCATTGTTTACTGTGATAACATATCGGCCGTCTATTTATCCGAAAATCTGGTCCAACATCAACGTACAAAACACGTTGAAATAGACATTCATTTCGTTCGGGAAAAGGTTCGCCTCGGTCATGTTCGGGTTCTTCATATTCCTTCAGGTGCTCAATATGCAGACATCTTTACAAAGGGGTTGCCTCGGCAATCTTTTCAATCGTTTCGTACCAGTTTGAGCGTTCGTCCTCCTCCCACTCCAACTGCGAGGGAATATTAGCACAGAATATTATGATATAATGGCCTTCGATATTTAGAGATATTATTTGTCCAATGATTGTGTAGTTTACCAAAGTTAGGTGATTGTATACAGCAATGTAATTGATTCTGTAACCCCTACATAAGGGGATCTCATATTGTGAATGAAGGCATCGATTACTTGTGATATCATAACCTCTGTTAGATATAACTTAATCTCATACTCGTCCCTTACCTAGAAAATAGTTGCATAGGTTTGGGTAATCAAGCTAGATATAACTTAATCTCATACTCGTCCCATACCTAGAAAATATTTTTTTTCAACCTCATACCTGGTTGCATATCCGAATAGCTATCTCATATGTTTCGAATTTCGGTATTCCCTTCCGACATTGTTTTTTTTTTTAATCATCCCTAATGTCAATATCGAGTAATTATTTCTCATTAACATTAATTTATTCATTCATAACCATATCCACCCTATAAAACACATTAATGAATATTTAAAGTTGAATAATTTATTATTTTATGCCATATAATTTGTTAAAAGTAAAAGTGAGTATTTAAAGTTGGGCAAGATATCCAATCAAAAGTGATGGTTTCTTTCCATGTCCTACCCATGAAACAAAACCAAACCAAACCAATATACATATGTTATGTTATGTTGATGTGATCTCCCACATGTTGCAGTTCCTTTCTCATATTAATTAGTGGAGCACTGCCGTAATGACCAAAAAGCCTCCTTTTCTTCGTCTCGTTTCACATGTATTTGTGCTCCAAATGAAGTCATTTCACACATACATACATACTTAAGAAGCATGAACCCAAGCGGGTCGGTACTTCTACGGTGTTGAATACGGATATGACCACACCTCGTCGTCCTCGCCCGAATCATAGACCTGCAAATAAAAAGAAAAGAGAAAAACGGGGATGTAGAGACAGCCGGTAGGGGAAGAATCCCCTATTTCCAGCTACAAAAGTGTGTTGCCCTCTATCTCATGCCCTAATAAGGAGGTGGAGACCTTCGTATATAGGAGATATGGGAAACCCTAACCTCAATGGGGCAGGCCCAATTAGGGGTTGTCTCTACAAGCCCACAGCCTAGTGTAGTATATAAACTACAACGCGCTGGGCTTCGCGGGTTAGTACGCAATAATAATAATATTAACATAAGAGACGATAAGTAATGTGTAGCCATTTGGGCCGGGTCAAGTACCTTCCCTCGTCATGTCCCCCAAGTCTAGTTTTGCTCCCGCGTGCAAGCGCTGGGAGTAGTACTGGACTTGTTAGGAGCCCGGGAGTGAATATCACTAATTTTAGGCTTACATGCCGTCCGGGTGAGAGAGAGTCGCTGGCCACGTTTGTTGTGGTTGTCGTTAGCTGTGAGTGGAGATAATGGAGCAACGAATAGTACATGATTGCTCATCGTAGAAATTGGTTGGGTAAACCTGGCGCACGCTGATTGGTTATAGACAATTGTCGTTTGAATTACCATGATCTTCTTAAGGTTATACGTACGTGGTTAAGTCCTGCGTATGAGCCTTGGAACAGGCTGAGTTTTGGTAGTTCAGTGTTTCGCCCTTAGATGACTTTTGCGGGTGTGGCCCTGCCTTAGCGGTGCGCACACAGTCGTGTGGGCTACTGTAGAATATCCACCCTGTGGTGTGACTTTTGTTGGTTAACATATGGTGCGCTAACGGCGTTCAACTCATTGAATGAATTGATGTTGATGTGACGACGGTCCCTACCACGCGTCCGTGTCATCGGGATCTCCGTTGTCGTAATGTGCAGCCATTGGTGGTCATAGATGCACATGCAGATGTTATGCCACCTTAGGCGAATGTAGAACTGCTGGCGGTTGTACCAGCCGTCGTTATTGATGATCCGATTATAGCAATCATCGTTGCAGTCGGGAAGAATGTTATACAATGCACCCCTGCAGAGGTGCTAGCTATGCTCAGTTACCTCGGAAGGGTGCTTAGAGCGTTATTTATGTTCCCCACAATGTTTTTATGATTGTGGGACAAGTACTTGGTTTTTCATCAGTGGTTGTGCATCTATTACCAAGATACCCACTAGAGTAGTAGTGGTTGAATACATCTATTACCAAGATGCCCACTCTTAGCGCTGTATAATTTGATCATCTGACTTTGTTATTATGAAAAAGTATATCGTGTCAGAGTTGTTTTTTACCGTGATATGTAGTTCAACTGCGGTGGTAATATTTTGTACCGTAATATGCAGTTTAAATGCGATGGTATGTTGTGTTTACAAATGTTTATATGAACACTTGTAGATATGCGAAAGTGCTTTATAATGCACATGGCGTTAATGAACACTTGAATAACAAAGTGCTTTCTACGCGCTTGGCGTGAGTGAACACTCATTGAGATAATAAAATGCTTTATACGCGCTAGGCATGAATGAGCACTTTATGTAAGCTACAACGTGCTTTTTCTGGACGCGCATTGGCGTGGGAAAGACTTATAGTAAGTCGCATGTCTATTTAAATTACCTCGCCAACTATGGCGTGAGGGTTTTTTGTTATCCATGCCGCATATTGGCGTGGAGAATACACATCCGAATAAGTATTTTTCCTGTCGCATAGCGTGTGGAATACTTATTCGAATAATCAAGTATATTGGTTTTGTCTTGCGTTTGTCTTGACAGGCAAATTGCATATGTTGTGTCAAGTGGTGTAGTCGACAACCAAATGGTGTGAGAAGTATAAATATCGTCTGGCGTATTGAAACACCCACATTATATAAGAACCGATGCGGGATAATGTGCCGTGGATATCACCTTAATGGGCAGCCTGAGTGGCGATTATCACTTTTAAGGCGTAATGGTGCTATGCCCTGCTAGTCCCCCAGTTCAATGCTGCTAAAGTATGTTAGTAGGTTTGAACTTGATAGGTACTAAAAAGAAATCGGCAAGTAAATATCGACACTTTTTGTTTAGTGTTCAATTCTAATAGGCCCTCTTTTAATATATGAAAGAATTCTCAGGTCATCTTGAAAAGCAAATATATACCTTACGGCGTATTCCATCAATCTATCAAGTTCTGTGAGAGCACCGTATTTAAGTATGAGATTAAGGACCTGTCACCCGTGAGCCTTGTGCGTAGATGCCTGACATAACGGTTGCGCCTAGTTCAAGATTGTCTATCGGATATGATAGTTCAGCAATTGAGGCGGCATGATGAGAAATTGCCTGGCTATGTCCGCGTGCTTGAATAAGGATTTTTCGATGTATAGTTTAGCCTGTGTAAATATTATGACCATGTCCGGCCATAGCCGTGTTGTTCCGAGTAGATTACCCAGTTCGATGATGCTAATCATGTTAGGACATAAGTATCAAAAGTAATCATAGAGGCGCATGCAACATGTCAGATGGCCAATCAAGCGTGGCCCAATGTATGTGTGGGCAATGAAATTTTCCATTCACGCGTTTAGAATATTGTATTTTTGAGGTGGCATCGCCATGTCAGGTTATATACGACCATTATATAGATATATATAGCCAAGTGAACCAAAGGCGTGCAATGAGATGCCAAGCGCGTTGTCACACCCCGATTTTCCACGTGTCACCGGTGGGCCCGGTGGGGAGTGTCGTGACGTCATGGTTGGCAACATAATAGTCAAACAACACAATATTATTAAGCACAGCGGAAGCAAATGAAAATATAATACAACCGAATTTATTATTGTAATATCAACTGTCACAATATCCGGAAGTTTATCCCCAGAAGGATCGAACATAAAATGGAAACAATAGTTCAACAGACTTCAGGCATCTTAAGCTTGCGAGACTTCTAATGATGCTAAGGAGAAATCCCAGCCAATTACGCTTAGTACCTGCATTTAATCTTTTTGGGAAAATACGTCAGTTTACACTGGTAAATACATTCAACTGACTCATTTTATAAAATGATTAAAAATTGGTTTGGATGCACATGGCATAAACATTTTGTTTAACTTGGGAGAATTATTTTGATATATAATAATCTTGTTAACGATTTACGTGTTACTTATGCGTTCAGTAGCCCGGACGTATCCGGGTTAAAGATCAATAGACACACCACTGTAAGTGAGTTATACACGGGAGTACGCCTACACCCCGTGCTCAGGTCGTGGCAATCTCGTAAGATAATGCCGAGGATATCCGGGACATGGTCATTAACCCCCCAAAGGCTGTAAAGTAAACACATCTGTTTAAAACGAGCCGATCAAATTATTCAATTAACCACTAAGCGTGGAAGATTTGATGCTCGATCAAGCGGTACGCTATGTACCGTAACCCAAGCCCGTATAGGGAAAATAAGTTAAAAGTATTTACCTGATGCAAAGTATAATCACAATAAGCAAACGCACGTAGCTTTTACCGGTACTCCTAATCTGGAACGAAGGTTTATAATAACCTATTAGAATCCTAACGGGTCTTTAATTAAGCTTAAGCTTAGACCGGCTAGTTTCGAAGATACGGATCGTACGCACGATTAAGCGAAGACCGGATAGAATGTGATTTAGACCCGACAAGTTCGGAGACCTGCTTAATATGGGTATTTAATACACACTCTGAAATTTGAGACAAAACCGATAAGGTTTGACCCGTTTCGGCTAATTTATATAAACTAGTTATATAAACCGATCCGAACGCGAATAGCGCGTAACGGGTAACCGAATAGGTCGCGAACAGGTTTCCTAAGTTAATATGCCTTAAATATGTTGTGATATCAGTAGGATACCTTCCATTATGCCCAAAACGAGTTTAATCTCAATTTAAGCCCCGTAGGGGTATTTTGGTCATTTACCTAAGGCATATATACTACCTGTCATACAACTACTCGAACGATGTGACCATAAGGTCACTTAATGTGTTTGGTCGGATCCTAATGATCGACCAAACGGGTCGGGTTCGAAAGTATAAGCGATTGTTTAGATCGCTTACCTTCACGACCCTATATAAGTACTAAACTAAAAGTGACGAGCTAAGCATGTTAAAACATGCTTAACTAAGTTAGAAAACAAGTTTGGTATCAAAACAAACGGTTTTGATACCCATAAGTAGTTTGGTTACAAAATACGCAAGAATACGTATTCTGGCCGAAACTACGGCTCGTCACTGAGCCTAGATAACGTGGTAATCAGTAGGTATAGTCACTAGGGACTATAACCATCGTGATCACGCTCACGTTATGAAGTTCAAACGAACTTCGCATCGACCATAAACTGGTCAATGCAGAAAGTCAAACAAAGTTTGACTTTCGGACCCGAAAAGCGATAAAAGAACGAAAGAATACTTACGAAGGGTCCCCGCTAGTAAATCTTGATCGAATAGCTCAGGTATGAAGCAATGGCTTCAACTTAGAGCTCTAGGATCAGATTTGTGGGTTTTTGAGTTGTGAGGGGTTGGGTATTTATAGGATATGCACCACCGTTAGGATCGTTTATCGAATATCGTGCCCGAATCTTATCCGTACAAGTGTCGGAAGGTTATGGTGGCTACATATGCTCCTTATCTTGATGACAAGACAAATTAGAACATGTGGTTGTGGTTAATTCAGCTGAAAACAGGCTGTTAGAAACATTGCATCTGGTCAGGAGACCCCTAGCGCACCGCTACGCTAAAAGTGTAGCGCACCGCTAGGCCCTAGTTTGGCAGATTTGCACTTTTGGTCCCTGCATTGCGATCAGCCCATTTTCGACGCGTTTAAGGCCCGTTAACCCCATTTCAAAGCTCAAAAATGAAGTTAAAGTATAGGGAACTTAAAAAATGTTCAAAAATATCTCGGATGTCGGTTCGTTTGGCCGTACGGTCGCGATGTTCGCTTAATTACGACGGAATGCGCATAAGCGCGAAAAACGAACCAAACGACGCGACGAATGGATTTTTCTTATGGCGAACACTAAAATAAAATGTTTTAGTGCTTACATAAATTTTTGGATGTCCGGATGTATTCAGAACGTGAGTTATGCCCGAAAATGCAAACTTGTGCACTTTTTGACACTTTTAGTCCCTGAATGACCCTAAAGTTTATTTTAGCACACCGAATCCCTCAAAGCCTATTTCTAAGCTATGTAAAGGATATTTAGGGTATGTTTAACTTATGGTCATGTTCCGGAATGTCTGTTACAGTTCAAATTGGCATACTTTCGCAGTTTGTCAACTTTAGTCCCTGTAAGCGATTAAACTTTGATTTCACCACCCCAAGCCTTCCAAAACTTATATCTAAGTTATGTAAAGGTTATTTAAGGTATGTTAAGCCTATTTCACTATCCCTGAGTGTTCGTTGCATTAAACTGGTTATATTTACGCATCATTGCGCGTATAACCTTCCAGAAAGCGATTTAGAGTTTGAAATCGAACAAGAGTTGATATGTGCAAAAGATACATATATTTATACAAGTCCAAAGTCTGAAATACAATATTTCATTGGTTTGGCATTTGTTTGATGGTTGCAGTGACACAGGTGTCACAGTGTTCAAACTTATGACACGTGTCACTACATTATAGGACGTGAATTTTTCGGGGTGTTACATCCTCACCCCCTTAAAATAAATCTCGACCCGAGATTTACTGAATTAAAGGAAGTATTTTCTGCCTTAACTTGGGCTTAAACTTCCCTAGTACTTTTGAGCCTCTAAGGCACTCCTATTGACCTTTATAATAGGTACATGTATCTTTTTGGAGTTTCTAATCCTGTCGATCCTTCATCGACACAGGTTGCTCATCATATTATAAATCTGTATATCATTATGTGATAGTGCTTTTTGGCTTATTGGCGAAACACATCCTTCAGTTACTGATGTGCAAGGTATTGCGAGCTCTTCCAAGCTCTTTGAATGGGTTTTAGCTTAAAGGCTACTTGATCTTGATACATTCGATTTCCTTCGAATGGTTATATATGTTCAGAGTTTAACTAGCCTAAAAATTTAACAATTTGGCACACTCTTCCTGGTTGATATCCCTTGTTGCACCCTATTCCTTAACAAGAATTTAGGAGGTTCGCTATTTTCATAACTCCTTGGTTTTCCTGCCGTATACCGGCAACCTACAATCGATTATGGATTTGTATGAACTTATTTGTTGTCCCCCAGGCAACTTTCAGATCTTGATAATTGGACTTATCAATCTATTGTCCTATCAATAAACGTTTAACATGCCATTTATACAAGGTCTCCAAGGAGCCACCTTGATACTTATATGGCAGTTATTATAGAAAAGCTTATCTTAAGGTGAGATGATTATTCCAACCATTGCTCAAAATTAATCTTACGGAATAGCTAATCTTTACAGTTAGTCGAAAAATTCGACGATTTTGGGCAGCTGATGGCGATTCTCAATCGTCGCCTAATTAGGGTTGCGGTGAACAATGCCTTAGCAAAATGAACCGTCTTTCAAAATTTCCTATACCGAATTCTCAAGATATTGAGTTAGGCTACGAATCTCCTATCATAAAATTTACTTAATCAGGTTTTCAGTTATTCCATAATCAACATGGAGTTCTTACAACACTCTAACCCGGAGCGGGATGTTAATCTTAACTCTACCTGCCTCTAGGGAGGTAAACAGGGTAAACTTAGAAGAAGATAATCAAAGTACAAGGACGTTACAGAGATTTCCATATCTCAGGCTCCATTTCACTCATCATTTCTTGTGTCCAATAAGTGACACTTTTATGTTACTAGTCCACGAGTTCCTTAATCGGGAATATTTACTTGGACAATTTGATTTTTGGATATCTTCTTTGAATACCATTAGTTGACTTTAGCACAATATGACCATTGGGATATCTCAGGGGTTCCATGTATTAAACCTCCATGCTGATCAGACACGGAAATAATCTATGGGACACACTAGGATATGCCAATCCTCATATGACACTTTTGTTCAACATAGTTTGGCATTCGCAGGCGATATAAAACAACGAGAAAATAATCAAAATAATATACGTTGTCGTACTCTATGCAAAGAAAGAGTGCTCTTAGATCTTTCGGAAGGATTCCTTGCCGATTTATATGAATCGGTTACTATGGTTTCCTTGGTAGCTATACCTTGTGGATGATAAAAAAAATTTTGCTAAGTTTATGGTTCATGGAGATTTATTATTGCCTGTATTAAAAACAGGGCACTTAGCAGGAGTTATCATTGATACATGATAAGGAAGTTCATTGTACTAGTGCTTATATCTAATAAATAATGGAAGTTTCACAAACTAGGCACCTAGCTCAGTTGGCTAGGCGCGCGAAAGGGTGCGGCCGGCCTAGACCCAGGTTCGATTCCGGGGACGGCCAGTTCCACCATTTTTTTATGTTTAATATTAATTACTCGTACGGGTACGTGCAATTACGAGAGTTGTCTCATAAGGAGTCTTGATAATTAATTGCTTCTTATCACTCACAATATGGATTTGATTTTTAAGGTAACCAATCGATTTTTATCACTATATTGAGTCCTTAAGTATGCAACCAAAAGTTTGCTACAGGGATATTAGAAAAATGATTTCTAATAGATATTAATATCAACATAGGATTTGTTGGAGCATTTTTGACGTAACATCGTCACTTTCTACCGGGCATTAAATGACCGGAGTCTTAATCAGGTGGAGACAACAGTTCTCAACCTTTATCATTCATAATATATTTATATGTGCCAATATCAAATAAGTTTCTGCATAACTGTTTGATAAGGAAAGGTACATATTATACTATTATTATTCTGCATCATCTCTTGGGCGTTCCTCCTGAAAACTCATGCGTTTGCTTTCTTGGCCTTTTCAGGCTACTTCGCGTACTTAGGGCAGTTGGTCTTTATGTGCCCTTTCTCGTTGCAGTTGTAGCATGTAGCATCTTTAATCTTCCTGCAATCAACAGTCTTGTGCTCCCTAGACTTGCATATCCCACACGGTAGAGGCTGAGACTCAAATCTGCATTTCCCAAGATGGTATTTCCTACAGGTTTCGCACCTGGTCTTTTCCCTGGTCTGCTGTCTGACATTTAAATCCTTCCCAGACTTAGTTGCTCCCTCCTTATTACAAATTCCGCAAGGCTTAGCTTTCGTATTTAAGGTGCCTTTTCCTTTAATCGCCGTCTTTAGGCAGCGGTTCTTTATGTGCCCCTTTTCGCCACAGCCATGGCAGGTCGCATCTTCCATCTTCTTGCAATCCAAGGTCTTGTGCCCCTTGGTTTTGCAAATTCCACATAATTTAGCACGTGGGTCGATTGTGCATTTTCCAGAATGTTGTTTCCTGCAGTTGTTGCATTCGGGTTTTGCCTCCTTTGGCTTGGACTGGTTATAGCTTGAACCGGTCTTACCCTTCTTGTAACCTCTATTTGGGGTATCATCGCACTTTCGCTTAAGATCCTCCAACACACGGTCCGCAGCGTTGCTTGCGGCTATTTCGATCATAGCTTGTAACCCGGTGCTTATTAATTTCAGTCTTGCATCATCCTCCTGATTAACTGGATGATTGCGAGCTTCAGAGGGGTCAGCCATGGTGAAGCTTTGGGGGCTACAAACCAAGTAGCAATAATTGGTTTAAGTATATGACGAATTGTCCAATTTTGATAAATAAATAGCTATGATTCCATTGATCGCTTATGCAAAAAGGGGTTTGGAAAAATTCCTAATATAAAGAGGACAAGTGTGATTCTATCGCATCACTGTTGCCAGGAGTGTTAACATATTTACAATGTTACAAGGATTTGAATCCTTTGAATAGGTTCTACCATCTTGGCCTTGTCTGGAACGACGTATTGGCTAGGTCGTACCTTTAAGATTCTTTTTACTATGTATATTGGCAGGGAAGGAATGGATATTTATTTCATTCAGGATTTTCATCATAAATCCTAATTTACTAGTTAATAATAGCACAAATGGCCTGGTCGCGTAGACAAGTTTAATTTATAAGCCATGATTTCAGAGAATCAAGCATGAAGGTGTTCTGGCACAATAGGCCTAGTCACAAGGACATTTATAAATTATAAGCTATGATTTCGGAGAATCAAGGCTTTTAAGGTTTTATTATATTTTATTACCTTTGATAGACAGGGTCATAGATTATTACTGTCTTTAGTCGCAGAGGACATTAACTATAGCCCGTAGGCACTATGTAACCACGTATGGTTAAAATATGATCATCTTAATTGGTGATGTAAACCCAGGATTCAGAGATCATTAAACTGGGTTAGGAATCTTCTAAAGAATCCTTTTATAAATGACGTGTGTGATTTTAATGAGTCACATCTGCCAGGAGTGTTAACATGTTCACAGATGTTAACAGGGGTTTGAATCTTTTAAACAGGTCTTACCATCTTGGCCAGGTCTTTAAAAGGACACTCAAGCTAGGTTTCACTCTTAAGACTCTTAATTAATAATTAACGCAGAACAATTTTTTTTTTTTTTTTTTAAATGAGGTTTTAATATGGATCTTAATCTAATTATGGAACTACCATCTTGGCCCGGTCTTAAAATGACACGTGGCTAGGTCTTGTCCCTTTTAGGTTTTGCCATTTTATTATAATGGTAGATCTTATAATATAGGAATGACGTTTTAAACATAATCGTTCCTTTTTAAAAATTTTAAACAAGTATAGGGTTGCCCTAAATGGGTCTTCAAAAGAATAATGTCGTCCTCGAAGGGACTGAAAAATAAATATGTCCTTAGAAGGACTATTAAGGAAACGATCTTTTGCAAAAGGAGTTGCTTCTTCATTCATTTCCTGAATGCTTTCTCCGTGGTTGCACGTTTCATCCTGGTCGCGGTACGAAACTCAGCATCCCAAGGCTCCAGACGTGGAGAATTCCTATTACGGCTTCTTCGCTTGGCGACGTATCCAATAAAAATTTGGAAGCAAAAATTTCTAGATTAGGATTGAGAATATTCCTAAATTAAGTCTAGACTCAGAAGTTTTGAAATGTGCAATTGTGTCATTGAGATTAAACACTAAGGGCTAGTGTTTAATTCACTCAATGTTGGCTCTGATACCAACCTGTCACACCCCGATTTTCCACGTGTCACCGGTGGGCCCGGTGGGGAGTGTCGTGACGTCATGGTTGGCAACATAATAGTCAAACAACACAATATTATTAAGCACAGCGGAAGCAAATGAAAATATAATACAACCGAATTTATTATTGTAATATCAACTGTCACAATATCCGGAAGTTTATCCCCAGAAGGATCGAACATAAAATGGAAACAATAGTTCAACAGACTTCAGGCATCTTAAGCTTGCGAGACTTCTAATGATGCTAAGGAGAAATCCCAGCCAATTACGCTTAGTACCTGCATTTAATCTTTTTGGGAAAATACGTCAGTTTACACTGGTAAATACATTCAACTGACTCATTTTATAAAATGATTAAAAATTGGTTTGGATGCACATGGCATAAACATTTTGTTTAACTTGGGAGAATTATTTTGATATATAATAATCTTGTTAACGATTTACGTGTTACTTATGCGTTCAGTAGCCCGGACGTATCCAGGTTAAAGATCAATAGACACACCACTGTAAGTGAGTTATACACGGGAGTACGCCTACACCCCGTGCTCAGGTCGTGGCAATCTCGTAAGATAATGCCGAGGATATCCGGGACATGGTCATTAACCCCCCAAAGGCTGTAAAGTAAACACATCTGTTTAAAACGAGCCGATCAAATTATTCAATTAACCACTAAGCGTGGAAGATTTGATGCTCGATCAAGCGGTACGCTATGTACCGTAACCCAAGCCCGTATAGGGAAAATAAGTTAAAAGTATTTACCTGATGCAAAGTATAATCACAATAAGCAAACGCACGTAGCTTTTACCGGTACTCCTAATCTGGAACGAAGGTTTATAATAACCTATTAGAATCCTAACGGGTCTTTAATTAAGCTTAAGCTTAGACCGGCTAGTTTCGAAGATACGGATCGTACGCACGATTAAGCGAAGACCGGATAGAATGTGATTTAGACCCGACAAGTTCGGAGACCTGCTTAATATGGGTATTTAATACACACTCTGAAATTTGAGACAAAACCGATAAGGTTTGACCCGTTTCGGCTAATTTATATAAACTAGTTATATAAACCGATCCGAACGCGAATAGCGCGTAACGGGTAACCGAATAGGTCGCGAACAGGTTTCCTAAGTTAATATGCCTTAAATATGTTGTGATATCAGTAGGATACCTTCCATTATGCCCAAAACGAGTTTAATCTCAATTTAAGCCCCGTAGGGGTATTTTGGTCATTTACCTAAGGCATATATACTACCTGTCATACAACTACTCGAACGATGTGACCATAAGGTCACTTAATGTGTTTGGTCGGATCCTAATGATCGACCAAACGGGTCGGGTTCGAAAGTATAAGCGATTGTTTAGATCGCTTACCTTCACGACCCTATATAAGTACTAAACTAAAAGTGACGAGCTAAGCATGTTAAAACATGCTTAACTAAGTTAGAAAACAAGTTTGGTATCAAAACAAACGGTTTTGATACCCATAAGTAGTTTGGTTACAAAATACGCAAGAATACGTATTCTGGCCGAAACTACGGCTCGTCACTGAGCCTAGATAACGTGGTAATCAGTAGGTATAGTCACTAGGGACTATAACCATCGTGATCACGCTCACGTTATGAAGTTCAAACGAACTTCGCATCGACCATAAACTGGTCAATGCAGAAAGTCAAACAAAGTTTGACTTTCGGACCCGAAAAGCGATAAAAGAACGAAAGAATACTTACGAAGGGTCCCCGCTAGTAAATCTTGATCGAATAGCTCAGGTATGAAGCAATGGCTTCAACTTAGAGCTCTAGGATCAGATTTGTGGGTTTTTGAGTTGTGAGGGGTTGGGTATTTATAGGATATGCACCACCGTTAGGATCGTTTATCGAATATCGTGCCCGAATCTTATCCGTACAAGTGTCGGAAGGTTATGGTGGCTACATATGCTCCTTATCTTGATGACAAGACAAATTAGAACATGTGGTTGTGGTTAATTCAGCTGAAAACAGGCTGTTAGAAACATTGCATCTGGTCAGGAGACCCCTAGCGCACCGCTACGCTAAAAGTGTAGCGCACCGCTAGGCCCTAGTTTGGCAGATTTGCACTTTTGGTCCCTGCATTGCGATCAGCCCATTTTCGACGCGTTTAAGGCCCGTTAACCCCATTTCAAAGCTCAAAAATGAAGTTAAAGTATAGGGAACTTAAAAAATGTTCAAAAATATCTCGGATGTCGGTTCGTTTGGCCGTACGGTCGCGATGTTCGCTTAATTACGACGGAATGCGCATAAGCGCGAAAAACGAACCAAACGACGCGACGAATGGATTTTTCTTATGGCGAACACTAAAATAAAATGTTTTAGTGCTTACATAAATTTTTGGATGTCCGGATGTATTCAGAACGTGAGTTATGCCCGAAAATGCAAACTTGTGCACTTTTTGACACTTTTAGTCCCTGAATGACCCTAAAGTTTATTTTAGCACACCGAATCCCTCAAAGCCTATTTCTAAGCTATGTAAAGGATATTTAGGGTATGTTTAACTTATGGTCATGTTCCGGAATGTCTGTTACAGTTCAAATTGGCATACTTTCGCAGTTTGTCAACTTTAGTCCCTGTAAGCGATTAAACTTTGATTTCACCACCCCAAGCCTTCCAAAACTTATATCTAAGTTATGTAAAGGTTATTTAAGGTATGTTAAGCCTATTTCACTATCCCTGAGTGTTCGTTGCATTAAACTGGTTATATTTACGCATCATTGCGCGTATAACCTTCCAGAAAGCGATTTAGAGTTTGAAATCGAACAAGAGTTGATATGTGCAAAAGATACATATATTTATACAAGTCCAAAGTCTGAAATACAATATTTCATTGGTTTGGCATTTGTTTGATGGTTGCAGTGACACAGGTGTCACAGTGTTCAAACTTATGACACGTGTCACTACATTATAGGACGTGAATTTTTCGGGGTGTTACACGCGTTTGAACAAATAAAAGTGTGTCGTGCAACTAAATAAAGCAATAAAATAGGATTGTACCTGGAATTGCATTCCGAAATATGTAGCTCAACATAATGAACTCCAGCTTAGGTATATCCTTACCAAAGTATAACTTAGTGAAGGCGTAAACGACGACAAGAACCAACCTACAAGTAAGAAGATTTGACAAGAAGTTGTCCAACCGATATCGCGTTGTTGGAGAAGGGTTTTCAGGTGTGTAAATCGAATGCTCAAACCAAGGCCTTTGGTCTTGGTGACTACGTTCTGTAGTGCTTGTAGTGTTACATTGTCCCCTTCCATTGTTTCAATGTTGCTAGATAATGTTAGCAGGAGAATCATGTGCTCGATGTGTCATGATGGAGACGGCGAGAACATTATCAGGAAGGCTGTCTAGTTTGAGGATGTCAATTCCTACCGATGTGTCGCTCGGTTTTACAAAGTGTCAGCTTTTAAGACTTAATTGTAGCTGGGGCTTGATTGATTAGCCCGATGTGCTAGTCTCCCGGTCTATTGCTGCTCAAATAAACATTAGTAGCATTGCAATAACAAGGTAGAAAATTGCATTATGTGTATAGCATCGACATGTATACATAAGTTTTGCCAAAACGCGTCCTGCTTAGACAAGGACTATTTTGTGTACAAGTCGAAATGATCGAGCTTAGTTGTTTTTTAACATATCTCACCCACGGCGGTATTATACTGCGACATAAATATTTATGTAGTTCCGATCATTTTGAGGAAAATGATTTTCGTATGCTCTTTTTAGTGGTAGATATGATCTATGTCGCCAAATTTCAACTACCGGCTTTATGGATGTAAAGGATCTCATGTTGGTTAAAATGCATGTCCACGATGTCTTGGTTAAATGGATATATGCTCATATATGTTTAAGAGTAGTGCAACGACGGTAGTACGATCTCTTGCTATAAGGCATCGACACATGTAAAATGTGATGTAGTGTATAGAGGAAAGCATTGAACCATTATAAGTGACTTAGTTCCGTTAAAGGCTTTAGTAACACAAATTAAAGCGACACGCCGTTGTATGTGCGACATACACGGGTGGAGCAGTGGCGATGTAGGCGCTCCAGCGGTGGCGTGAATAAATGCGCCACAACCCCATTTATAATAATACGCAAGAAGGTTGGAAGATACATCTCTCTACATGACAGCTGAGAATTTCCAATAGGTACCCTCGTGTTTTGTTGTATAGTATAGTAAAGTAAATTTATAAGCGTGACCAAAGGCGTGACTTAGGACAGTGCTCACTGAAGATGGCGCGGGCAAGGAAGGTATCCGCCAGAGACAGTGGGACGACCACGAAAAAAATCCGCCGAAGTGGGGGGTAGAATGAAAGCTCCCGCTAAAGGCGTGGGTGGGCCGAGAGTATCCGCTGGAGGTGGCGGAGTGTGTAAAAATGTTCGCCAGGGGCAATGTGGTGAACCGAAGCATCCGCCATAGGTGGCGGAGTTATTAAGTAATCGGCCGGAAGAGGCGTAGGTGGAAAAACTTACGTTTGAAATGTTCTGGGGTGAATAAAAGCTTCCGTCGGTGGCGGAGCGGGCAAGAATGACTACGCAACCCAGCTGGTAAGGCGCCTAAGAGTGTGCTGGTTAGACAACGAATGACGCTGGAGAGTGCCATATAGTAAGGCATTTCGAGTTTCAACCAATGCTTGAGAGGGGATTATTAGGCCAAAAATGGCGAAAGAAGTGCGCACTAGGAATGGCGCGACAAAGGAAATCATCGCCGGAGTTGACGTAATCATAAAAACTGCCCGTTGCTGATTGGAGTGGTGTGACGAATAAAGGCGTCCGCCGGTGGCGCGACTAGGAAAGGTGTATACAGGAGATGGCGTGACCAAAAACTCTATCCTTGTGAAGAAAAAATAGTCTCTAAGTAGACGGCATAATAGAAGGTGAGTAGCGTGAATGCCAGTGGTGCGGATGAGGATGCAGGTTGGTATAAAAGGTAAATGGCACGAAGGCCGATCGGCGTAAGGCGAGTGTGTCACCTCACAACGACCGCAGGATAGGCGAGTCACGGATGGAATGGCAAACTGTGTAATAAATGGAGTTGTATCCGCCTTTTCGTAAGATTAGGGAAAATAGTTGTTTAAGCTCCTAGCGAGTCACCCACAGGATCATGTGGCGGTGCCATATCTTGCCCGCCCGACCCAGGTAGCGGCATGTGTATTATGGCGCGGAGTGGTGGAGTGTGATTGAAGGCTTTCGGCGGCAGTGGTACGACAAAGAAAAAGCACCCGCCATATGTGGCGGGGTAATATAAGGCGTCCGCTATGAGCGGTGCCGGCGAAAAGAGTGTTCCCACGAGGAGGTCCGACCACTAAGATCTGTATGGCAGATTGAAGTGAAAAGGATTTTGATTCGGACTTCGAATTTCTAAGGGGGTTTAATGCGAATTTGTTGTGCGGAGAGAGGTTGCTTAGGGCCCCATGCCACAGCAGCTGTGCATGTAATTTCTTTGCCTGAAAGAACATTAGTTTCTCCTTTAATATCCATTTTGCTACATCTGAATGTTATTAGATCGTGATGGGAATGCAGTGTTTATATTTGATTTTGCTTGATAACATGAAAAGATGTAAGGTAGCACGATCTGGCGAAGTGCTATCATGTGGCATATAATTAGTGATTACATGTCCAAGCACTAAGATCTTTTAAAGTTGGGCTACTAACATGTCCGAGCACTACGATGTAGGGTAGCATGAGCTGGCCGAATGTAAATGTTGTAAAATGTTGTGCAAGTTTGAAAAGTATCCGTGTGAACTGCATGTGTATGACTCTCATCGAAGGACTGAGGCGCGGGCCGCACGACGCGGGTGTTGCTGATGTGAATCAGGTGGCGCACAGTTAAGCAGAAGTGTTTCATGATGGTTATCTGCTGCAGATGGCGGAATGAGATGGCTCACGGGCATCTCCGCGCACACGGTGAAGTGTGATATCCCAGCGGGGTGCAGTCAGGTTGCACACGATGGCTGGTTTCGTGTCTGCATACGCGTGAATGGTGACCTGTGTCCTGGTTGCGCATGGTATGAGGGGTTTGTATCCGCGCGGGCGTGTTGACGGAGGTATGTCCTCATTGTACGTGGTACCGGAGGTATGTTACCATTGCGCATGGAGTGGCATGGTCATCTCTGGTGTCCGCCAGAGGTTGTGTGACCAATACGATCACCGGCCGGGGACGGGTGGAAATTTGGGGTTTTAATCTCCTTCATGCGTGTATGTCACGTAGTCCGCGAGAACCGCTGACAAGTCCGCCACCCGCGCGGTGGAGCTTGCTTGGTGAAGGCGGACCGGATCCAGTCGCGGACGCTACCAGCCATATGTGTCAGAGCTTCGGTGTGCACTGGTCGTAGTTCCTCTATGCTCTAAGAATGGTCATACCGTCATGTACGTCATTATTAGTTAACGTTCAAATGAGAAGGAGCTTTGATTTTTTATTCGACATTCTGTAAACCCCACAAATGTCAACAATAATATGAAATATTTATGGTGAGTGTTTTGATTTTTTATTCAACACTCTCTGAGCATGTAAATAATGACAATGGAGTATTTTTTTCATACCTTGGTTTTGTCAAAACTTGTATTTTGTCATCATGCCACCAGCAGAACCATCGGATCATATCCATCTTCACTAGGCAATGCATATACACCAATTCAGGAGGAAACCCAATAAATATGGGAAAAACCCCTCTTGTGAAAATCGACCTAGGACCTATTGGTCCCAAAGCCTTATCACACCCCCAAGATGTCACTAGGCTATAAAGCCATGGGCTCAAACAAACACTTAAGAGGACAAATAAATATTCAAACAAAACAGTATAGTACATATATCATATATATGTATCAAAGATGATTTGATTATCATGAAATCCAACAAATGCAAAATCTAATTGCTACAAACTATCACTTACCGTCGTTATTCGTGACTCGATTTTGATTTGGAACCATGAGATTAT
Source organism: Helianthus tuberosus (assembly GCA_030545235.1). Taxonomy (NCBI): domain Eukaryota; kingdom Viridiplantae; phylum Streptophyta; class Magnoliopsida; order Asterales; family Asteraceae; genus Helianthus; species Helianthus tuberosus. The sequence goes on from CM060417.1 coordinate 185,128,016, forward strand.
AGAATTTGCAATTGAAATTTGATGAGAGAAGTTATGAATGAATGATCTGTAGTGAGGATTATAGGGGTAAAATAATAATGAACAAGCTATGCGGGAAATCTGTTTAGTTTTACGTTTGAGTCCCTCTAAAGTGTGTTTATGTGTAATTATTCCCTGTGGTTTTCATTATGTACAATTCGTTGCCATGTAACTATTCCCTGTGGTTTCAGTTAATTGTTCGGTTAATTCCACCGGTTAATTTTTCGGTTTTCGGTTCTCGGTTTGGTTCAGTTCATAACGAAACCAAACTTAGGTTAAAATTTTTACTAATAAGAAATACATGATTTTGTGGTATAAATACATGAAATGGTATATATCAATACATAAAAATTAAGGTTTAAATACATGAATTTGATTGGACGTATAAATATATGAAATGGAGGTATAAGACATAAAATGTTGGAAATTTAGTGAAAATGAGTTTTTCACTAAATATATTTTGGACATCAATAATATTTATATATGTGTTGTATAAATAATTATTTATGGGTTTGTGTTGAAACTATGTCCAAATAGATCTAAGATGAATGAGATATCGAAGCTTGAAGTTGTATGTTTGGAACAAACAAAGATGAGAAAAATGGATTGAGATCTATCACCTTGTCCCACATAGGTGGGATGACAAAAAATAAAGTTATATATAAGGAGTAGCACTCCTTGTAAATTGTTTCCTTAAAGGCAAACACTAGTGGTGACCAAAGGGTGCATCGCACCCGCACACATGCGCGCGTGACATGGGCTATAGGCCCAATGTGGTGCACTTTGAACTTCGCATACCGCCTTTGTATTTTTGCCCATGAGAGCGTGGTCAGATACATGGCGGGTCCGCTTATGGCGCACCCTTGGGTGGCGTAGGCGGATGCCAAGGCATGTCGCATTTCGTTACGGCGCGAGCTCCTTAGGGGCATGGCGCACATCATTGGCGCACCAGTGGGTGACTTAGGCGAATGATGTGGTGCAGGCCTCTCAAGCGCACAAAGAATGCAAGTGGCGCACGAGTTTGGATCGCGCATGACCAGGTGGCATCCTGGTATGCGTAGTGGCATCCGTGTGGTGCGCGACTCCATATGGCGTGGCGTGAGATCCTAGCATGCGCAGCGACTTCCAAATAGCGTGTGTCGCAAGAAGGTGTGTCTTCGCGGAAGCGCAGTGCAGGTTCAACTAAGGCGTGCCTGCATGCGCGTTGACTGGTCAAACCAGTCTACTTACTAGAGAGTTAATGTTACTACCACTTATTATCCATTATTTTAGAGTTTAAACCTTTTTTTATTACAAGATTAATTATCTTGTTAATTACAAGATTAATGATCTTGTTTATGACAATCATTAAGAGGGTTGAATGAGTCTATGCATCTCATTATAAAATAAATATGGTTTATTCATTTGAGGAAGAAAAAAAAATAGACACAACAAATTCGTCTTTTGTTCCATGGAAATTTAGAGAGGAGCACTCTCTAAATTATTCTTTTCTCAACTTCATATTTTCCTAATTGTATGAACACCAAATTATACCCGGTTCTATCTCGGGCATGAGAGTCATCTCCGGCAGTACACATACTGTTTCGGTTGTTGTACCTTGGGAGACAGAACCGTCTGAGAGGAGGCACGGAATCTGTTTTAAGGGAAGGGTGTTGAACACGTGCCTCAACCAAAACTGTCAACATTTTGTTTGTCTTGCAGCGGAGTATCGATCTCGTTGGTGCGGTTGAAGTTTCCAAAGACATCGACTTGAATCAAGATTGGTACAATTAAATTGTATATTACATTTATTTATTTAGTTTATGTAACCGGTATTGTACTTGACGAATTTCCCACAAATAACGAGAGTCTCGTTATTATATATTTTGTAATATATTTTATTAAAAAGTGAACCTAGTTCCTACATAAAACATACGAAACGGAGGTATAAAAACAAGATATATATAAAAATATGAATGGTTAGGTACGGTTTTCAGTTAATTCGGTTTTTTGGTTTTTAGTTGACCGGTTTTCGGTTAGTGCGGTTTTCGGTTAATTTTGGTTCAGTTGCGTTAGTTTTTAGTTCGGTTTCGATTAATGGTTCGATTTTTACTCACCCCTAAATTGTAAATATAGCTAGTCGAAGTTCTAAATTATACAGTTAGTGATGACTACTTATTAAAATCTTATTATATAATCAAGAAATAAGTTTAAAAAGTATTAAAGTCTTGTAATAAGCTTACAACGCTAGCTAGCACTAGTATATAAGAGTGTGCATGGGTTGGTATTGGCTCAAAAGCATAACCATAATTGATCGGTTATGGTAGTTTTGGTTAACCTGTTTTGAAGATTATAGCTGGTGGCTATGGGTTGATTGACCGTGAACTATATTTTGTCATAAATGTTTGGACCTTACTAAAAAAAGCTCGAAACAACTGTTGTTTCGCTACCTGCTACCTGATGTTTCCATCTACATTTGTAAATCATCATTTGAGAAAACATTCACAAAATCTTAAATAGTAAATGAAAAAAACAACCTAATGATGCCATTAGTTGAATACTCGAAAAAAATTAAAAAAATTATAACAATCATCAGGAATTACAAATGTTTTTCACTTACTAAAACTACATGTGAAGTCAATGTTTTCATTCCAAATAGAATAGAAGATAAAATAAAGAGTTAATTATTTTTTTCGTCCCAATGATTTGTCAAAAATCACTATTTCAGTCCATTAGTTTAAAAATTACGATTTCAGTCCATGTGGTTTCACTTTCGTAACCATTTCAGTCCCTATGGTTTCACTTTCGTAACCATTTCAATCCATTATTATGTTAAGTACATGGACTGAAATGGTTACGAGGTGGACTGAAATGGTTACGAAAGTGAAACCACATGGACTGAAATCGTAATTTTTAAACTAATAGACTGAAATAGTGATTTTTGACAAACCACATGGACGAAAACAGTAATTATATATAAATATAACTTACAACATTTCTAGGCGATAAGGCTTGTACCTTATGGTTAATAGGTGGTATGTGCTTTATATGGTTGTACATCTTGCATAAAAAGGATAAAGGTGTTTTTTGTGGTTTGGATTTCATAACCTTCCCTTTCGTAACCTTATCGACTTCTTTTTTTCACTCACATTTTCTTCTTTCAAAACACAATTGATTCTCTGGCGACTTGGATACAGATGGGTGAGTGCTTTGTATTGTTCTTCAGTTTTCAGATTCTGTTATGGATGATTCTTTTGTCAATGATCCTGCGTTTGAATCTGTACCAGGTTTTCGCGATTGGGCTTGAAGTTGAATTCTTCCTAATTTGATTTGTGATTTTGATTTCTGGAGGTAATTTTTAAGTTCTTTTTGTTTTTTGGACAATTTATGTCTGTTTGTTTTTTGGACAATTTATGTTGTTGTATGAGTTTTTTATTTTGTTGCTCCGTGTGTGGCATCTGGTGGATGTCAATGCTACAAATACACCAAGAACCTCCAACGAAATTTAAGAAATTCAATCTAGCCATTCTGTAAATATGATATCACTAATTAATATATTTAGATTATACCTTTAGAAGTAAAAGGGGATTGTTTAAAATTTGAAATGATAACAGCGGGCAGGCTGTATGACTTCGAATGTTAACGAGGTTTGTGGTTTGGTATGGGAAAGTGAAAGTGCATGTTTATTGGTGTGAGTTTATTTGCACTTTTACAAGCCAAGTGTTTGAATGTGGTTTATCATTTAGGAATCTATTTTGAATAAAATGGATATGTTTGAAATTTTTAACTTTTAGGAACATGGTATATGTAATTTAGCTTTTGATTTAGTAGATATGTTATTAGAAGCCATTGTCATAAGATTGATTTAAAATGACTACCTGAGAATGGATAGAGTTACATGAAGATACTTAACAGCTTGCAATCTACTGATGTATTTGTCACACCCCGACTACGTAAAACATCAAATCGTGGCGGAAACGTCGGGGAGTGTTGTAACAGAATTTATTTGTTTCACAACCATGGCAATTAAAGTTATATTTTGTTTACCAAACAAGAGAGTTACATTGTCTTAAAACAGGAAATAAAGAGTACATAACATAATTAAACTAGTTCTAGCTTCATTTTAAGTTGCTAAGGCACGGGTCCGCCTATGTTTGACTTGATCACCCTATGCAACAGCCCCTGGAATACATGTGAAAATAGGTACGTCAGCATAAAAATGCCTGTGAGATACATAGGTTTTGTGAAAATAGGATTCATGACTTGAGTTTAAAGAAACTGTTTAATAAAAAGTAGTCATGAATCTTGTTGAGTGTTTTCTTTCATAAATCATTTGAAAAGCGATGAATAAACCAGATGATTCATATATATATATATATATATATATATATATATAAGAATAACGTATGGTTAAGTGAATAACCAAGTAAAAATGAGTTTGTATTAATTAAGTTATTTGTAAAACGATGTTTATGTGAAAATATGTTGTAAATGTAATATGTCTAAACTGAAATGGTTTAAATAACGCTACGATATGTAATACCATAAAAGCACTTATATATAGGAAGTACCAGCGGCGTATCCACCATGTTTTTATCGTATTACACGTCGCCTCATTATATAAATCACTTACCCAATCAAACCACCAAGATGTAATGTTTAACAATTGTAGAAATGTTTATTGTATAGTCGAATGTCTATTGTCAAATGTAAATCATGTAATGTGTAAACAATGTTATGTATGGTAAGTAAAATGAGAGTACTTAAGCCACAAGTAAAAATGTACAAAACAAGGTATTTTGAATAATCAAAAGTCATGTTTTGCAAAATAATTGCATGCTTTACTGATACAAACACTTATGCGGTAAGTTAAACGTCTACATCCAAGCCTTGAGACAGTAAGATAACCTTAAGGTAAAGGTCATCAAAAATGTTTTCGGATTCGGTCATTCCTTGCATCCAAACAAACCCAGGATTTCAGGAATGTGAGTTGTCAAGTCCTATGGTACCACTACTTACTACCGAGCGGCGTAGCTAATGTTAATGAATGTATTAGTTTCGTTAAACAACCAAATGTTATACCAAATGTAAACATGTGATGTGAAAACATTGCACTAAGTATGCTAAAAGAACATACATAGCGTGAGATGTAATGTAAAACAATACACTAGGTATGCACTAAATGGACATACGTAGCGTGAAATGTAATGTAAAACAATACACTAGGTATGTACAAAATAGACATACATAGCGTGAAATGTAATGTAAAACAATGCACTAGGTATGCTCTAAATGGGCATACATAGCGTGAATGTAATGTAAAACAATGCACTAGGTATGTACTAAATGGACATACATAGCGTGAATGTAATGTAAAACAATGCACTAGGTATGTACTAAATGGACATACATAGTGTGAAATGCATGAAATCATGTACTATATGTGTACTAATGAACATAACTAGCATATGATATGAAAACATGGAAAAGCACGAAAGTAACAAGTAGGCACATGTGTTTCACCCCAAAATAGTTTGAAAATAGTAAAAGAGGGGACTATGTACTCACTTGAGATTGCCTAGAAGTCCTTGAGTAACAACCAAGCAATGCTAGAGATCACGGAAAATCAAACGGCACCTAATATAGGTAACTATGTTAATAAACCGGACCTAAATATGAGGATCGGATAGAATGAGGGTTCGTAAACCAAACGAGTATGGGAACTCATGTAATATGGTTTAACAAAGCCTACATTCTAAAATGAAACCTAACCTAAGTGCTTACGACCCATTACGACCCGTTTAGGTAGCTTATGCTACTTTAACGCGTCGTTCGCGTAAAACGCGTTTGGAATGCCTAACTAGTCTTATGATAAGTAAAATATGCCTTAACATGTCTAATATTGTTGCCAAATCAGTTTAGATATCAAAATTTATGTTACATATGCTTAAAAGGAATTTTGGCGTAAAAAGGGCATTTTGGTAATTTACCTAAGGCATATAAACTACCTATCATACAACTAACTAAACGTCGTGACCATAAGGTATAACCTTGGAAGGTTATTCCCTATACAACTATGGCCACCTAAAGTATTTGGTCGGATCCTAAAGATCGACCAAACGGTTCGGGTTCGAAAGTCTAAGCGGTGGTTTAGACCGCTTAACTTACTGTAACACCCCGAAAATATAAATTTTTATAATACAATAATGTTAGTGAATAAATAAGAAAATTAAACAAACTTGGAATGACATTAACCTGGTTAGATGTTGAGTTATGAGTAGTTAAAGAGTTATAACAAATAATGAACGAAAGATAAGGGACCAAAAGTGTCTAAATGAAAACTATTATTAATAAAACAAAAAATTAAAACTCACAACACACTTGCTTGTGTGTTGTTGAGATCGATCAGAAGCAGGGGCGACCCCAAGCTCCCCAAGAACCGTAGTTCTTTCCAAATACCTCCAATTGAAGGATCAAATCAAGTCCAAAACGAAAATCGAGCATAGATTAATGATCCCCATTGCAAGGAGATCATAAGGTATGTAAAATTTGACAAAAATTCTCTACTTGAAATTCTCATGAATTTAGAGAACTTGAAATCTGATGATGCATTTGTGAATTGTAGATGAAATATGAACATTAAAATGTCTAGGAGTAAACCCTAGACAAGTACATATTGAAATCATGCTAAATACTAGTGAAATCCATGGTCACCATTGTAGGTGATTAGTGGGTTAGGTAGAACTTGATAAACACTAGGAAATTGGGGTTATTCTAGTGTAATTTGACATATGTAAAGTTATTTCATAATTATAAAGGCAAATAATTGTGTTAGATAGTTTGATTGATGAAAATTCGGGTTATATGACAAGTTATGAGCTTGTTAATGATTTATTTAAAATTCTGCCCTTAAGGTGTTTGTATAAATGCCTCAAAGAAGACTTAAACCTGAAATTTAAAGTTAAAACGCATAATTACGATGTTTCGGAAAATTGTGCGATATATAAATTAAAAAGAGTTCTAAGCGTGATGCGATTGAACTCTATAGGAAAGGACACCGGAGCATCGAGTGGACAAGCCGGTGGTGACTTGCGTTTGAAGGGCGTACTTTGAAGGTATGTAACTCGATCTGTTACTTTGGGTAAATTTTGATAATTAGCATATGTGTAGTTGAATTGTAGAATAAAGGTTGGGTTGAATTAAAGCGATAATGTTCGCTATATTGAATAAAAGGTCAAGAATTGGTTAGATCTCGTTGGTAGTCATCATAATGGAGGATTCCGTAGATGAGCCAAACGGGTCGAATAATCAACTAATGCGTGGCTAATGCTTCGTAATATGGTTAATTGGTCTTTTGTCATTTATTAATAATTGACATATTAGAATACGAGAGTTTAGCGTGTTGGTTTGTTCCAATGATGGAGTCCATAAGGGTAAACTAAACGGGTCATTAAGAGAAGGTATGAATCGAATAACGGTAGTGCCTTACTTCTAGAATTCGAGCCCGAGTGACGGGCAGTGAATTACTAAACACGCAAATCGGTGATGGGAGCGTGGGTGTTGAAAATGAGGAATCCGAGGTTTGAGTTTGGGTGAAATAATCAAATCAGTCAAACAACAAAATTACAGAGACTATCGTAAGTTACGGTCTCTACCGTAACTTACGGTAGAGAACAAAGTGTTACGGTGACTTACTACTGTGATACGGCAGACTAGTGTCACCCAGCGGATACCGTAACTTACGGTATCTACCGTAAGTTACGGTAGAGTCCAGTAGCTTTTGTTAATTTCTGCACATCTTAGTTAATCGAATCCGTTTCTGAGCGTAGTTTCGATTATGCAAATTTTCTAAGAACACTAATACTAATAATTGTCAAAATCTTCAGCTTTTAGGTATTGCAAGTACGTGGATGATGGTCAAAACAACGCTCTCGAACCGAAAACAACTTTTGAAGCTTCCGCGATATCTAAACCTTAATAGAAATGTTTTTGTATGAAAACAAATTGCTAATCATGTCATGATCGTTTAAACTAGTCGGTGGTTGACTTGTTATGAATACTTAGAACTTTGTGTTGGTACTTATGTTTTAATTTAGACACCTTTTATATAAAATCATGTGAATTTTCATTAAATTCAAGTTGTAATTAGACGGGTGTTACAAGTTGGTAATCAGAGCTTAAGGTTGTAAACAAAGTGTTCGGTTCAAGCTTGATCGATCGTCCGGTAAGAATTAATTTATTATTTTAGTAGATCTTATCTTATGTATGAAATGAGATGCGAATTAAAGTGCATGGGAAGGGTGTGTTAACACACTCAAACCAGGGAAGACGGGACACACCGCATCGTTATGCCCCGGAAAGGTTTCCGTTTGCTATAAATGTTATCAGCCCGGCCACAAAAAGTCTGAATGCCCAGAATTGATTGGAAAGAGAGACACTAAAGAATCTCCAACGGAAGCTCCAAAGGCGAAAGCTAGGTCCTTCCAACTTACAGCAGTTGAAGCAAAGACAGAACCCGATGTGGTCTCAGGTACATTCGCAATAAACTCGATCCCCGCACGTGTATTATTTGATACGGGTGTGAATAAATCCTTTATTTCACATGGATTTATTCGACATCCTTCATTTGTGTTGACAAAATTACCTATGCCTTTAGAGGTTGAAATGGGGGAATTTCAAGTGGTTGTAGGAATGGATTGGCTATCTCGACACCACGCAAAGGTCGTGTGTTTCCGTAAGGAGATAAAGCTAACATCTCCGAGCGGAAAGTACGTCATAATCTATGGCGAAAAAGGAGGCAATCCTATAATATGCTCGATGATAAAAGCTCACAAGCTCATGAGGCATGGATGTAAAGCATTTATGATATACGCGAATGAGCCCGAGAAAGAATTACCGAAGATTGGAGACGTACCAGTAGTACGCAACTTTGAAGACGTATTTCCGGATGATTTACCGGGAATGCCGCCCGAGCGGGAGGTAGAGTTCGGAATTGAACTAGTTCCGGGCGCGAAACCCGTAGCAAAAGCACCATACCGACTAGCACCGTCGGAATTACAAGAATTAATGTCACAAAATCAAGATTTGCTTGATAAAGGATTCATAAGGCCAAGTGTGCCTCCTTGGGGCGCGCCTGTGCTATTCGTGAAAAAGGACGGAAGCATGCGCATGTGTATCGATTACCGGGAGTTGAATAAACTCACGGTAAAGAATCGATACCCGTTTCCGAGAATAGACGATCTATTCGACCAATTACAAGGTGCAAACTGGTTTTCAAAAATTGACCTTAGATCGGGGTATCACCAACTAAGAGTCAAGGAGGAGGATGTACCGAAGACGGCTTTCCGCACGAGATACGGACATTACGAGTTCCTCGTGATGTCATTCGGACTGACAAATGCACCCGCGGCTTTCATGGACCTCATGAACCGGGTTTGCAAGTCGATGTTGGATAAATCGGTAATCGTGTTTATTGACGATATTCTGGTATACTCGAAAAATGAAGCAGAACATACACGCCACTTACAACAGGTATTAGAGACACTTAGACGAGAAAGGTTGTATGCGAAATTCTCTAAGTTGTCACACCCCGATATTTCCACGTTTGACCGGTGGGCCCGGTGGGGAGTATCGTGACTTGGTTGGCAACATAATAGTCAAACAACACAATATATAAATGCACAGCGGAAGCAAAAGATAATTATATTACAATCCGAATATAACGTAATATCAAGTATTACAATGGAAAGTAAAGGATCCACAGGCGGATCGAAAATAAAATGAAACATTGTTCAACAGACTTTGGACGCCTAGAACTTGCAAGATTCCTTATTAACGCCGTGAGCAGCTGTCACGACCCCCGACCCACCCTGAACGGAATCGGAAGTCGTGAACAGTCCAGCGGTACCGGTGATTAATTAAAAAAAACGTTGCAGCGGAAATTTCATCAGGACCGTGAGTTAGGAAAAATATCAGAGTTTAGAAACACCGGATTTTATTTATTAAAATAGATGGGAAAACCCATGTTTTATAAAGGTAGCTTTAATAAGCTAAATTTGTTTACATAAAACAATATTTCTTAATTTGATAAAATAAGCCACTTCTTGAAGCCTTTCAGTGTCGTATCCAGCTCTTATTCCAATTTACTGTAATTACCTGAAAAATGTTTGAAAAAGGTTTTGTCAGTGAAAATACTGAGTGAATTCATTCCATTTTATAAAATCTATGGTTATACCTTACAGTATTAAGGTTTTTATATTTATTTATATTTATAGAACTCAATCAGTATTTGTCACATAGCAGCAGTTTCAATATGACATTAATCATATCACCCATTGGCTCACGTTTGTCCAATAGTGAATTTATCAATTAATTATATTTTACTATTATTCAATTTATCTGTCACTAGGCGATTCCTGTGACTATAATCATATCAATATTGATTATTCTTTCAGTTAATGATTCTGGTCATATCACTGTTGATCATTCTTTCAACTAGTGATTCTATAACACTGTTGATCATTCTCTCAACTAGTGCTTTTGGTCATGTCACTGTTGATCATTCTTTCAACTAGTGACTCAGATTATATTACTGTTGATCATTCTTTCAACTAGTAATTTCTATTCATAACACTGTTGATCATTCTCTCAACTAGTGTCTTTGGACATGTCACTGTTGATCATTCTTTCAACTAGTGACTCTGGACTTAATTGTGTCCCGTAACATTTCTTTGTCAAATATATTACTTATAGCATAAAACCATTTAATCCAGAAAATGACATATATCTTTTTATGTCAAATTAAAATAACTTTATCAAATATAATATGTCAATTAAATAATTGTAATATCATTATTTAATATATTAACATAACTAAGACTAAAATATAATCTTAGTAGAATGCATAATTTCCACTGTTATTGTAGTCATGCTAATATTGACTAACTTTCTGGCAAATAATAATGAGAATCAAATAATATATAAAATCTTTCATACCAGTAGTTAATATAAAAACTTAATTACTGTAAGTATAACTGGTAATCATTTAGGATTCTGTAAAATCTTTGTAAATATAATTGTTTCACAAAAAGGTGATAAAACTGTGAGAAAATATAATGGACTCACAAACTGTGAGAAAAGAGAAATGAACTCACATTGCAGATTTCTACGGGCAAAGCTTAGTCTACAGATAATCCTTGATATATATTGCAGATTTAATTTGAGCAGAGCTTAGCCTATTTCTTAGCCTGGTAACCTAGTGCATACAAACTAGGTAATAACTAATACAGCATTTACGATAACTCACGAGATCAAAACCCTCACAACGAATGACAAAGTGCAATCACTTAAACATCTGTCGGATTCACAACAAAGGACAGAGTTTTCCCCCAATTCGGGTGATACTCAACATCCTGTCGGAATCACAACTAATGACAAAGGATAGCCCAAGTTTGAGCAGCACTTAAACATCCATTGGATAGTTTCAATCGATCGGACATTGAATCGTAGCAGCGATCGAGTTAATACCCTGTGCAGCAGCACCCCGCTATACTTAATTAGTGATTTGTGTGTGTTTCTTAAGTAATTGGACAATATCTCAGCGTCAATTTGAAGTTTGAACGTCGTTCCAATTGCAGAATTCAAGTCCCGAAGCCTTCTATTTATAGCCAGAAAATCGTCCCCCTCGCGCCACGCGAGGGGTCCTCTTATTCCTGTCGCGTGGCGCGACAGGTCACTTTTAACATCCGGTTGCCACGCGTCTTTGAAGCCTAGGTGAGTCGACAGATGACAGATCGAATAAATTCGATTTTTATAATAAACTGTGATGATAATCATCAACGGGAAATGCCCCCCCTGAGTTTTAGGGGCCCTGATCCTGATTCTGATTGTTCTGAAATTTGTAGGGTTTGCGTAGAATTACTTGGGTGTCTCAATTAGGGTTTCCTATTGGATAAAATAATAATATAAATAGGACTTTTAATGAGGGTTGTTACATTCTCCCCACCTTAATAAAAATCTCGTCCTCGAGATTTACTGAATAAGTAGGAATACTTTTTCTTCATCTCAGGTTCCAGCTTTCAAGTGTATTTGGGTTATGATATTTCTTTTAGACTTATGTCATATTCTAGTCAATAAAAACAATATTAAGGTAGATGACACAGAATTGAAATATCAAATTTTGTGAATACTAGTTATACCATAAGTAGGATTCAAAGGTTTAATTTCAAGAGATCGATATCAAACGAATGAGATGAAATGATATAATTTTCCAAAGTGACTAGGTTCAAGTCAAAAGATATATGATCAAATAGATATTTAGAATGAATATGAAGAAAATTTTTTTAGAATCAAATAAAAATTCTTTTGTCAAAAGAAAGCTTACTTTGATTGGCAACTGAAGAAGACTCGGAATCAACAAGCTCAAATTGAAATAAAAGCATGAAAATGATTGTCAACGATCGAATCATAACAAGAGAAAAATCAGTGTTGACATTTATTAAATTGCAAGGATACACCGAAATACAATAGAGTTTAGTGTATCATTGTCTTAATACATAATTGCATCAAGACTACTTTTCAATGATGAGTCAAATGAAATACATACGTGATTTTGAATGATTCGTATGCTCATAATTAGCCCAAGCTACAAGTTTATAACGACGCCGCAAGGTGTCGTAATGATTGAAATAATTTAATAATTACGGTGACCGAATAATTTCACCGTGTAATCAACGGGAAAATGAAGTAAATTGGGATATTTGAATAGGATTTTCAAATGAAAAGATCAAATGAATATTATAGAACTTTCGATAAATGATGAAAGAAACGTTAAGAGGTACACCGGAATATGATATGAATTTGTGTACACTTATCTTAACACATAATTGTATTAAGACTGTTTAAGATAATGAACCAATAGAAATTAAAATTCGTTTATCAGGAGTGAAAATGAGATTATCTCAAGATTCAAATTAAAGAAATGCCACCACAAGGTGTTATAGAAATTGAAAATAGTAGCGGTGAATGAAACGAGTTTCACCATGCTTTAAATTAAATGAAGTAAGTCCGAATGTTTCAAATAAATCTAGTCGGATTTGAAATTGAAATAATTGGATAATGTTTTTCGATCAAAAATGATAAAACAATAAAGATTACGAAACGCTTGATTGATGATATAAAAATCATTAAGAGATACACTGAAATATGAAATGAAAATGTGTATCATTATCTTAGCACATGATTGTGTTAAGATTGATTTTATAGAATAAACCAACAAAGCGGATTCAATATAAATGAATAATTAAACCCGTATGCAACGAGATTAGCACAAGCTTCAAATTTTGTCAAAACGTCACCACAAGGTGATCGTGACCAAATGAATGATTCAGTGAAAGTGAAGACCAAACAATTCTGTTATGGTTTTGAATAGATGAAGTACTTGACAGAATGCATTTATTTATTAAAATTTTATTTGTACTAAGGTCAAATAATAACTTAACTTAGATATTATATATCAGCGATTACGTCTGGAATCATTTCTGCTTCTTGTGTAGTAAGTACAAATGCTCACGCGTTCTTCTTAGCTCCGTCTGTAGTTCTGGTCTTGTTGTCGAGTGCTTTGGTTAGTTTCGGGCAATATGGTTTGATGTGTCCTGTTTCTCCGCAATTGAAACAAACATTAGTTTTCCTTCTACACTCTTCCTCTATATGTCCGGTCATCTTGCAGAAGTCACAGTAGGATGTTCTCCTAAAACGGCATCTTCCTGAATGCTTTTTGTTACAGTTTCTGCAGATAGGTTGCTCCAATGACGGTTCAGTTCCTGTCTTCTTGTAGAATTCTTGGGAAATTTTCTGGCCTAACTCTTTCTTCTTGTTTTCTTCTCTTGTGCGGATTAGTCCATCTGTCAGCATGTTAGCTAGTTCGACTGCTTCTTCAATAGTTTGTGGTCTAGTGGCCTTAACTATGTCTCGAATTTCGCTAACTAATCCCCAAATATAACGAGAAATTAGTACAGGTTCTGGCGAAGCCAGAGTTGGTACCATTCTTGCATATTCGAAGAACGTTGTCGTATATTCACGACAATTGACATCTATCATTTTATGATTTAGGAACTTGTTAGCCATTCGTTCCTTTTCATAAGGAGGACAAAATTTTCTTTCTGTCATTTCCTTAAATTTTTCCCAGTTCATGGCATAAACCATGTCACTTCCTTTTGCCTGAAGAATTGTATTCCACCATTCTAAGGCTTCTTCCTTAAAGAGATTAGATGCATACATCACTTTATCTTCTTCGGCACATTTGCTAATTGTAAGAACAGCTTCCGTCTTTTCTAACCATCGCAGAGCAGCCGTGGCTCCTTCACTGCCGGCGAACTCAATTGGTTTACAAGCTAGAAATTCTTTGTAGGTACACCCGAAAGTCATCGCCTTCTTTTTCTTGGGAAATGGGGTTTTGATAATATCATCATTACCTCCATTGACACTATGGCTAAAACCATTGTCATGAGTATGCTTGCTACTCACAACTTTGGTAGGTTCTACGGTATTTTTAACAGCTTTAATTATTGAAGGTAAAGCATTAGCTATTCCTTGAGCTATTAGATTTTCTATAGCATTTTTATCCAAAGGATTTTCATTATTATCATGAACTTCAGGATTATGTGGTACTTCATTCGACATCTGAATAGCAAACATTTTCACTTATTAATATCACAGAAAACAAAACAATACTTCCAGGATATTATCTGTGCATATTAACATATATATATTCATATATAACACATATGTTAATTTATATCAGTTTCCTAACTTTATTGTTTAAGTTTAGGTATTAAAAGAACACCTAAATAGCTTTAACAAGTGGCTCTTTGAGTTGGCTCTGATACCACCTTCTGTCACGACCCCCGACCCACCCTGAACGGAATCGGAAGTCGTGAACAGTCCAGCGGTACCGGTGATTAATTTAAAAAAACGTTGCAGCGGAAATTTCATCAGGACCGTGAGTTAGGAAAAATATCAGAGTTTAGAAAACACCGGATTTTATTTATTAAAATAGATGGGATAAACCCATGTTTTATAAAGGTAGCTTTAATAAGCTAAATTTGTTTACATAAAACAATATTTCTTAATTTGATAAAATAAGCCACTTCTTGAAGCCTTTCAGTGTCGTATCCAGCTCTTATTCCAATTTACTGTAATTACCTGAAAAATGTTTGAAAAAGGTTTTGTCAGTGAAAATACTGAGTGAATTCATTCCATTTTATAAAATCTATGGTTATACCTTACAGTATTAAGGTTTTTATATTTATTTATATTTATAGAACTCAATCAGTATTTGTCACATAGCAGCAGTTTCAATATGACATTAATCATATCACCCATTGGCTCACGTTTGTCCAATAGTGAATTTATCAATTAATTATATTTTACTATTATTCAATTTATCTGTCACTAGGCGATTCCTGTGACTATAATCATATCAATATTGATTATTCTTTCAGTTAATGATTCTGGTCATATCACTGTTGATCATTCTTTCAACTAGTGATTCTATAACACTGTTGATCATTCTCTCAACTAGTGCTTTTGGTCATGTCACTGTTGATCATTCTTTCAACTAGTGACTCAGATTATATTACTGTTGATCATTCTTTCAACTAGTAATTTCTATTCATAACACTGTTGATCATTCTCTCAACTAGTGTCTTTGGACATGTCACTGTTGATCATTCTTTCAACTAGTGACTCTGGACTTAATTGTGTCCCGTAACATTTCTTTGTCAAATATATTACTTATAGCATAAAACCATTTAATCCAGAAAATGACATATATCTTTTTATGTCAAATTAAAATAACTTTATCAAATATAATATGTCAATTAAATAATTGTAATATCATTATTTAATATATTAACATAACTAAGACTAAAATATAATCTTAGTAGAATGCATAATTTCCACTGTTATTGTAGTCATGCTAATATTGACTAACTTTCTGGCAAATAATAATGAGAATCAAATAATATATAAAATCTTTCATACCAGTAGTTAATATAAAAACTTAATTACTGTAAGTATAACTGGTAATCATTTAGGATTCTGTAAAATCTTTGTAAATATAATTGTTTCACAAAAAGGTGATAAAACTGTGAGAAAATATAATGGACTCACAAACTGTGAGAAAAGAGAAATGAACTCACATTGCAGATTTCTACGGGCAAAGCTTAGTCTACAGATAATCCTTGATATATATTGCAGATTTAATTTGAGCAGAGCTTAGCCTATTTCTTAGCCTGGTAACCTAGTGCATACAAACTAGGTAATAACTAATACAGCATTTACGATAACTCACGAGATCAAAACCCTCACAACGAATGACAAAGTGCAATCACTTAAACATCTGTCGGATTCAAAACAAAGGACAGAGTTTTCCCCCAATTCGGGTGATACTCAACATCCTGTCGGAATCACAACTAATGACAAAGGATAGCCCAAGTTTGAGCAGCACTTAAACATCCATTGGATAGTTTCAATCGATCGGACATTGAATCGTAGCAGCGATCGAGTTAATACCCTATGCAGCAGCACCCCGCTATACTTAATTAGTGATTTGTGTGTGTTTCTTAAGTAATTGGACAATATCTCAGCGTCAATTTGAAGTTTGAACATCGTTCCAATTGCAGAATTCAAGTCCCGAAGCCTTCTATTTATAGCCAGAAAATCGTCCCCCTCGCGCCACGCGAGGGGTCCTCTTATTCCTGTCGCGTGGCGCGACAGGTCACTTTTAACATCCGGTTGCCACGCGTCTTTGAAGCCTAGGTGAGTCGACAGATCGAATAAATTCGATTTTTATAATAAACTGTGATGATAATCATCAACGGGAAATGCCCCCCCTGAGTTTTAGGGGCCCTGATCCTGATTCTGATTGTTCTGAAATTTGTAGGGTTTGCGTAGAATTACTTGGGTGTCTCAATTAGGGTTTCCTATTGGATAAAATAATAATATAAATAGGACTTTTAATAAGGGTTGTTACAGCAGCTTCCAGCCTATTACGTACTTGTACCTGTCACTTAGACTTTGGAAAATACGTCAGTTTTCACTGGTAAATACACTCAACCGACTCATTTGAAAAGAGTTTGTAAATTGGTTTGAATGCACTTTGGCACAAAATATGTTGCACATTGATTAAAATGCACAAGGAAAAATTAATCTTTTATACTTGGGACAAACCATATCTCATGTTATCAATTTTACATGACTTGCTCTACATACGGGGGCCGGTTCTATGCCGGTTCATGATTAACCGACACACCACTATTCCCTTATTGGGAATCCCTTATTGGGTATAATTAATTAATAAACATATGGCATCTGTCAGGTGTATGCCTACACCCCGTGCTTAGGTCGTGGCCATTGCATTTAACGAGTCAAGGATATCCATGACACGGTCGCATTAATCCCCACTGTTTCAGTCAAGCAATACGAATTAAAAACAGGTTATTTGGATTTCCCGACTTATTGGTCTTTGAATCCCATACCTGACCATGCGGTATTTATATTACCGTATCCCAAGCCCGTAATAGGGAAAATAAGTTAAGAGTATTTACCTGAGCTAGCTCCTGTCTTAAATAGCAAGAATTTAATAACTCAGCCGTATTCACTTACGTAAGCGTAGGTACAATTTACCGGAAGGCTCTAGTCTGGAATGATGGTATAAATAACCAATTAGAATGCTAACGGGTCTTTTAATTAAGCCTAAGCTTAGACCGGTTAGTTTTAAAGAAAGATACGGTTCAAACGCACGATAAGGCGAAGACCGGTTTAGAATGTGGTTTCGACCCGGAAAGCTTGTATGCTTGTTTAATATGGGTAACTTAAACACATTCTGGATTTTGAGACAAAAAGGATATGGTTTGACCCGTTTCGGCTAATATATGCAAACCAGTTACATAAGCCGATCCGAACGCGAAAAGTGCGTAACGAGTAACCAACTGAATCATGTACAGGTTTCCTAAGTTAATATGCCTTAATTATGTTGTGATATCAGTAGGATACCATCCATTATGCCCAAAACGAGTTAAATCCCAAAATAAGCCCCGTAGGGGTATTTTGGTCATTTTAAAGATTATAAAATAGATTTAATGAACTTCTGAGGTTCGGGTCTGAATACATCAGTAAAATGACTTATTTTAACAGGGTGTATCAATTGGTAATAAGTTTTATGTGACAAAAATGGTTTTAAACCTAAACTATGCGTTTAATACGCTTTAAAAGCCATTTTAAGCGATTTCCGGGTTATACAGGAAATCTGAGTTTTCTGATCAGGTTATAAGGTTCAAAATACTTTATTTATTATATAAAATCAGTAGCCATTGAATTGGTATCAAAAGGGCTTGTAAAACTCATTTTATGGCCTAAAAGGGCATAATCGGTATTTACCGATTTGAGGCCATCAGGTTAAAAATGATTAAAATCTTTAAAAATCTCAAAATATTATCTTACATCACTGGGTAAAAGGTTTGGTGTCGAAAATTGGGTTTAGATAGGCTTTATGCTAATTGCGCCCTTTAATTACTAGAAGGCGTTATAATTACACTAATGAGCATAACTCCTAATCTAGACCTCCAACTGATGTGAAAATTTAGGGAAAACTTTATAAATCAGTAATAAGGATTATTGTCCTTTCACATTCCCAAAATTCTCGTTTTATGGTCAAAAGGGCATATTGGTCAACATTTAAGCAATTAACGGAAACATGTAAACGAATCGGATAATCAATGAACCAACCACGGAGGGTTATGCTAACATGTAGCCTGGTCCTAAGGAAGCTCTAAGGCATTTCCAAATCATACTAAATCGGGTCAGAACTGAAGTCAAAGCAAAAGTCACAGTTTTGCGACTTTCGGTTCCGAACCGGGTCTAAACATAAGATTGTCGGATAAAACAAGCCTAGATCAGTTCTTATACTTATTATTAGGTTATATGAGTGATAAAATAGGTTACATGCCTTCTATATTGTTAATTACATGTAAATTTGCAATTTAAGCTTCTGTTGACTTTTTCTAATCAACTTTGACCCGACATTTGATCTAGATAGGATGGGAATCAGTGGGTGCCCTTTTAAGGGTTGATTGCCCACATAATTACCAACTTATAACTACCTTCAATTCGACAAATCACTTGACCATTAATAATTAATCGCTAAGTCAACCGTTAATTACAACGGTTTGACTTTTAGGCTAATTACTAAGCAAAACTTAATCAAGGAAGGTCAAGGGTGCTTACCAAAGTCCTAATTACGATTAGGGATGCTTGGTGTCTGCTCTTGAGCTCCAGAAAGCCCCACAATTGCAGATGGAATGGATGATCAAAAATGTTTGCAAACAATGGCCTTTTATAGTGATTTTTGATCCATTAGATGATGACAACTAAGTCTATGAAGTGATCTAGATCAATAACAAGTGCCCCTAAGCTCTAAAATCAATAGGGGACGCGCATGGAATTGATAAATATCTCCATAAGTCGTTTCATGGACTTGAACAGCCAAGAAAAACGAGTTTCTGCATCTGGGAGATGCTTGCGCACCGCAAGGTAAAAGTTTTACGGTGCGCAAGGACCTGGGCAGCCACCAGAAACTTTCAAACGTTGACATGTTTGGCCCCTGAACTTCCAAATGTCATTTCTGACACCTCTAAGGCCCGTTAAACCATTTTTAAGGCTTTATAATGATGCCTAAGCATAGAGAACATGAAACATGCTCAAAAATATGCCGGATGTCGGTTCGTTTGGTCGTACGGTCACGTTGTTCGGCTAATTACGACGAAACACGGACGGACGCGAAAACAATCCAAACGACGCGACGAATGGAATTTTATCAAGCCAAACACTAAAATAAAATATTTTAGTGCTTACATAAATTTTTGGGTGTCCGGGAATATTCAGAATGTAAGATATGCATGTAAACGCAAACTTGTGCGCTTTTTGACACTTTTAGTCCCTGCATGACTTAAAAGTTTATTTTTGCGCACTAAACACCTCAAAGCCTATATCTAAGCTATGAGAAGGATAATTAAGGTATGTATAACTCATGGTCATATTCCGGAAGGTCCGATAACATACGAATCGGCATACTTTAGCAGTTTGACGCTTTAGGTCCCCCTAATGCGAGAACTTGCGTAAATCATCATTTAATAGCATTGAAGCCTCATCTAGTCCATATTAGGCATTCTTGAAAATATTATTAAACATCATAATGCTTCGGGCTTGATAAAAGGTCATTCAGAGGTATAATTAAACATATTGACACTTTTAGTCCCTTATACTTGCAAAGTTGCGCGTAACTTCACTTTTAGGCATAAAAGCCTTGGATGGCCAATGATTGGCATTCCCGAGAGTATAATCAAATATCATGAGGCTCTCGGTTTGTTAAAAGATCACTCAGAGGTAAGAATTAACATGTTGACGCTTTTAACCCTTTTCTGCGCAAACTTTCAATTAATTACATAAACGGCTACACTTGTTTAACAAGTGGCTCATTTGTGAATATAAAACTGTAAAAGGTTATTTAGAAACTTATTTTAGGTATGTTAATACTTCCAGTTCTTTCATAATTAATGTTTTTCGATTTTTCGAAAATTAGTCCATTATATTCAAGGTTTGACTTAGTAGGGTTTATTACACGTGTCAATACTTCATTGAACGTGATTTTACGAGGTGTTACATCCTCACCCCCTTAAAAGAAATCTCGACCTCGAGATTTGCTAGAATAATGGAAGTATTTTCTGAAGTAGCATGGACTTAACTTCCATAGTATATTTGGGCCTATAAGGGTATCCCAGTTGACTTATACAATAGGTACGTACTCTCCTTCGGAGCTTCTTAACCTGACGATTCTTAGTCTATACAGGTTTATTGTCCAATCATAAAGTTTCATTAATCTGCCTATCATTACGTGATAATGTGTTTCGACTTATTGGCGAAACCTATCCTTAAATCATCAGTGTGGGTCGCATTGTGAACTCCACTAAGCTCCTTATATAGGTTTTAGCTTATAGACTATTGACCTTTGTCGCATTCGATTTCCCGAATGTTCCTATATATCCAGGGCTTAACTTACCCGGAGAAATTGGAATTTAGCACACCCTTCTTAGAGCGATACTTTCGATTGAACCTTACTCCTTATTAAGGACTTAAGAAGGTTGCGACTTTTATCAATTCTTAATTTTTCTGCCGATTACTGGCAACTTTAAGATGATTATAATTTCGAATGATCTTATTTGTTGTTTCCAATGCAACTTTTAGATCCTGATAATTGGACTTACCATTCTATTGTTCTAACAATAGATGTTTATCATTCCATCTATACAAGGTCTCCAAAGAAGTAGCCTTGATGCTTACATAATAATTGCTATAAAAACTTATTTTATAGTGAGATGGTTATTCCAACCACTGCTTAACTAATCTCAAAGAATAGCTAATCCTTACAGCTAGTCGAACCAATCGACGATCCTGGGCAGGTAATAGCGATTCTTAATTGTTGCCTAAATAGGGTTGCGGTAATCAATGCATAAGCAAGATGATCCGTCTTTCTTATTTATATAAATCGGAGTTCTTAGAACTTCGAATCTTGGCTTTATGAAATCTTCTCTAAAAACTTATCGATTTAGCTCTTAGTTCTTCCTATTCCGCTGGTACTAACGGATATAAGGCTTTTACAATAATTGCAGCCCTAAGCGGGATGTTTGTCCTAACATCCACTTGCCTCTCAGAAGGTAAACATGGTAATTCTTATAAAGAAGATAATTATGACACACAGAGATGTTAGAGATGTCTGTATTTTCAGGCTTTGGTTCATCTATCGATGTCGGTGTCAGATAAATGACACATTCTCTTTACAAATGTAAGGATGTCCTAAGTAGAGATACTTATAAGGATATTTTTATATTGGATATCTTCTTTGAATACTACTAGTCGAGTCTAGTACAATATGACCATTGGGATATCTCAGGGGTTCCATGCATTAAACCTCCATACTGATCAGGCATGGAAGCAATCTATGGGACACACTAGGATACGCCAATCCTCATATGGCACTTTTATCAAACATAGTTTGGCATTCGCAGGCGATATAAAATAATGAGAAAATAATAAAATAAAATAATATATATTGTCGTACTCTTTCTGGGGAAGAGTACTCCAGATTCTTATGAAAGGATTATCTCCGAGGATGGGAGAGAGGGTCATTAAAGACTCCATTGGTAAATTATACCTCATTTTTAATATCTGAAGTTCTTATGAATGCAATCAAAAGTTTGCTAAGCTTATGGTTTACTAAAGGTTTATTATCCCTTGCATTAACGTAAAATACTTAGCAGATACAATCGATGCTAAAAGGTAAGGACGTACCTGATGCTATTATTGATATGTATTGTCTCTGTCATTCAATCGGTAGTTCAGGCATTTCCTTTCTTATCCTTCCCAGACTTAGCTGCTCCTTCCTTGGCAGCCTCAGGGCAATTAGTACTGATGTGGCCCTTTTCGCCACAGCTGAAACAGTTTGCATTCTTTATGTCCCTACATTTGTGGGACTGGTGGCCCGTTCTTTTGCAGATGCCACATTGCTTTACCTTTTGGTTTGATCGACACTGTCCCCAGTGTCTTCTTTTGCAGGTTTTGCATGTAGGCTTCTTGTTGGAATCCGGTTGGTTATTGTTGAACTCGGATTTGCTCTTCTTAGGATTTTGGGAGTTATCCTCCTCCCTTTTTCGCTTTCCATCTTTAGAGGCCTTGGCAGCCTTGTTTCTAACCACATCGAGTGTGAGAGATAGCGACAGATCTGCCGCTGACCTGAATGTAGTAGGTCTCGATGCTTTCACACTTGCCTTTATTTCTGGGGCTAGACCCCCAATAAAGCGAGCTATTCGCTTTGGTTCCGGTGTGATCAAATAAGGAACCAATCGAGACTTGGTATTGAAACTTGTAAGGTATGCTTGACAATCTAAGTTCTCCATGACTAATGTCAAGAATTCAGTCTCAATCTTCTCAACTTCATGTTGAGGACAGTAATTTTCTTTGATAAGAGCAACGAACTGATCCCAAGTCATGTTGTACAAAGGGATCTTTCCGGTGGCTTGAATCAACGATCTCCACCAGGCTAAAGCCTCACCCTTAAATGATTGCGACACAAACTTGACCACATCCCTCTCAGCGCATCCGCTGATATCCACAACTGTATCCATCTCATCTAACCACGTCATACAATCTACAGCTCCTTCCTCCCTAGTGAAATCCCTGGGTTTACATGAGACAAAATATTTGTAGGAGCAACCCTTGTCACGGGGTCCTAGATTTAGCATTATCTTTTGAGACGGGTCACTATGATGATTTGAAGAGTGACGTTCGTCATCTTCTTTATTGGGTTCATCCTTCTTGGAGGGTGGCTTTGTATGTGGTGTTGATAGGGTCCTACTTCGAGTCCCACTATACTCTTCATACTGCCGTTCTAAGGCCTTTGTAACTGCGTCGTCAACTAACGCTTTCAGCTCAGCACCCGTTAAAGTAATTCGGGCGTTATCATTATTCTCCCTTGGGTGACTATTTATTTCATCCGAGTTAGCCATTTTAATTCGAACTGTTGCATAAAACAATAACAATAGTTTATTTGGGAGTTTATTATGGAATTGTCCCTTAGGGCAATTCATTAACCATGGTAAACAGAGACCATATTTGGTTAATTTATTTTTCACATTTACTTAGGATTTATATTATAATTTATCCTAATTATAAAACAATAACAGTTTTATTAGTGGCACGAAAGGCCTAGTAGCAAGGACATTTTTAAATTATAAATGATGATTTCAGAGAATCAAAGCATGAAGGTATATCAGCACAACAGGCCTAGTCACAAGGACATTTATGAATTATAAGCTATGATTTCAGAGAATCAAAGCATTCAGGTTTGAACATAGTTCATTACCTTTTTCGGACAGGGAGTCATCGCTACCACTGTCTTTTGGCTCATGTAGAAATGAGCAAGGCCCGTAGGCACTATATTACCAATGTATGGTCAAAATATGATCATCTTAATTGATGATTTAAACCCATGATTCAGAGATCATTAAGTTGGGTTAGGAATCTTTTGAAGAATCCTTATATAAGAATGACGTGTGTGATTTTAATGAATCACGTCTGCCAGGAGTGTTAACATATTTTCAGATGTTAACAGGGATACGAATCTTTTAAACAGGTCTTACCATCTTGGCCAGGTCTTTATAATGACACTCAGGCTAGGTTTCACTCTTAAGATTCTTATTCATATGTATACTGGCAGGGAAGGAAGGATATTTATTTTATTCAGGATTTTTATCATAAATCCTAATTTACAAGTTAATAATAGCACAAATGGCCTAGTCGCGTAGACAAGTTTAAGTTATAAGCCACGATTTCGGAGAATCGAGGCATTAAGGTTTGAATCAAAGTTCATTACCTTTTTCTTGACAGGGAGTTGTAGGCTACCACTGTCTTTAGTCTCAGAGGACGTTAATTATAGCCCGTGGGCACTTCACCCTTAAGGGATGATCATATACATAAGGGAAATTGGAGTAATCTTATTTAAGGATGACTCATGCGATTTTATCAAACCACGTCTGCCAGGAATGTTAACATGTTACAGATGTTAACAAGGGTTTGAATCTCTCGAATAGGTTCTACCATCTTGGCCTTGTCTGCAGTGACGTTTAGGCTAGGTTTTCCCTTTAAGATTCTTTTTAATATTTAACGCAGAACAATCCTAAATTGAGGTGTTAACAAGGATCTGAATCTAATTGAGGAACTACCATCTTGGCCTTGTCTCAAAATAACACGTGGCTAGGTCTTGTCCTTTTTTTTTAGATTTTGCCATTTTATTATAATGGTAGATCTTATAATATAGGAATGATATTTCTAAATATAATCGTTCCATAAAAATTTAAACAAGTATATGGTTGCCCTAAACGGGATTTCTAACAGAAAAATGACTTGCCCATGTAAGAGCTAATCAGAAAATAACAAAGGAACCAAATAAGGACAAATAAAGCGAATTTGAATTCGTCCTATGTTCTCGTCTAGACTCAAGAATGTGCAACTGTGTAACTGAGATTAAACACAAAAAGGCTAGTGTTTAATTCACTCAGTGTTGGCTCTGATACCAACCTGTCACACCCCGATATTTCCACGTTTGACCGGTGGGCCCGGTGGGGAGTATCGTGACGTGGTTGGCAACATAATAGTCAAACAACACAATATATAAATGCACAGCGGAAGCAAAAGATAATTATATTACAATCCGAATATAACGTAATATCAAGTATTACAACGGAAAGTAAAGGATCCACAGGCGGATCGAAAATAAAATGAAACATTGTTCAACAGACTTTGGACGCCTAGAACTTGCAAGATTCCTTATTAACGCCCTGAGCAGCTTCCAGCCTATTACGTACTTGTACCTGTCACTTAGACTTTGGAAAATACGTCAGTTTTCATTGGTAAATACACTCAACCGACTCATTTGAAAAGAGTTTGTAAATTGGTTTGAATGCACTTCGGCACAAAATATGTTGGCACATTGATTAAAATGCACAAGGCAAAATTAATCTTTTATACTTGGGACAAACCATATCTCATGTTATCAGTTTTACATGACTTGCTCTACATACGGGGCCCGGTTCTATGCCGGTTCATGATTAACCGACACACCACTATTCCCTTATTGGGAATCCCTTATTGGGTATAATTAATTAATAAACATATGGCATCTGCCAGGTGTATGCCTACACCCCGTGCTTTGGTCGTGGCCATTGCATTTAATGAGTCAAGGATATCCAGGACACGGTCGCATTAATCCCCACTGTTTCAGTCAAGCAATACGAATTAAAAACAGGTTATTTGGATTTCCCAACTTATTGGTCTTTGAATCCCATACCTGACCATGCGGTATTTATATTACCGTATCCCAAGCCCGTAATAGGGAAAATAAGTTAAGAGTATTTACCTGAGCTAGCTCCTGTCTTAAATAGCAAGAATTTAATAACTCAGCCGTATTCACTTAAGTAAGCGTAGGTACAATTTACCGAAAGGCTCTAGTCTGGAATGATGGTATAAATAACCAATTAGAATGCTAACGGGTCTTTTAATTAAGCCTAAGCTTAGACCGGTTAGTTTTAAAGAAAGATACGGTTCAAACGCACGATAAGGCGAAGACCGGTTTAGAATGTGGTTTCGACCCGGCAAGCTTGTATGCTTGTTTAATATGGGTAACTTAAACACATTCTGGATTTTGAGACAAAAAGGATATGGTTTGACCCGTTTCGGCTAATATATGCAAACCAGTTACATAAGCCAATCCGAACGCGAAAAGTGCGTAACGAGTAACCAACTGAATCATGTACAAGTTTCCTAAGTTAATATGCCTTAATTATGTTGTGATATCAGTAGGATACCTTCCATTATGCCCAAAACGAGTTAAATCCCAAAATAAGCCCCGTAGGGGTATTTTGGTCATTTTAAAGATTATAAAATAGATTTAATGAACTTCTGAGGTTTGGGTCAGAATAAAATAGTACAATGACTTATTTTAACAGGGTATATCAATTGGTAATAAGTCTTATGTGACAAAAATGGTTTTAAACCTAAACTATGCGTTTAATACGCTTTAAAAGCCATTTTAAGCGATTTCCGGGTTATACAGGAAATCTGAGTTTTTTGATCAGGTTATAAGGTTCAAAATACTTTATTTATTATATAAAATCAGTAGCCATTGGATTGGTATCAAAAGGGCTTGTAAAACTCATTTTATGGCCTAAAAGGGCATAATCGGTATTTACCGATTTGAGGCCATAACCTTCGGTTATGGACAGGTTAAAAATGATTAAAATCTTTAAAAATCTCAAAATATTATCTTACATCAGTGGGTAAAAGGTTTGGTGTCGAAAATTGGGTTTAGATAGGCTTTATGCAAATTGCGCCCTTTAATTACTAAAAGGCGTTATAATTACGCTAATGAGCATAACTCCTAATCTAGACCTCCAACTGATGTGAAAATTTAGGGACAACTTTATAAATCAGTAATAAGGATTATTGTCCTTTCACATTCCCAAAATTCTCGTTTTATGGTCCTAAGGAAGCTCTAAGGCATTTCCAAGTCATACTAAATCGGGTCAGAACTGAAGTCAAAGTTTTGCGACTTTCGATTCCGAACCGGGTCTAAACAGAAGATTGTCGGATAAAACAAGCCTAGATCAGTTCTTATACATATTAATAGGTTATATGAGTGATAAAATAGGTTACATGCCTTCTATATTGTTAATTATATGTAAATTTGCAATTTAGGCTTCTGTTGACTTTTCTAATCAACTTTGACCCGACATTTGATCTAGATAGGGTGGGAATCAGTGGGTGCCCTTTTAAGGGTTGATTGCCCACATAATTACCAACTTATAACTACCTTCAATTTGATAAATCACTGGACCATTAATAATTAATCGCTAAGTCAACCGTTAATTATAACGGTTTGACTTTTAGGCTAATTACTAAGCAAAACTTAATCAAGGAAGGTCAAGGGTGCTTACCAAAGTCCTAATCACGATTAGGGATGCTTGGTGTCTGCTCTTGAGCTCCAGAAAGCCCCACAATTGCAGATGGAATGGATGATCAAAAATGTTTGCAAACAATGGCCTTTTATAGTGATTTTTGATCCATTAGATGATGACAACTAAGTCTATGAAGTGATCTAGATCAATAACAAGTGCCCCTAAGCTCTAAAATCAGTAGGGGATGCGCATGGAATTGATAAATATCTCCATAAGTCGTTTCATGGACTTGAACAGCCAAGAAAAACGAGTTTCTGCATCTGGGAGATGCTTGCGCATCGCAAGGTAAAAGTGTTACGGTGCGCAATGTAACAACTCTCACTAAAATTTATACTTAGTGGGACTAATTATCTATTAAGAAAACCCTAATTGCGAAACCCAAGTAATTCTGCACTAACCCTAAAAATTCCAGAATAATCGGAATCAGGATCAGGGCCCCTAAAACTCAGGGGGGGTAAAACCCATTCGGTAATATCCTTACAGTTTGCTGTCAAAAATTTAAAATAACGTAAAACCAACTCACCCAAGCTACTGGGACACGAACACACCCTATGCTAGACTAGGGTCTCTCGCGCCACGCGACGCGCACAGGAGATCCTTTCGCGTGGCGCGAGGGGGGACATTTTTGGTGTATAAATACAGGGCCTTGGGACTTGAAATTTGTCTTTGAAACGACGTAAATTCAGTTTTCGTAGACTGAGTTATAGTTCGATTACTACAATTAACACACACAGTGCACTAATCAACGCCGCAATCAGGGTAATAACTCGATCACTATTACGATTCAACGTCCGATCGATTATAACTATCCAACGATTGTCTAAGTGCCGCTCAAATTGAGTTTATACTTTGTTAATTCATCGTGATTTCGACTTGAATGTTTGAGTACTGCTCGAATTCGGACTATACTCTGTCATTCGTTGTGAATCCGCTGAATTATTAAGTATTGCACTAATAATCGTTGTGAGGGTTTAATCTCGTGAATTGTCGTAACTGTTGTATTAGTTACTAACTGTCACGGCCCCCGACCCGGTTTTACCCGTTTCAGGAGCCGCGGGACAGAAATTCTGCGGTATTTATTTAATTGAGTTTAACAGCGGAAGTTTATTTAACAGGATCGTTTAAAGCTAAATTTTTCCCGATTTATTTTATTTCACAATTCGGGATAAAACCCCGATAATTTACAATATTATGTTTTTACTACAAAGTTGTGATATTACAAAACTTATTTCTTTATTTTATAATGAGCCACTATCTTTAAGCTTGAAATGCTCCCCAGCACTTTTCCTGAATTACAACAGATCACCTGAAACGTGTTTGAAAAAGGTTTTGTCAGCGGGAAATACTGAGTGAATCATTCTATTTACTAAAATGACACGATTGTTATAATTTACAGTATTAAGGAAGATTACAATGTTTCTGATATCAAACCAATTACCCACAGTACTTTGTCACTCGACCCATTGGCCCTTCCGTCCAATGGTGTCTGTGACTATGGTCATATCACCCATTGGCTGCCCCAATGGTGAAGATTATCAAGTAATGTATACAAAACCCCACATACCGGCTGTAATATGGTGATTACAAAGACTTAATCCCCGTAATTATAACTTTGAAAAACATTTAAGAATTTATAAAGCAATTTGATAAAAAGAGAATGACTCACATTGCTGGTTTAATACGGACAGAGTCTAGTTTATGATTTAGCCTTGTTAACCTAATTTAAATAATAATGCACACAAAACTGGGTTAGTAATCAATCCAACAATTATGATATCTCACGAGATCAAATTCTCACAATGAACGACAAAGTGCAATACTTCATCCATCGAATTAACGATGATCCGTCGAATTAACAACGAATGACAAAGTACAATACTTTATCCATCGAATTAACGATGATTCGTCAAATTAACAACGAATGACAAAGTACAATACTTTATCCATCGAATTAACGATGATCCGTCAAATTAACAACGAACGATAAAGTATAACCCTAATGTGGCCGGCACTTAAACATTCATTGGATATATTGATCGTTGGATAAATGAATCATAGCAGCGATTGTGCTAATACCCTGTTTTGTGGCAGAATTTCGAGATCCTGGGGTGTAATTTGGAATATCAGTTCGTAAATCAGTGTAATAGTGGGAATTATTTCGACGTAAAATGTTCAGAAAGCAAGTCCCACTGCAACCTATTTATAGCTAAAAAATCACCCCCTCGCGCCACGCGAGGGGTTCCATTGTTTCTGTCGCGTGGCGCGACAGGACCTAATCTATCATAGGCTTGCTTCGTGTCACAGTAGCTTAGCTGAGTTGGTTTCGTAAAATTTTAAGTTTTCGACAGCAAACTGTGTGGATTTTACCGAGTAGGGTTTACCCCCCCCCCCCCCCGAGTTTTAGGGGCCCTGATCCTGATTCCAATTATTCTGAAAATTTTAGGGTTTGTTCAGAATCACTTGGGTGTCTCAATTAGGGTTTCCTTTAGGACTAATTACTTTAATAATTATGACTTTTGATGAGAGTTGTTACACTAACCTATTGTGTGTGCATTGTTAATTAAATTAGGTTAATCAAGGCTAATCAGTAGGCTTATATTCTGCTCGTTAAATCTACAATGTGAGTCATTCTCTTTTTATCAAATTTGTTTACAAAATCATGTTATTTTCAAAGATTATAATTACAGTGATTAAGTTTATGTAATCACCAAGTTACAGCCGGTATGTGGGGTTTTGTATACATTACTTGATATCCGTCACTATTGGACAACGAGTTAGCCAATGAGTGATATGACCATAGTCACAGACACCATTGGACAACGAGATAGCCAATGTGTGTTCGAGTGACAAGTACTGTGGGTAGTTGGTTTGATATCTGAAACATTGTAATCTCTCTTAATACTGTAAATTATAACAAAAGAGTCATTTTAGTAAAACTGAATGATTCACTCAGTATTTCCCTGCTGACAAAACCTTTTTCAAACATGTTTCAGGTGATCTGTTATGAGCAAAGGAAAAGTGCCGTGAAGCACTACAAGCTTAGAAATGTGGCTCAATGTAAATAAATAAAGAAACATGTTTTGAGAAATAAAGATTTCCCAGTGAAATCACTTTATTGTAAATTATGGGAATTATCCCTATATTATATATATAAACGAGCAGTTTTTAATATTAAATCGATCCTGTTTAAAAAAACTTCCGCTGTCACTTAATTAGATACCGCGGGATTTCCTGCCTCGCGGCTCTGGACCAGGTCAAACCGGGGCCGAGGGCCGTGACACGCAAGGACCTGGGCAGCCACCAGAAACTTTCAAACGTTGACATGTTTGGCCCCTGAACTTCCAAATCTCATTTCTGACACCTCTAAGGCCCGTTAAACCATTTTTAAGGCTTTATAATGATGCCTAAGCATAGAGAACATGAAACATGCTCAAAAATATGCCGGATGTCGGTTCGTTTGGTCGTACGGTCACGTTGTTCGGCTAATTACGACGAAACACGGACGGACGCGAAAACAATCCAAACGACGCGACGAATGGAATTTTATCAAGCCAAACACTAAAATAAAATATTTTAGTGCTTACATAAATTTTTGGGTGTCCGGGAATATTCAGAATGTAAGATATGCATGTAAACGCAAACGTGTGCGCTTTTTGACCCTTTTAGTCCCTGCATGACTTAAAAGTTTATTTTTGCGCACTAAACACCTCAAAGCCTATATCTAAGCTATGAGAAGGATAATTAAGGTATGTATAACTCATGGTCATATTCCGGAAGGTCCGATAACATAGGAATCGGCATACTTTAGCAGTTTGACGCTTTAGGTCCCCCTAATGCGCAAACTTGCGTAAATCATCATTTAATAGCATTGAAGCCTCATCTAGTCCATATTAGGCATTCTTGAAAATATTATTAAACATCATAATGCTTCGGGCTCGATAAAAGGTCATTCAGAGGTATAATTAAACATATTGACACTTTTAGTCCCTTATACTTGCAAAGTTGCGCGTAACTTCACTTTTAGGCATAAAAGCCTTGGATGGCCAATGATTGGCATTCCCGAGAGTATAATCAAATATCATGAGGCTCTCGGTTTGTTAAAAGATCACTCAGAGGTAAGAATTAACATGTTGACGCTTTTAACCCTTTTCTGCGCAAACTTTCAATTAATTACATAAACGGCTACACTTGTTTAACAAGTGGCTCATTTGTGAATATAAAACAGTAAAAGGTTATTTAGAAACTTATTTTAGGTATGTTAATACTTCCAGTTCTTTCATAATTAATGTTTTTTGATTTTTCGAAAAATTAGTCCCTTATATTCAAGGTTTGACTTTACTAGGGTTTATTACATGTGTCAATACTTCATTGAACGTGATTTTACGAGGTGTTACATAAGTGAGTCTTTTGGTTATGAGAGCTGCAATTCCTCGGCCAAATCATAAGTGCCGATGGAATATTGGTAGATCCGTCAAAGACCGAGGCCGTGTCGAAATGGAATCCCCCGAAGAATCCTTCGGAAATCAGAAGCTTCTTAGGGCTTGCGGGATACTATAGGAGATTTATTCAAGATTTCTCCAAGATTGCATCGCCGCTAACTAAGTTAACCCGAAAAGAGGAAAAGTACATTTGGGGTGCCAAACAAGAAAAAGCGTTTCAAACGCTAAAGGTGAAATTAACTCAAGCTCCGGTATTAACATTGCCGGACTGGGTCGAAGACTTGGTGGTTTATTCGGATGCTTCCCTATCGGGGCTCGGATGCGTTTTAATGCAACGGGGCAAAGTTATAGCCTATGCCTCGAGGCAACTGAAAATACACGAAACGAAATATTCCACGCACGACCTCGAATTGGCTGCGGTGGTGTTTGTGTTAAAAATATGGAGACACTATTTATATGGGGTAAAGTGCACCATATTCACCGATCACAAGAGCTTAAAATACTTATTTGATCAGAAGGAGTTAAATATGCGCCAGAGACGATGGTTAGAAACGGTGAAGGATTTCGACTGTGAAATACACTACCACCCCAGAAAGGAAAATGTAGTGGCGGATGCTCTGAGCAGAAAGGCGGACTATGTCCCAATACGAGTAAGGTTGATGCAGCTGGTGGTGACCTCGGGTATACTTGAACGTATCCAAGAAGCGCAAGTAGAAGCAGTGAAAGAGGAGAACTGGAAGAAGGAAAGAATAATCGGCCAGTTAAAAGATTTGTTGGATGGAAGGAACGGGTTGAAGACTTGATCCGGAAGAATATGGGTTCCAAATTCTTGTGGGGTTAAGACGCTTCTACTTAATGAAGCTCATAAATCCCGATATTCTATTCATCCGGGTGCGACCAAGATGTACAACGATCTGAAACCAAATTATTGGTGGCCCGGAATGAAGAGGGATGTGGTGAAATATATGGAGAAGTGCTTGACGTCCTTACAAGTTAAGGCGGAACACCAGAAACCTTATGGGAAACTGCAACCTTTGGAGATCCCGGTTTGGAAATGGGAACATATCACTATGGACCTATTGACCAAACTACCTAAAATGATTCGAGGATTTGATGCTATATGGGTGATTGTGGATAGATTGACGAAGAGTGCACATTTCATTCCTATATGAGAGACATATACTTCGGAAAAGATGTCCGAGGAATATACAAACGAAATAGTGGCACGTCACGGAGTACCGGTATCTATCGTGTCGGATAGAGATACCCGGTTTACTTCAAACTTTTGGCGAGATTTTCAAGAACAAATGGGAACGAAACTTTTCATTAGCACCGCCTACCACCCCCAAACGGATGGGCAGAGTGAAAGAACAATACAGACGCTAGAGGATATGTTACGGGCATGTATCATCGACTTCGGTGGAAGTTGGGATGTTTATCTACCTTTGACCAAATTTTCGTATAACAATAGTTACCATTCGAGTATCGGCATGGCACCTTACAAGAGGCTATACGGTAGAAAATGTAGAACCCCGGTGTGTTGGGGTGAAGTAGGACCGCGTGAATTGGCACATAAAGACATAGTTCAGGCCACTAATGAGAAAATTGAAGTGGTGCGAGCCCATTTGAAGGCAGCCCAAGATAGGTAAAAGTCGTATGCCGACAAAAGACGAAGATCGATTGAATTTCAGATAGGCGACATGGTTATGTTAAAGGTTTCCCCATGGAAGGGCGTTATCAGATTCAGAAAAAGGGGGAAACTAAGCCCGAGGTTTATCGGGCCATTTAAAATCATCGAACGGGTTGGCAAGGTGGCTTATCACCTCGAGCTACCGGAAGAGTTGAGTGGAATACATGGCACGTTCCACGTGTTTCAGTTGCGAAAATGTTTAGCGGAGGAAACAGCTTATATCCCTTACGATGATATCGAGGTGGATAATAGCCTGAATTATGCGGTAAGGCCATTAGAGATCCTAGATCGGAAGGTTAAGCACTTGCGAAATAAGAGAATTGATCAAGTTAAGATCAAATGGGAGCATAGAAAAGGTTCAGACACTACATGGGAGTCAGAAGAAGAGATGTGACGTCTCTACCCTACACTATTCGGTATGTACTCTGGTTTCGGGGACGAAACCCTTTTTAAGGGGGGTGGACTTGTAACACCCCGAAAATATAAATTTTTATAATACAATAATGTTAGTGAATAAATAAGAAAAATAAACTAAATAGGAATGACATTAACCTGGTTAGATGTTGAGTTATGAGTAGTTAAAGAGTTATAACAAATAATGAACGAAAGATGAGGGACCAAAAGTGTCTAAATGAAAACTATTATTAATAAAACAAAAAATTAAAACTCACAACACACTTGCATGTGTGTTGTTGAGATCGATCAGAAGCAGGGGCGACCCCAAGCTCCCCAAGAACCCTAGTTCTTGCCAAATACCTCCAATTGAAGGATCAAATCAAGTCCAAAACGAAAATCGAGCATAAATTAATGATCCCCATTGCAAGGAGATCATAAGGTATGTAAAATTTGACAACAATTCTCTACTTGAAATTCTCATGAATTTAGAGAACTTGAAATCTGATGATGCATGTGTGAATTGTAGATGAAATATGAACATTAAAATGTCTAGGAGTAAACCCTAGACAAGCACATGTTGAAATCATGCTAAATACTAGTGAAATCCATGGTCACCATTGTAGGTGATTAGTGGGTTATGTAGAACTTGATAAACACTAGGAAATTTGGGGTTGTTCTAGTGTAATTTGACATATGTAAAGTTATTTCATAATTATAAAGGCAAATAATTGTGTTAGATAGTTTGATTGATGAAAATTCGGGTTATATGACAAGTTATGAGCTTGTTAATGATTTATTTAAAATTCTGCCCTTAAGGTGTTTGTATAAATGCCTCAAAGAAGACTTAAACCTGAAATTTAAAGTTAAAACGCATAATTACGATGTTTCGGTAAATTGTGCGATATATGAATTAAAAAGAGTTCTAAACGTGATGCGATTGAACTCTATAGGAAAGGACACCGGAGCATCGAGTGGACAAGCCGGTGGTGACTTGCGTTTGAAGGGCGTACTTTGAAGGTATGTAACTCGATCTGTTACTTTGGGTAAATTTTGATAATTAGCATATGTGTAGTTGAATTGTAGAATAAAGGTTGGGTTGAATTAAAGCGATAATGTTCGCTATATTGAATAAAAGGTCAAGAATTGGTTAGATCTCGTTGGTAGTCATCATAATGGAGGATTCCGTAGATGAGCCAAACGGGTCGAATAATCAACTAATGCGTGGCTAATGCTTCGTAATATGGTTAATTGGTCTTTTGTCATTTATTAATAATTGACATATTAGAATATGAGAGTTTAGCGTGTTGGTTTGTTCCAATGATGGAGTCCATAAAGGTAAACTAAACGGGTCATTAAGAGAAGGTATGAATCGAATAACGGTAGTGCCTTACTTCTAGAATTCGAGCCCGAGTGACGGGCAGTGAATTACTAAACACGCAAATCGGTGATGGGAGCGTGGGTGTTGAAAATGAGGAATCCGAGGTGTGGGTTTGGGTGAAATAATCAAATCAGTCAAACAACAAAATTACAGAGACTACCGTAAGTTACGGTCTACCGTAACTTACAGTAGAGAACAAAGTGTTACGGTGACTTACTACTGTGATACGGCAGACTAGTGTCACCCAGCGGATACCGTAACTTATGGTATCTACCGTAAGTTACGGTAGAGTCCAGTAGCTTTTGTTAATTTCTGCACATCTTAGTTAATCGAATCCGTTTCTGAGCGTAGTTTCGATTATGCAAATTTTCTAAGAACACTAATACTAATAATTGTCAAAATCTTCAGCTTTTAGGTATTGCAAGTACGTGGATGATGGTCAAGACAACGCTCTCGAACCGAACACAACTTTTGAAGCTTCCGCGATATCTAAACCTTAATAGAAATGTTTTTGTATGAAAACAAATTGCTAATCATGTCATGATCGTTTAAACTAGTCGGTGGTTGACTTGTTATGAATACTTAGAACTTTGTTTTGGTACTTATGTTTTAATTTAGACACCTTTTATATAAAATCATGTGAATTTTCATTAAATTCAAGTAGTAATTAGACGGGTGTTACAAGTTGGTAATCAGATCTTAAGGTTGTAAACAAAGTGTTCAGTTCAAGCTTGATCGATCGTCCGGTAAGAATTAATTTATTATTTTAGTAGATCTTATCTTATGTATGAAATGAGATGCGAATTAATGTGCATGGGAAGTGTTCGGTTTATAGACAATAACCGACCCACTAATGTTGATTTTCACCTATCCTTTAAACCAACCCACCGGTTAGTGTTTCGGTTCAGTTTCTTTGGTTATTTGGTTATGAGTCGGTTAATTCGGTTAAGTTTTTCAACAAATGATATTTTTACAAAAGTTCATGAGCTTGGCTTTAAAATCTATTTTGTTTTGTAATTTGGATTTAACCTAACTATAATATCTCTAGGCGCTATGGAAGGTATCGCCAGAAGGATCACGAGCATTATGAAGGGAGATTTTTTTTTTTTTGGGGGGGGGGGGGGGGGAGGGGGGCACATGCATATCCAATCAGATCTCTATATTTTTTATTTTTTTTTATTTTATAATAGTTAAAGGGACTTTGAAGAGGGTTTTATACTTTTATCCCACACCATACAAGTTAACAATAAAGCTCTCGGTTACATGGTATAGACATGACATGATAAAGCCCCTAAGGTCTATATCCCACACCATATAGCCTTGATTAAATTGGATCTAAAACTTTTGGCTCAAATAATGAATTCCGGCCATAAATCTATTTACAAACAATATAGACAAGTTTGGTGTTGCATGGTACAACGGTATAGCTAGGTTCGGTTTTGGTAAGATCACCTTGGTTTGGTTTGGTGTGGCTTGGTTTTGGAACAAGAGATCGTCGAAATCGAACAGTAGATTTCCATTGAAAAAACCATCAGTTTTTTTTAAACGACAAATTAGGATCACTGACGGACCACTGGAGTATCATCGTGCCACCAGCAGCACCATCCGATCATATCCATCTCCACTAGGCTATAATGCATATACACTAATTCAAGAGGAAACCCAATAAATCTAGGAAAAACCCCTCTTGTGAGACAGTGGCGGATCTAGAAAATCCGCCAAGCCGTAACGTTTTATAAAAAAACGGTAGAAAATCCGCGCAAACCGAAACATTTTATAAAAAAATGGTAACGAAATCGAAAAAACGTTATATTTTTCCAAAATTTTCACTAATTTTACACTACCGCCGGAGCGCCAAGCTGTAGCGGGGGTTACCCCTTGTTATATGCTGGATCCGCCCCTGTTGTGAGAATCGAACACAGGACCTAATGGTCCCAAAACCTTATCTCACCTCTAAGATGCCACTAGACTATAATGTCATGGGCTAAAAAAACCGTCAGATATTGTTTGGGTTGGTTATACATAACTCGGATTTTTTTTAAAGTGGCTTATATTTATTTAAGTGCAACATTTATATTCCTTAT
The DNA here is from genome assembly GCA_030545235.1 of Helianthus tuberosus. NCBI lineage: Eukaryota > Viridiplantae > Streptophyta > Magnoliopsida > Asterales > Asteraceae > Helianthus > Helianthus tuberosus. Next base: position 185,165,623 of record CM060417.1, read on the forward strand.
TTCCCATTTAAAACATTATTTCCTTTTAGTATATTTAAATATCTTTTTATTTATTTTCAAATTCTTAGACGTTCTATATATTCTGTATTAACTTCTAAATATTCTGTATTAATAAAGTCTTTCTACTATTTAGCATAAACCAAATTATGCATCTTCATCAAAAGAGGATATATATATATGAGTTAATTACTGTTTTCGTCCCTGAGGTTTGTCAAAAATAACGGTTTCAGTCCATTAGTTTAAAAATTGCGATTTCAGTTCATTAGTTTCATTTTCGTAACCATTTCAGTCCACCAACTTAACTCCCATCCATTTATTCTGTTAACTTTGGGTGAAATTACAAAATTGCCCCTATGGTTTAATTAAAAAAACGTTGGTCACATGTTTCGAACCTGTGACCTTTGCTTTGAAATGCGATTGTTAAACCAATAGGCCATATATCAAGATTGTGAATGAATTCAAATTGTTTACCTTATAACATTGCATATTCATCATCATCTTCCCCAAACCTTTCATCTTTATCAATGGAGGAGCCACCATTAACCCTAAACCACTCTGCCACACCACAACTACCTCCGCCACACCACAACCACCTCCGCCACACACACCCACCACACCACAACCACCTCCACCACACCACAACTTAACTCCCATCCATTGCCTGCCAACTCTCTCCATTTAAAAAGAAAAAAATCCCACCTTTTGAAATCCAAAATTCACATCGCTTTCTGGGTGGGTTGTTCTTTGTGGAAGTAAATATATACTTCCAAACAAGTCCAATCACTAGATGAATTCACTCAATCGCATGTGAATTTGCAGTCCCAGTGCAACAGATAAGAAGAGATGCTCATCTTGCATAACTTTCATCCATGGATGCCCGCAAAGATTCAACATCTTTCAAAGATTTCTCGGTGGTTGTGGTGTGGTGGCCGTGTGTGGCGGAGGTGGTTGTGGTGTGGCGGAGGTAGTTGTGGTGTGGCAGAAGTGGTTTAGGGTTAATGGTGGCTCCTCCATTGATAAAGATGAAAGGTTTGGGGAAGATGATGATGAATATGCAATGTTATAAGGTAAACAATTTGAATTCATTCACAATCTTGATACATGGCCTATTGGTTTAACAATCGCATTTCAAAGCAAAGGTCACAGGTTCGAAACCTGTGACCAGCGTTTTTTTAATTAAACCATAGGGGCAATTTTGTAATTTCACCCAAAGTTAACAGAATTAATGGATGGGAGTTAAGTTGGTGGACTGAAATGGTTACGAAAATGAAATTAATGGACTGAAATCGCAATTTTTAAACTAATGGACTGAAACCGTTATTTTTGACAAACCTCAGGGACGAAAACAGTAATTAACTCTATATATATATATATATACTAGTGGGAAACCCGCGCGTTGCCGCGGAGTCGACAATATGCGGCATGTACATAATTTGCATCCAACGACCAGGTGGTTAGTGAAATGAAGATTTCATTGGGAGGTTTTTCATATATCCAATTTAGTTATATAGAAAGTTTATCCATTTAATAGTGTAATGGAAATATTGAACTCATACATCAGGAAATCAGTTGGTATGGTAAAACAGATCCACAACCCAAAAGTTTTTTAACTAACCATAATGACGATCCATAAGTTACTTAACTAACAACCACAATGCCGATCCATAAGTTATATTCCATAAATCAACAAAATGAACTGAGAACATATGGTAGAGAAAATACACTTTAACTAAACCAGCTGGTTTGTGTGGACAGGCGAAAATGGTTCAGTTAGCGCAAGTGACTTCACTAACGCCTAGGTCCAACGAGCACCTTGGTCCATCTAGGCACAAAAAAACAATCTGAACCACCAAAACCAGTTTCAAATTGTCTGGACCAGCCAAAAACAGCCTGGACAAGACTAAATCAAAGCTGAACCAGTGATTTCCTTTGCCAAATTTATTTACATCATTATAAAAAAACAAATTTCTTATTTATTTGTTAGAATTCGATCGAAGAATAATAATATAGGTATAGTTTTATTGTTTTATCCGTGAGAGGAGGGCTACTCGCGTATGCATCACTATCACACGAACACCACACCTAAGTGAGTAGTCGAGAACAGGGCAGGCGGGGTTGCCCTCACGCTCGTAATTGAACAAATTTGATGGAGGGTTAGTGTGAACCAAAGTGTTTTCTCTCTTCAAATTTGTCATTTAAGTTGTTTATGTATCTATGCTACACTTACATTATAACATTAGTTCTCTAGTCTAGTTTCTTCTCTTATAAGATTATTACATGATATTCTTATGGTACTTCTAAACTTTATTGCATTCCCATACAATTATCATAAATTCCAAATAGATTACAACCCCTACGAGCACCACAAAAGAATAAAAGAAAGACTATTTAAACATCTAATAGAACACAAGGATGAAGCAGCAACAGAGCATTTTTTTCTCAGAGAAAAGTGCACCTCCTCCAATGTCTTTCCATTTGTTTCTGGCACCAAAATGAACACAGACGCGACCGTAGAAGCACACAGTAGCATATATCTAAGAGAAAAGTGTACCTCCTCCAATGCCTCTCTATTTTCTTAGGGCCATTTCATATATGATTCGGTTCGTATAGAAAAAAGGTATGAATAGGTCTGAAACATCTAAAACTGCGTGTTAATGCACAAGCCAATGTGCTCGCACCTGAATCAAATTTAAATTAAACTTGTTAATGGTTGGTTAACCACATGCGTCAATTCCGCAAAAAAAATGGTATGAACGGTCTGAACGGTCTGAAACATCTAAAAATGGCCTGGAACAAGGGATGAGATTTTCTGACCAAATACCAGTACCGGTATTTGTTTTCTAACAATTTTGGTATCAGTACTGTTCAAAATCGGTATCGTATCAGTATTTCAACGATTACCATAGTCCATGCCTACAGTGTTCCATTTAGATTTGAACTCCTTTCTGTTTCAGTATTTTGCTGTACGATACTGATACGAATCTCATACAGAACCAACCTTAACCAGCCCTGGGTTTTAAAAGGAACCCTTGATCCAGGCCTCAGCGCCTCATGTCACTTGAGTCGCGCCTTTTCCACAAAGCGCAAGAAAAGCGTGTATTTTGTTGTCACCCAAACTCGCCAAAAGCTTCTGTAATCTGCAGAGTTTGAGTGCCGCCTTGCCAAATTCACAAGCAATCAGTTAACTTTTATATATTTTTTATTTTCACCTGAAAGAAATCAACATATTTAACCTAGACAACATTAGAAATCAAGTTTTCACCTCCTAGAAGTTCATCGAGTACTTCACTTCCAGTAGTGATACGGGCAACAACCTTTCTCTGTTTAACCAAGAATGACAGAATATCATTGTATTTCTAAGCTAAATCAACTATCTAGTTAAGCTAACACAAAATCATTAGAAGCAATTTGCTACTGGAAGTTAAACAAACGAGCATCTTAAAGCATCACTTCTAGCGATATAGCCAGAGTTGTGAGTCACAAACAATAGAAGAAAAACAAAACGCTTATATACTATAGATAAGATCATATAAACCATTTCATTGCATTTCCAAGCTAAATCAAATATCTAGTTAAGCTAACACAAAATCATTAGAAGCAATTTGCTATTGGAAGTTAAACAAACGAGCATCTTAAAGCATCACTTCTAGCGATATAGCCAAAGTTCTGAGTCACAAACAATAGAAGAAAAACAAAACGCTTATATACTATAGATAAGATCATATAAATCCACACACTACTAACCACTATCTTCCGAGCAGCTTCACAAATTTTATCAACTTTAGCCTCAGATAGACCTTTTATGCCAGTCAAGCTATATAGTACAAATTCACATACCACAAAGATCATGAGAGGATACTCTTTTAACAAATCTTATAGAACAAGATGCAACACCTAAAATAGTAAAACCCATAATCAACTGTATAATCACATTACATACAATCAAAATATCAAATAAACGAATAAAACAATACTACAAATGTAGGTACTGTACCGTAACTTTCCCGCATCCTTGATGATGTAGAAGTAATATTGAATTGTTACAGGCCTTGCTAATATTATTGAGAGACTTATTAGGGTTAGCTGGCCAACAGTCTTCTATAAAAATACATGAATTAGAATAAATTAATAACATTTAGAGAAAAAAAGATGAACCTGCAGTTGCAATCAGGAGAATCAAAGAAGACGAATAAGATAAAATTGGGATCACATAATCGTTTAGGAAGAAGCACTATCGCGGACGGTTTAACAATCAATATACAAGCCTGATCAATTTCGACATTCAGTATAAGCCAAAACAATCCTATAAATCAAACTAAAATAAGAACTCAACTTACCCAATAACGAACACCCAACGATTTTAGCCAGATTATTCTCCAGAACAGAACCCAAACTGATCTGCTTAACAGCTTCAATCAGACCATTGTCGTCCGACATTGTTACACGGCTGTTGCTTGATTGATCTCTTCTACTCTGCGATGCTTCTATGCTAATGGAACCCTAATTTAATATATACCATTACGATGTTGACGATCCTTAACATCACAGAGGTATATAAAGAAACCCTAACCTGGAACAAGGAAAGGCAAAGACGATTGGGATTCACACGATTGATTGCCAGGGAGGAGTTTTGTATCAGAATTCTTATGAAGAGAGCAGGGATACCGTATCAGCCACAATGATGGAAGGAGATGAAGAGTTGTTCTTAAAATTCCTTTAATTCTATTACTAGGTTATTGCCCGGTGTAATACACGAGGTGAATCATAATTATAATGTGAAATAAAAAAAATATGTTCATAATATGATCTAAGTATATATAATATAGAGTAATATGCAGACCAAATACGAAATAAATATTGAAGTTTGTATAGTCATTCATAATAATATGATCTGTTATTTGTTTTAGGATTTGTCATAGGAACTTAAAATTTTGTATCACTACTAATATTTATTGTGACATTTTTCTTGTTCAAAGATAACGTGTCTGATTTTATCTAACAATAGATTATTCTGACGGGTTAATGTTGGCATAATATTATATTTTCTACCAACCAAATATAGTTTCCTCACTTTCGCTATCATTAACATTAATATAAGGTGTACTCGTATTCAAAGCTATAAACCAATATGAATTGTACGAAATAATTACTTTTATCACAATTAGTAAGGAAACAAATAAAAACTATTGATAATGTAATATGTCCCATACCATTTGAAAGGTCTGAAAAGGGACTTCTAGACAGATAAAAGTAATGTAAATGAATAGACAAAAATTGAATCAATAAAACCAATTAACTATAGTTGAGAAAATACTATGTATATTGTAATACTTTACATGTACTATTGAACCAATAAAACATATATATAAGTGAAAAAATAAAAATAAAAACATGAGACACCATACGACAACTAAGTAAATCTAAATTAAAAAAAAAAGTTATGACATTTCGAATGTAAAGATGTCTTTCACAGACCTCTACATCTTAGTTACAATAGGAAAAAATATGTATGTTAAGAGTTTACCTTGTTTTAAAACACATACATCTAACTTATCTAAAAATACATTAAGTCGATTTAGGACCCCGCGCGTTGTAATGAACCTGTAAAATGGGGAAACGATAGACGACATAAAAACGTTGAACCACACACACACACGTTGAGCTGTGTTAACTCGAAAAATCTAGTACGAAGCATAAAACGAAATGTTAAACCGTTGAACCACACACAAGTAACGCCGTGTTAACTCGCAAAATTTAAAACGAAAAATCCGCGAAATATGAAAAGTGTGGTGACCAAAGTTGAAAGTACAAAATTTGTGAGGTTAAATTTCAATATATGAGAACTTTGGTGTTAAAAGTAGAAAAATAAATAGTTTTAGGTTAAAAGTGAAACGTAATTTTTTTTAAAAAAAAAACCTCCCAAAGCATGAGGTACATACCTCTATGCACACAAATATTGCTAATTTATACTTTATTAATTTTAAAAAAAATTCAACAACAAGTTTTAATATATTGTTTTACTGTAAAGTTTGTTTTTAATGGTTAAAAATAAATTGACTTGAATAAAACATTTATATTTTTTGATGCTATTATTTCAACCTAAAGGAACAAATAAGTTTACGAATAAAATATTAGGGAGGAGATACAATAGGAAGTTAATTTGGCTAGGAAGGCTAGGAAGTGATCTTGACCATCCATTTAGTTAATCAAGGGCTAAGATTAAATCAGGGAAATTGAAAAGAAGAAAAGAGGCGCGTGAGTTTGTTCAAGGGCATTCTAGTCAATCCAAGCCAATAGTTTCTCTCTCCTCCAATTCTCCCTCATTTTTTAAACGTTAATAACTCTTTCATACGACATTATTTTTTTATAAAAATTGCACCAAAAAAACGAGTGTTTTTTTATCTTTAAAACGAGTATACTATTGCTATATTTAAAAAAAAAATTAAACCCAGTTGTGTAAAACGCAATAGAAAAACCACCAGTTACGTAAAACGCAATGAAAAAAAAAACCTAAAAAATGACATTTTTCTAAAACGCAATGCACCAAAAACACAAAGAAAATGACTTATTTGTAAAATGCAATGGCCAGAAAACACAAAGAAATGTCTTATTTCTAAAACGCAATAGACTGAAAACACATAAAAAAGTGTTTTACCTAAAACGCAATGCACAAAAAACATGTAGGTCCCTCTCGAGGATGAGATTAAAACCTTATCCTTGTTATATCAAACACACTAGCGAGTGCGGAATCCAAGCTAGCATGCAACCGAGACGTTATACGAGAACAAGCACAAACACAACACACAACACACAACATTCAACGATTAACACCACTTGTATTAATGCGTATGAAAGGTTCGGTTACAAGCCCAATGTTCACAGATGTATTCTGCAAACTCTCAAAGTTCTCTCGTGTGTGTTCTCTTTTCTCTCTTCTGTCTAACTTCTGAAGTGAACACAACACATGGGTATTTATACCCGACACAGCAGGTCTGGTCGAAGGATCAGACAGATTGATCGACAGATCATCTGTCGACCAGAAATCCATCGAAAGATTCACAAATACCTCGAAGGATGATATCCTTCGAGATATCCTTCGAGTTCATCCATCGAAGGTTTATGTTTCGAACTCATCTATCGAATGTTCATCTTTCGACCTCATCGAAGGATATAAAACAATCCTTCGATGACACATCCTTCGACACAACCAGCTTACAACATTTTTCTAACTGTTTGGTCAAGTCAAACCAGGAGGATGGTTGACTTGGTCAAACTTACATCAACCTTACATTAAAGACATCGTTTTGTATCATGACGAAATACAGACAAAGTACAGACACAAGTGCACCAACAAACTCCCCCTTGGCTGTAGCTTTGTCTCGATCTTCGTGTCTTCAAGTCTTCAAGGCCGAGTCGAACCGAGCCGAGTCGCGTCCACACAAAGTGTATCAACAAACTCCCCCTTGGACGCTACTCGTGATGGTTCGTCTTCTGTGACTTTCATGTCGGAGGATCTTCAAAGTCTTCACGCGTCGTAAGTAGAAAGTGTATCAACAAACTCCCCATTTAACTTAGGTAGTGTGTCAATAAACTCCCCCTTAGATTGAACTCTCCATTGAGTCATGCTCGTGAATCTTTTGACTTGTCAATTCTTCAGATCCTTGTGGTGTTGATGAAGGGACAGCGGCAACTCGATCATTTTATCCTTTGAGTGCCTCCACTTCGTGTCTTCATTCCAAAGCTTTTCATCGAACATGTTCTCCTCGCCTTTAGCATCTGCACATGCAAGAAAGCTAAACGCATAATGAGAACAACCGCTTGGAATATAGTTAACATTTAAACTAACGACACATATGAGATCAAATCTCAATCAAACACCAACCGACAGCAGTTTGAAAGTTTAGAAAAATATTCATTTTAATCCTATAACTTTCAAAACTCGTTAACTTCGACTGTTTATGAAGATGCAATTGTTTTCCAGCTTACGATCAGGATTTTGGGTAGGATAGACTCGAGTTCCAACATCGGTCAATCAAAAATAAACTAGAAGAAAAATCTTTTTGGATTTTATAAAGTTTAAATTAAAACACACCTAAAATCTTTTTGAAATTTTCATTTTTCAAATGTAAAGACGGAAAGCAATAAATAAATATATACAAAGATGCATAAACAGGAAACATTAAATAAATATTTACAGACATTCTTTTTGCGAGTTTCGAGGGTAAGAGAATCATATCAGTGTACGGTCATGCCAAAACGCTCTTGTTTTTCAATTAGTTAATATTAAGATAAGCATCCTATAACAATTATCGGTATTGTTGTCCACATAAGCTCAACTTATCATTTGTAATCATGGCGAGGGGATACGTTAAGGTATAATTTATACTTACCGACCGGTGTTCATCCACATCACGACACATTCCCGTATCAAGGTATGCACGAGGATTCATCTTACCGGTGAGTATCCCGATTATCATCTGTTTGACCGTATATAATGTGAGATTCTCACTTATTTTGATTGAAAACAAGCCCTATGTGATATAATCACTTATTGATGAGGAACTTGATTTTCGATGCATGAGGGCACAGGAGCAAGTTCGTGAACAGGTCAGTACTTTCGTACAGCAGAGAGACGAACTTGACTCCAGGAAAGAATTTGTGATATTTTATCACTTATGTGTATGGACATGTGATTGTTGATCACTTATTGAGGTCGTATGCAGTATGTACACGTATGTATGGTATCATGGAAGATCTAGACTTGCGTCCCCGTTAATTTTTGGTAAAAGATACAACCATGATACCCAGATGATAAGCAGCATAAAGACCGAATATCTCAGAACCTCGGCAATCTCTCAAACGAAATTTCGGTACTAAGACCATATGCCAATGAATGGTTCCCACCCAGTCCTCAGTCGATTTAAGATTTATATCACCCTGCACACTTTAAAATGATTGTGAGCCTACCGATACATCTTATATAGAGCTGCTTATCGTTTTTCATTTAAGGTTTAAAGAGGTTTAGACAGACCACTGATGTACTATCATTTTCTCTTTTGCTCGCCAGGAAACTCATTTTTGTTTTTCTATTGTTTTTGTGTTTGTGAAATTTTTCGATGTTTTTGGATTTTCGAATTTGGATTTACTCCCCCTAAAATCAATAAACTAAGATAAAATTTAAAACACATCAACCCATGCCAAGGCATCCGCACACCCGGTTGGTTTGTTCAACAAACACATTTTCTTCAATCACACCACGAAGAAATGTACACTGCACGTTCATCTTGTAGATTGTTGAACTTCAGACGTGCTGCAGGTGCGTACATTTTGATTTGAATCTATCCCGGGGGCCCGATCAAAGCCTTGAACATTCACATTTTGAAATGATTTTCATTTTGTCGAAGCTTTTCAATCTCTTTCAACAGACATTTCTGTTTCCCTTTACTTTTTCTCTCCATCAAAGGCAGCAATTTCTTCTGTTGCCTATTTTGTGCAAGGATGCTCCACTATCAACAATCTTACGACTATCGAAAGTTCCTCCTGGAATATCCTACACACTCACTCAAAAATTAGTTGGAGAGAGGGACCCAAGCCTTTGTGGACTTGGGTCGTCCTTGATCATCAAGAAAAGTGATCTCAATCACTTGATGATTAGGAAAAAGAACCTGTGGTGCTCCCCCTGACTGAATTACCTGTTTTTGTGTCCAAGCTGTTTGTCCTTTACCAGTATTTGCATTAATTGTTTTAGCATTTACTGGTTTTACAGTTTTAGGTTTTGCTTGAACAGGTTTTTCTTCTTTGACCTCTGATTTTAAGGCCTTTTCAATTACCTTTTGATTCTTTTGTTTTAACTTCTTTTCCCTTTCTTTCAAGACACGTGGGTCTTGTTTCGGGGAAAGTGATCGTTTTTGGTAATTGGTTTCTTGGGGAGCACTTGTTTTTGCCTTCAACTTTTGCAGGTATGGGCAGTATCTTACAATATGCCCAATTGTGCCACACTCAAAACACATTCTCCGCTCTACAAACCTCGGAGAAACATGTTGATGATCAGACGGAGAACCAGACAATGAACTTTGTGATCTAGACGTGCTTGGACCTAAATCACCTCCGTTGGTGTGTTGGGTGTAGTTATTCTGATCATTTCGTTTTAAAATTCTAACTTGTTTTACAAAATCAATGTTAGATTTATCCTGAAATGTTTCAAGTTTATCTGAACCCATGGATCCAACAAAGTTCACTTTCTGTTCTCTTTTCTTAACAGGAGCTCTTTTGTTTTTCACCCATTGTTGTTGAACCTTAGGTGCTTGAACATTCTTGTTCTGAGCCTTCTTTCCCTGTACCTTACCTTTTCCGGAATTGACTTGTTGTTTTCGCTCAACTTGTAGTTTTTGGTTTCCGTATTGTTTTCTAATTTGTTCACACGGAATTGGATCACATTGAGTGACGGTAACTTTGCCACTTTTGTTCCCCAAAAACTTATCAGTGCATCCTTCAAAAATTTGCTCAATTAAATCTTGATTTACATTTTTAATTGGAAAATCTTTGTTAGAGTAGATTTTGCTATCTCCTTTGAGCGTGTACAACAAGTTACTCCCTTCAAAACTTGATACAATCGACTCCATTTCTTTTGACATTTCAGTCTTACTCGGTTTCACTGGTGGATCACACAGGATGTGATTCTCGATTGGAATATCTGTTGTAACCGAGTTAGACTGTTGGTTCACAATTTCATCAGATTCATCATCCGAAGAATCAGTATCCTCAACAACAGGAGGACTCTGTTCCTTAACACACGATGAATCTGTCACACTTTTCTCAGATTCTGATTGACCCGAGGATGATGTACCAGTTGTGAACCCGAGGCCTGCTGCAAAGTCATCTAGATCGAGTGGCACAGTAGGTTCAAAACGGGGCATATCCTCGTCATCAGGCAATTTGGAGTAATTGTGATTCATTGGGGGAGGACATGATTTGAATCCCATACACTTCTTATCCCCCTTTTTCTTTTGAACATCAATAATGTGATCCAATACATAGCGGGAATTGGAATAACTTTCCAATTTCTGCTTGATTGTTTCACATTCACATCGAGCGGTTGCCAACTCTACCATCTGCTTTTCAATTGTGTCTATAAGATCATTGTTAGCATGTTGTTTTCGCAAAACAGCTTTTTGTAATTCTGAAACATCATGTCTTAATGACGCAATTGTTGTTTTAAATTCCTTTTCATTTCTGGTTAAAAACACGTTAGCTTCAGTTGCTTTAGCAAGATCTACAATCAATTGTTGATTGTGTTTGTGTATGATTTCAAACTGACTTTCCTTTTCTGCATATTTAACATTTAAACTATCACACTTTTCACAGCTAACTACAGTGGGTTCATCGACACATACCTGACCTGATGAACTGTCGACATTAGCCATAAAGGCCGAATGGAGAGAAGACGAAGAGTAAGCAGCTTGATCCATCAAATTAGATCTTCTTTCAATTCCTGCTGCAGCTTCTTCCAAAAGCTCATCAATGTTTGCATCGACTGACGCACTTGATGTCTCATCCACATGATCATTTCCTGAAGTGGAGGATTCTTCATCTGAGCTTCCACTATAATCAGAACTTTCTTCATCTTCAGAAGATGCAACACCATTGGTGGAAGATTCTCCACCACTGGCGTGCTTTAAATCCTTTACAACTTCAGCAAAACATGTTGTTCCACCATTTCCTCCTTCTCCAAGCTGAAGCGACCAATCACAACCCTCATCTATTTGAACCACCAGCCCCCGGTTGGCATTTGATGACCCTGCTTGGCCTTGGTTGTTGACAGGTATCAACGTACGAACATTGTTCCCGTTCTGGTTCTGCTGGTTGCTTTGATTTCTGAACGGATTTTGATTTCCATGTTGAGCTGGTCTTGTGCATTCCCTTTTGAAATGACCCTGTTCGCCACAGTTAAAGCACTTGACAGCTTGCTTATCGAACCCATACTTGGTGTCTTTCTTGTTTTCCAAGTTGGTTCTCCCCGTCCTTTCCATAAACTCCTTTGCTTTTCGAATTGCACTAGCAAGAGCCCATTTGATATCCATCATTTCAAACTCTTCTTTATCCACTTGCTGATAATCTTCATTGGTTAGATTGATATTCCCAATCTGACCTGCGATCAATCCACTATAAGCACTAACCAAGGTATTCAACATCTCCATATGCTCCTTGGCTACTTCGACACTGACTTTGGAAAAGTTGGAAGTGTCTAATCTGACTGTGTTAGGATTGGAAGTGGCTTGAAAGTTTGAAGAGCTTCCATAAAACCCTTGCTGTTGCGGTTGTTGCTGCTGAGCTTTCGGTTGCACATCTGGTCTTGAATACATCATCGTGTATGCTGAAGAATCAAACTGATCTGTTGTGGAAGGTCCGGTGCTTGAGATGAAAGCTGTTTGAAGCTTCGCGTGTTGAGAAGCTGGTTTTTCTCCACTGATACCTCCTGCAATCCCAAAGTACATTTCTGGATTTTGAGGAGTTTGTGTTCTTTTTGCTTTAAGCTTTTCTTCTACATCCTTATTCTCCAATCTTTGAATTAATTCATAAACGGTGATTGTGTCTAGAACACCATTTTCTTTGAGAATTTCAAGATAACTGCTCCACTTTGCTGGTAAGCTATCAGCGAATCTCTTCACCAATTCTTGTGGAGTGGCAGTGACTTTAAAAGCAAACATCTCGCTCAACAAGTGATGGAACCTTGTAGATAACTCTGCCAAAGTCTCATTCTCCAAACACGTGAATCCTTCAAACTCTTTCTTCAGTAATTCTTGCTTGATCTTTCTAGATTGAGCATTTCCTTCACAACGTAACGTGAGCATATCCCACAAGCTTTTAGTAGTCGTGCAGTAAACAAACTGGTGGTAAATATCTTTGTGAAGAGCTTGTGTGAGAATCATGAATGCTTTCTTTTCTAACTCAAACTTCTTCTTATCTTCTTCAGACAAAGTGCTGTAAGTTTGTGGATTAGATCCTGCAACTTCCAACTCATTTTCAAAAGCGGTGAAGAAGCACATCCATAGATCTTGACCTTGTCCCTGAACATAAGTTCTCAGCCTTTCTTTCCACCATCCCCAATCATTGATGTGATTTAACTTTGGCGGTTTTGTGCTTGTACCAGTTTCACTGTCGTTCTGCATCATAGATTGAATGCTGTTGCTTTGATTTGTGACCAAAGCCCATTGATTTGCAGTTATCATTGCAGCTTGAGGTGGGGCAATAGCTCGCATCCATGCAGTTTTGTCGAAATCTGACGTAGATTGCGTAGATTGCATAGCTGATGATTGTGGAGTCGAAGTTATTTGAGTCCACGCGGTTGGATCCCACTGACCGTTTGTTCCCATTTTATGAAAATTAATATATTAAGTGAAAATTGATTTAAAATTTGAAAAATAAGTTTTCTCCTTTTAAAAATTTAATTTTCACAAACTATGTTAAAATCTCGAAGGATAACAACCAGCCGAAGGATCAAGAATCGAAAGACCTGAAAAGCACAACCTGTTAAACTTAAACAGACAAGGATCGAAAGATCAACACCTGTTCGAAAGATCAACAGTGTTCGAAAGATCACTGTTGAGTTTCGAACAATGACTTCGAAAGATTCTCCAAGACGAAGGATCCTTATCTTTCGAAATGTAACAGTAGTACGAACAATATATCCTTCGAAAAATTCCTTGGCTCGAAAGATAACTCACTGACTTCGAAAGATGTTCGAAGGATGGGTATCTGTCGAACCTCCTTGATCGAAAGATGATCTTTCGACTTCGAAGGGTATCTATCGAATCGAACTGACACAGTTGACAAAGAGTGACAGGTAGGTGAAAAAGGTGATGGGTTGGTGAGATCTTTCGCAGAAAGTATGGTCAGACCATGATTTTTACCAAAACCAAGATTTTAAACAATAAAATATGATAAAAATACCCAGAAACCGGTACCGGAGTAAGCCGGAATTATGGTCGGAAATCACCAAACACCAAAAAAAAGTTTTAAAGTTACCCAAACCTTCCCTTAACACACCCGACAAGTTTTGAACACGTTTTAACGACAAAAACAGCGAGAAAAACACTGAAAACAGAAGCAAAACCAAAAGAGTTTTTGTCCAAAACACTCCAAAGCTTGTATAAAATCCGGTTTTTAACAAGGAAAAGAGCCACGGCTCTGATACCACTTGTAGGTCCCTCTCGAGGATGAGATTAAAACCTTATCCTTGTTATATCAAACACACTAGCGAGTGCGGAATCCAAGCTAGCATGCAACCGAGACGTTATACGAGAACAAGCACAAACACAACACACAACACACAACATTCAACGATTAACACCACTTGTATTAATGCGTATGAAAGGTTCGGTTACAAGCCCAATGTTCACAGATGTATTCTGCAAACTCTCAAAGTTCTCTCGTGTGTGTTCTCTTTTCTCTCTTCTGTCTAACTTCTGAAGTGAACACAACACATGGGTATTTATACCCGACACAGCAGGTCTGGTCGAAGGATCAGACAGATTGATCGACAGATCATCTGTCGACCAGAAATCCATCGAAAGATTCACAAATACCTCGAAGGATGATATCCTTCGAGATATCCTTCGAGTTCATCCATCGAAGGTTTATGTTTCGAACTCATCTATCGAATGTTCATCTTTCGACCTCATCGAAGGATATAAAACAATCCTTCGATGACACATCCTTCGACACAACCAGCTTACAACATTTTTCTAACTGTTTGGTCAAGTCAAACCAGGAGGATGGTTGACTTGGTCAAACTTACATCAACCTTACATTAAAGACATCGTTTTGTATCATGACGAAATACAGACAAAGTACAGACACAAGTGCACCAACAAACTCCCCCTTGGCTGTAGCTTTGTCTCGATCTTCGTGTCTTCAAGTCTTCAAGGCCGAGTCGAACCGAGCCGAGTCGCGTCCACACAAAGTGTATCAACAAAACACAAAGAAATGTCTTATTTGTAAAACGCAATGGCCAGAAAACACAAAGAAATGTTTTATTTGTAAAACGCAATGGCCAGAAAACACTTAAAAATGTCTCATTTCTAAAACGCAATGACCTAAAAAAACAAAAGAAAGTGTTCTCTGTAAAACGCAATGGACTGAAAACACCTAAAAATGTGTTTTACCTAAAACGCAATGACTAAAAACACTTCAAAAATGTGTTTTTACCTAAAACGCAATGACTAAAGATACTTAAAAATGTGTTTTTTTCTAAAACGCAATAGCCAGAAAACACATAAAACTCTCTTATTTCTAAAACGCAATGGACACATAAAACTGTTTCTGAACTGTTTGTGAATTGTCTGTGAACTGTCTGAATTGTTTACGAATTACTGTCTTCGAAATGAGCCAATTTCTGGAAAATTAATTTTTCTGATGCGTTTTTAGTACAGCAATTTAATCGGAAAAAAAACGCAGCTCAACCCCAGCCAGGGCCTCTGCCCCTTGGACCCCGCCAGGGGCTGCCGCCCCCGGACCCCCGCCAAGATCGTAAAACGCAATGACTAAATAAAAACCCAGATCGTGAAAATGAAATTAAAGAATTTCTTACAAGGATCGAAGCCGGTTTCTTCATCAATTGACGAAATTTGAAATGATAGAAACACTTATCAGTGATTGAATCGAATAAATCGAGTGATTATCTTCAAAATCACCGGAAAAAACGAGATTTTGTATGAAATTAAACTGGGTTTTCTTCAAAAAAAACTGAAGAACACGTTGATCGGGGGTTTGAATCATTGATTAGTGATGAAAATCGCACTATAATGTAGTGATTATTGAGATAGAAAGTGAAGAAATGGTTGAAGATGGTGGGTTTTGAAAATGGTGGGTTTTGAAGTTACTGGGTTTTGAAAAAGGAAGAAGAAAGGGTTGGATTGACTAAAATACTCTTTTTCTTTATTTTAAATGTTGCCACATGTCTTCCTCTTATTGCTTCCTATCCTTCCTAGCGAAATTAATCTTCCTATTTGATCTTTTCCCTAAAATATCATTACATTGTAATAAATTTCATAACCTTTTTCTTTTTTTATCTATGAGTCTATAACTCTTTCATGAGTTAATCCATATAATTGATTCATGTGGTTTGGTTCAAGTCACATCTTTGTGATAGAAACTTTAAAAGTTATAAGTTTAGTGTTTTTTGTTTTTAATTTGTAACATATTTAGAATCTAATAGTACGATCAATATAATAAGCGTATGATTAAAAATAAATATATGTCTTGTTCCTTCATTTACATCTCAATATTATAGTTTTTAGTACTTTTCTAGAACTTTCGACTTTTATCTATGTTAGTTTATTTGTTATTTTATTGGTAAACAATATTTGATGAATGGGATATGTGGAAGACCCATCATTTACTAATTTTATGGGTTTTTGTTTAATAATTTCAAATCAAAATTAAATCCATAAATTATAGATTAGATTTAAAACGCATTTTAGACTTTAGATTCAATCAAAATAAAATTCTAATATAATATTTAAATCTTTTTAATTTAAAATTTATCTATAGATTATTTATGCCCTCATTGAATGACATGTGTCCCAAATCAGGTTTCTTTTATTATATAGTATAGATTTCAGTTATGTTATCTTTAATTATTGTAATTCTAATTTCTCCTTTAATTCCATTAATTCAGTTACGTTATCTTTCATTTTATTTTAAGTCTAATTTGTTAGAATTATAATATTAATTTTATTAATTTGAAGAAAGACAATTTTGACCCTTAACTAACTTCATTTAGTACTGTACCATATACATTAAAAGTTGTAATTACTTAAATTTTATAGTCATCCTTCTCAAATGCATAATAATATAGTATATATATATATATATATATATATATATAGAGTAGGGTTCCTACGGAAAGTGTGTTTTTCCTAGAAAGTCTAGGAAGCGATCTTGTCCATCCGATTGGTGTGTTTAAGGGTTGAGATTAAATCAATGGCAATCTTGTAATAATTAACTATATTTAATAGATTGTTTTAAATTATAGGGGCAATTTCGTCCTTATGTGTGTTTTAAACCAATCAAAAATAACCGTCAGAGATATCACATCTCCTTAATTCACGCCAATTTCCCTCTCTCTCTCTCTCTTTCTCTCTCTAAACCCAAATTCGGAAACCCCCAAAATCATACCAAAAATACCTAAAATCATGGATGAAGATAAGAGATTTTCCTTGTTCCATATACGTAAGATCAAGTTTTCATTGTATTGCGTGTTTTACAAAGCGATTACGGGTGATTCTTGTTTGTAATTGACGGTATTTTGCTGATTGCAGGGAAGAGATTCAAAAAGCAGGAAACTTTGGAAAGGATAAATAGCAGCGGAACAGTTACCGGAAGCCGATCGAAAGCTGGGGCGAAATTTGCTGATGTAAAACACATTTGTATGAATCTGCTTGCTGTTAAAACACAGCTGTATGAATCTGAATTGCTGTTAAAACACAGTTGTATGAATCTGAATGATAAAACACATTTGTATGAATCTGCTTGCTGTTAAAACACAGCTGTATGAATCTGAATGATAAAACACATTTGTATGAATCTGCTTGCTGTTAAAACACAGCTGTATGAATCTGAATGCTAAAACACAACTGTATGAATCTGCTTGCTGTTAAAACACACCTGAATGAGTCTGCTTGCTGTTAAAACACACATGTATGAATCTGAATGCTAAAACACAACTGTATGAATCTGCTTGCTGTTAAAACACAACTGTATGAATCTGAATGCTAAAACACAACTGTATGCATCTGCTTGCTGTTAAAACACAACTGTTTGAATCTGAATGCTAAAACACAACTGTATAAATCTGCTTGCTGTTAAAACACAGCTGTATGAATCTGAATGCTAAAACACAACTGTATGAATCTGCTTGCTGTTAAAACACAACTGTATGAATCTAAATAATAAAACACAGCTGTATGAATCTGCTTGCTGTTAAAACACATCACCAAGAACAAACTGTTAAAACACAGTACCAAGAACATGCTGATAGATTCCAGCAAGAAAACGAAGGAATGATTGATATTACGTGAGATCAGAAATCGAAAACAATAAATTCCGAAATTTATGGATAGTTAGTTATTGAAGATAATTTCCTAAAATAAAAATAGATTGTGAAAGTACATAAATGCCCTTTTAGATAAAATCCTTCAATGCCACATGTCGCGTTCTTATTGCTTCCTAGACTTTCTAGGAAAAACACACTTTCCACCCAACTCCTACTCTATATATATATATATATAGGCCGCTAGAATGGGAACCACCACGAGTTATGAGAACCGCGAGAACCAAGTGCCACGGAGGGCCGTTGACCACGAAATTTTTTTTACACCTAGATCCGTATATTTTAAGACCGGGTGTAAATTTTAGGTTCAAACGGCACGCCCGAGGGGGTAGTTTTTTACGCCCAAAGTTTGGGTTTTTTTAATTTTTTTAATTTTTCTTTTTTTTTAACCAAACTTTGGGCGTAAAAAACTACCCCCTCGGGCGCGCCGTTTGAACCCAAAATTTACACCCGGTCTTAAAATATACGGATCTAGGTGTAAAAAAAATTTCGTGGTCAACGGCCCTCCGTGGCACTTGGTTCTCGCGGTTCTTATAACTCGTGGTGGTTCTCATTCTAGCGGCTCCCTATATATATATATATATATATATATATATATATATATAGTGTGAGGTTCATTGGGGAACACTAAAAAAGTGGGGAACCGGGGAACACTCCTAAAAATTTAACTTAACATGTTAAAAATTAATTTTTTAAACATCTTTTTCGGCGCTTCTCCTTATATATACTTGTAGAATCATTTTTAATAAAAAAAATCAAAAACGAAAAATATTAAAAAAAACAAATAAATAAAAAAAGGCTAAAATTTTTTTTTAGAAAAAATATTTTTTTTTATCCGACTAGTTTCTCCTCCTTTTTATAAAGAAAAGCGCTGAAAAATTTTTTAAAAAAAATATTTTTAACATGTTAAGTTAATTCTATAAGATATAATTGTTTTTTAAACATTTTTTTATATTTTAGTTTTTGATTTTTTTTTTAAATGTTTCTACTTGTATTTATAAGAAAAAGCGCCGAAAAAAATTTTAAAAATTATTTTTTTTAACATGTTAAGTATAATTTTTAAGAGTGTTCCCCCGTTCCCCACTTTTTTAGTGTTCCCAAATGAACCCTCCCCTATATATATATATATATATATATATATATTTGATCTAGATGAATTTCATAATGCAAACCTGAATTCATAATTTCCATATTATAAATTAACAGCATTTATGTGCTTCATGTTGTTGTACACTATGTTTAGGGGTATTTCAAAAAAGTTTTTAATATTTTTCACTCCTAACCCAAAACATCCTATCTTTGCAATTTAACCCTTTTGGTTTTTTACTTTAACACAAAGTTTTTCATCTTTTGCAATTTAATCACAATATTTTTTTACTTTCAACTTTGGTCTCCATAGATTTCATCTTTCGCAAGTTTTTTGTTTTACTTTTCGTTCAAAATTTTGCGAGTGGTTCTTTACTTATCTTTTGCAATTTTACCACAATACTCTTTTACTTTCAACTTTGGTCCCCATAGTTTTCATCTTTCGCAAGCAAAAATATATATATATATATATATATATATATATATATATGATCTAGATGAATTTCATAATGCAAACCTGAATTCATAATTTCCATATTATAAATTAAAAGCATTTATGTGCTTCATGTTGTTGTACACTATGTTTAGGGGTATTTCAAAAAAGTTTTTAATATTTTTCACTTCTAACCCAAAACATCCTGTCTTTGCAATTTAACCATTTTGGTTTTTTACTTTTAACACAAAGTTTTTCATCTTTTGCAATTTAATCACAATACTTTTTTACTTTCAACTTTGGTCTCCATAGATTCCATCTTTCGCAAGTTTTTTGTTTTACTTTTCGTTCAAAATTTTGCGAGTGGTTTTTTACTTATCTTTTGCAATTTTACCACAATACTCTTTTACTTTCAACTTTGGTGCCCATAGTTTTCATCTTTCGCAAGTTTTTTGTTTTACGTTTCGTTCAAAATTTGGCGAGTTAACATGCCGCAACGTGCGTGTGGGGTTCAAAGTTTTTTCGTCTTTTTTTTCCCATTTGAGAAGTTCGTCGCAACGTTCGGGTCCTAGGTCGACTTAGGTATTTTTCTATGTTTTACGTTTCAGCCTAAATTTTTCGCATTAACACGCCGCAATGGGTGTGCGTGGTTCAACGATTTTACATCTGCTTTTCATTCGGTTTTATTTTCTCCTTTTCTATTTATTTTGTTTTTATGAGTTTTTCGGCGTTGATCGCTGGTAGTGGTATGTCATCGGTGCTACTTTGCATAGTTTTATCCTCCGCCGCAACGCGGGTCCTTAATACTAGTTCATAACAAATAAATAAAGTAAAATTAGCCCTTTTTAACGATATAAGCCGCTACTACAAAACAAAACCTCAAAACATACTATTATCCCAATTGTTTCTAATAATTTTCTTTTCAACTTAAAATACCGGGCACTATTAAACCAAAGCTTAATAGTCATTTACTATGCTTCATAATATCCAACTCCTCCAAAGATTGCAAGCTGTCTGTAGAGAACTGCAAAGGGTAATCTTTTTTCCTTAGAGTCGCAACTTTTTGGGCGCTTTTTTTTTATTTTTCTGGTCCATCCGGATCAGGTCATAGAATAAAAAGATAAATCAAACTAAACTCCTGATATATAACAAAAGTAAGTCAAACATCATTAGTTCGGCATAATTCAAAGAAAGATTATCCAAAATAAATAAGTTTAAGAGGCTTAGAACATGATTCTCCTGACTTTTTTATAAATTTTTACATTATAGGATCCATATTTCCTAAAGTACACATAAACAAGATTCATAACCTAAGCCATGTAATCTACCAACAAGTTTCAACACATCATAGGATCCATATTTCCTAAAGTACACATAAACAAGATTCATAACCTAAGCCATGTAATCTACCAACAAGTTTCAACACATCATAAACATAATCAAATAACACATCAAATAATCTAATACTTAATGTAGCATATACTCAGCTAATAACGTACAATATAGAGAAAAAAAATTATAATAACCAACTCAATTTATGGTTGTTTTGTTTTGTTCTGTTCTTGAACTCGAGTAGGCTATCAGGCGGTCACGATGTCACCATTCTTTGCCACTTCTTTTTTCATTTGTTTATTAATTTTTAGGTTAAAATCTGGAATGTTAATAGGCTTTGTTATGCTATTGGGTTAACCTTTAAAAATGGGTAATGGACAATGAGTTATATTGGTTATTGCGTTTTCTTTGGTTTTAATGCCAATTCAGTTTCGTTGTTTATTTAGTTTTTAGCTTTTTTTTTTTTTTTTTTTTTTTTTTTTTTTTGCAAATTTATAGATCTAAAACTATTTTTTTCTTGGAGGTCAGTGCTAAAAATTATTGGGGGTCGGTTTCAAAATTTCTTGGGGGTCGCTTGGGATAAAAACGAATATATACTAAACAATTTAATATGTTGACAATCTAAGGCGATGGCGGACTTATATTATTATTATGAGCGGGTCAAGATTATTGCAGATTTTCGGTTCTAGGGTTTGATTTAATTTGCGCTTGTTGGACTTTTGAATAGCCCTTAAACTTTTATTGGCTCGAATAACTTTTTCTTCTAACGATTTGATCCAAAACTGAAATAGTTCATCATCATCATACTCAATAAATCCCACCAATAGCAAGGCTAATGTAGGGTCTAAGGAGGGTAGATGTAGACAACCTTACCTCTACACCGTAGGAATAGAGAGGCTGCTTCCAGTTAGAACCCCGACTTTTGTATCAAGTTTTGGACCTAAGACACATAACACTCAAACAATCGGAACAGAGACTGATTGGTGCATATACCCCCGTGTCTTTCAGCTATCAACGTCACCACATGATGCATGATTAATCATTCGCCGCTTTTAACATTATTTTCACGAAATTAGTAAAATAACGTTAAAGTTAGTAGCATTTCACTTTTGTCCCCCAAGCTCCCACACATATATACATTATATGTGCACACCGCAAGCGGGGCAATAAAATAGTTGTAACTGGTTATCAAATAAAGCAAACATTAACGAAATAAACCCAAACAGAACTATGTATCATGTTAGAATTAGCTAGCGATGGCAATGGGATAGGTTTGTGACATGAGTTGGTAATTTTATCAAGATGCTCAAATGCAATACGCAAAAAGTATTAGTAGGAAAATACAAAATTGTTATAGAGGATTTCAGAAAGAAAAAAAATAATTAAAATAAAATAAAAAATACACCTTTTAACACCCTACGTCCCCCCACCCATTGATTACTCCTTATTTGTTGTCACATGTGAATGTTTGTATGTGGTTAATAATATGATGATAAAAGTAGAATAAAATGTAGGCAGGCAGGCAGGCCCATGTAACAAACAAACAAATATGATGTTGCTTGTTTGTTGAAACTAACAACAAGATAACGGTTCAAGTAACCATAGCCACGAAACATATCACTTCCATCTCATCTGTTTCGGCAACATTTACGATGTCACAGCAAACCTTAATCTTCTGTTACGGCACTCTCAAACGAGGTTTCGCTAATCACACATTAATACAGGACTTAATCTCCCACAACGACGCCGTTTTCATCGGATCATACGTCACCCATCTCCACCTCCCTCTCGTCCAAGGCCCTTACGGTGTCCCTTTCCTTCTCAACCTCCCGGGGTCCAGTCCTCACCGGGTCCAAGGCGAGCTCTATTCCGTTTCCAATTCGGGTCTCCAGAGACTGGATGAGTTAGAAGGTATTACCCTCGGCCATTACGAAAGGCTTCCGATCACCTTGAGATCGGAAGATAGTGGATTGATTGAGGCGGAAGCTTATTACGCTCACCGGAGTTTCGCCCAGGAGATGTGGAGGAAGTGTGGAGAGGAAGGGTATGATGCTTATACTGAGGAGTTAGGGAAAGGTTATGTAAGGAGGGATTTGAGGCCAAACAATGCGAGTCTTCGCGATGCCATCGGCTTGTTTTGTTCTCAAGACCCTACCGATAGCTTGCTATAAGTGAGATTTTATTGTGTTTGTTTGTTTGTTTGAATTCCTATTGCGTATGCATTATGTATATGTTATCTATCCTTTTAATAAAAATGTTAGGAATTATAATTATGATGTGATATACAAATTTGGATCGCTGACGGACCAGTGAAGTATCACCGTACCATCAGTGAAACCACCCGATCATATCCATCTCCAGTAGGCAATAATTTGAAAATAATAAACTCTACTTTTTGTATGAAATGTAGTTTTGGAAAGTAAGGATTTATGGTTCTAGAGCATCGTCCATTTATGGGACGTTTTTGAGCTCACGTGAAGGAGATGGCGACCAATATGGAGAGACGGTAGAGAAGGTTTTCTAGTGGTGGGGACGACCTGAAACCTAGGAATAAGTAGCGATTACTTACCATTTGGTCCGAGTTAACTGGGTTGGAGCCTCAGAAGATCTCGACTGCAACCTGAAAGATCACAATAAGAGAGAAAACACACCGTTAGCCTCGTCACAGGGAGGGGGGCCTCTCTGTGACCAAACTCGGGCGTGAGAATAAGTATGGGAGAGTACGGAGTAAGTCAGGGAGAGAGAGAGTGGTTAGAGATAGAAAGTAGCGATTACCCTTTGTGGGAGGCCTTAGTCGGGTATTTATACCTTTTGGGTATGCTAACGTGGGGAGGTAGTTATAGCCGAACCAGTCACTGTCAGGTAGTTAGAGTTGCGGGCCCCGAGTTAGTTAAGGAAGATCCCCTAGGACGATCGTTCCGGTATGGTTCGTCCGACTTGGTCCGATGGTGTCTTTACTTCGGTGATTACGGTTCGTGCCTTGACGGGGGACGATCGGTTCAGTGATAGACGGTGTTCGGTTTGGTCTAGTACGTATCCTCATCAAACGCTTTCAAACATGTCGTGTGAGAGCGGAAGAGAGAGGAGTGAGAAAAGAAGCTGTATATAAAGAAATACATTTTAAGAAAAAAAAAATTTGAGAAAATAGAGACTTTTTTTTTGGCATAATTCAATTTTTAATTAACTTATATGCAAACATAGACCTTAATTTTTACCATTTGAGGTTGCCATCTTAAATAACGATTAACAAGTAAATCAAACCAAAAAAAAACTCATGTATCGTAATGGGGTTTAATAAACAACTCATTTTATATAGATATTTTAAAATTTTAAAACACGCTGATAGTTTAATCTATAAACACATAAATTGTGAATATTTCATATGAACGCCATAAATTGTGGCGTCCGGTTTCTTGAAGCGGGTTCAAAAGGCAGCGCTTGCACATGCGACAGTGTCTGTAGGCCATAGTTATGTGTTTAGCCAAGTAGGATTTGCAATTCAAAAGGGGGTGGCGGCGCAGCTTGTTGCCCGTCTACCAACCCATGATTTGTAATTTGCTCTAACCTCCTATATCTATTAATCGGAAATAAGAAAAATTGCTTTATTTGGAAAAAAAAAAAAAAAAAAAAAATTTGATATATAGAGTCAGACTGTCAGGCTGCATAAAAACGCTTGGGCCACCATTCTTGTTTGTTTGTGTTAAAACAGTGGGCTTTAGCTCATTTCGGTTGAGTTTTGCAGTGGGAGCTTTCTTGTTTGTTTGTGTAATATCAATTTAGCCATCTAATGTCTCTATTTACGTTTTGTTTTGCAGGACTTGTATTTATTTGTATTTCATTTAATATTATTAGTGGACAAATATATAGATTTAGGAGTAGGACTAGAGGTTGTGTGATCTAACCGGTAAAAGAAAAATAATAGAATTAAAGTTTTATACACTCTCGAGTGAAGACAGGTGAGCCCCGAAAATATAAACTTAAATATATATTAAAATATGAAATATTATGATGATAATTGGGATAACAATAAAAAAACAAACCTATTATAACAAAATGATATAATATAAATTGCTAAACGAATCTTAAGACTCTATTTTGATTTTTGGAAGTAAAGTTGTTGATCAACTCCTCGAAATACCAATTGAATCAAACAAACATGATCACCCATAGCAGCCAGCTTGATTTCACCTGAACGCTTGGATTGTCGAATTTGATGCCCATGTTTTGTAACTTGCCGCTACTTATTTAGGTATTTTTAATAGGTTAAGTTTAATTTGTTAATTGTGTTAAATGACAATTGACAAACGGATTTAGATGGGTCAAACTAAAAAGTTTATTAGGTTTGATTATTAAGTTAGCATTTTACAAAAAAAAGATTGTTAGGTTTTAAATCTTATAATGTCATTGGGTTTTAAATTTTATAGAATAATATTACATGAAAATATATATATATATATATATATATATATATATATTTAGGTCCCCTGGAATAACGAGTAATGTGTAGTAACACCTCCTGCACCTCCCCAAACCCTCAGATTAGGCTACTCGGTGTGGCGGGCAAAGGCAAAGGGATGTATTTACACCATGTGTCAGCCTCGTAGGCAAAGAGGGCTTTGCCCTCCAAAACCCCAAAACCATGGGGTGGTGAGAGACGGTTTTTTTTATTCAACCCATCAATCATCATCTTCCACCATCAATGCCAAGGAGGGGGTGGTGTGTGGGGCGTGGACCCCCCCCCCCCCCAATCTCCACGCCACCACACCGGGTATGCTTATATAAATGTTTAGCTCCCCATGAAAGATTCTAGTTTCATAACAATTTCAGTGATGTAAAAAGCCTTCATTCCTATTCATAATAACACCCCTTCATTGTTACTTTCATCACCAACCTGTTTTATGTTACTATGCATTTTTGGTAAATTTTCCTTGTAAATATGGTATTTCCTTTAACTTTTATTCCTTTAATTTTCCTTGAAAATATGGAATAGTCTCAGTTTTTGTTTTCATTTCAATAAACAAAGAGACCAATGTATCTTATTCTTTAGCATACACATTTTGTTTATTTCTTTTTGAGGAATTGGGTTTTAATAATCTTAATTTTTATCTGTTGGTCGGCAATAATACCAACTTAGAAACTTCTCCTTGACAGTCACCTTTGTCGCGTTTACCCCAATCCCAATCAGATTCGATTTCTAGAAACTAATTTTATATCAAATTAAAACACTTTAACAACAATTAATTTTATATTTTTAAATATATACAACAACAAACGTACCTAAAATATATACAACATATTAAATTAGGATATATAGCATACATATCATCACCATAAAACTATGTAAATGCAGAAGGGAGCACCACGATTGTTACAATTAAGGAAACGAGTCCTGGTTCGCTTCAATGTCCGATGCTAACCATAACGAACTATATGATCTAGAGCATGCGCATGGAGGTTATTTTCGACATTTATGGAGTGTGTGATGTAATCGACCCGGGTTCCAATGATGCAAAGAAGAATAACACATCGAAGGCACTTTTTATTGTGGGAAAGTATTTTATCGTTTATTGTCTTTATTTTATTGCCTACAATCATGGATGGCATTGATATTATTTCCTTTTCTATGTCATCGGCTCCCCCATATATTTTTTGGCCGATTGTATTGTTTGAAGCATCAAGAAATATAAACCATTTTATATGGTATCAGAGCAGCGATTTGCTCGACCAATATCTTCAATCCTAACAGACCCCTTTCAAATCCAACATGGCTGGAGAAGACAATACTTCTACAGTCAAGAACCAGAAACAAGATCAAACCACCGACCACGGTTCGCCCTTCTATCTACATCCTTCGGACACTCCGAGACAGATGCAGGTGAACGACCCTCTGAACGACAACAACTACTTAGATTGGTTCCAAGAGATGGAGAATTTCTTGTTTGCCAAAAACAAGATCGGATTCGTTGACGGTACCGTAAAGAAGCCCGAAAAGAACGACATCAACCATATGGCATGGCTGCGGTGTGACGCTATGATTAAGGGGTGGCTCACCACGGCTATGGAGAAAGAGATACGGGTCAGCGTGAAGTACGCAACCACTGCTGAAGAAATCTGGAAAGACTTACGTGAACGGTTTGGAAAGGAAAGTGCACCGAGGGCTTATGAGTTGAAACAACTCCTAAGCATGACAAAGCAGGATGGGTCTTCGGTTTCGGCCTACTATACACGGCTGAGGGTTATATGGGACGAGATTGGATCGGTGTTTCCCGTAGCAAGATGCTCGTGTGGTGAATGCAAGTGTGAAGTCGGCAAAACCGCAGGCGAACAGAGAGATAAAGAGAAGTTGTATGAATTCCTCCTTGGCCTTGACAATGATTATTCCACCATCAGGACCCAGATTCTCGCTATGAAGCCGGTCCCGTCATTAGGTGAAGCCTATCGATTGGCTTCCGAAGATGAGCAGCAGAGAGCGGTTTCGGGTGGAAGAAAAATTGGCCCAGATAATGCCTCGGCATTCCATGCTTATACCAAGCGAGAAGGAGGAAGCAATGGGTTAGGCAATAACATGTCAAAAGGTTCTAAGGGAGGAAAGGTTGAAAAGGAGGGCCATTGCGACTTCTGCAACAAAGATGGGCATAAACGTGAAGGGTGTTTCAAGCTTATCGGGTACCCGGATTGGTGGCCCGGGAAAGGTAAAACCGAGAAAGCAAATCCAAAGGCCGCTTGTGTCGAGGAGATTCCTTTGCCGGGGCTTAACACTGAGCAATACCAACAATTCTTGAACATGTTTAGAGATAAGGAACCGGCCGAAAACACATTGACAGAAAACTTTGCAGGTAATGTTGAACGCAAAGGCAAGTGGATCGTTGATTCGGGTGCTACGACCCATATAACACACAGGAAGGAGTGGCTTGATAATCAAGTAACGGCATCAAACGAAATGCCAGTCTCTATCCCGAATGGTTCCCGCATTCCGGTAGAGGGGAAGGGAGCTTGCACTCTTCCAAATGGCTTAAAAATTAACAATGTTTTGCATGTTCCCAAATTTACATGCAACCTATTGTCCGTTAGTCGATTGTCGAATGACTTACAATGTGCTATAACCTTCTTTCCTACCTTTTGTGTCATGCAGGATTTGACCACGAGGAAGTTGATTGGAGCGGGTGAGTGCAAGGATGGTCTCTATGAGGTGGATATGGTGCGTAATGAAAGGAAGGCGATGATGGTGACTCTGGATGTTTGGCACCGACGTTTGGGTCATGCTTCACGGGAAAAGCTCTCGCATTTTGATTTTATAGATTTTTCTTCAAAAACTAGTATGTTCTTTTGTGACTCTTGTGTTAAAGCCAAGCATAAAAGGTTACCGTTTCCTATTAGTTCCATTAAAACGAAGGATTGTTTTGAGCTTGTTCATTGTGACATCTGGGGAAAATATAGAACGCCTTCACTTACTCAAGCGAGATATTTTCTCACGATTGTTGATGACTACAGTAGAGCGGTTTGGGTTTTCTTATTAAAACACAAAAGTGAGGCGAGTGACTGTCTCATTTACTTTCACCAATATGCCAAGACCCAATTTTCGAAACCAATAAAACGCATTCGATGTGATAACGGTGGGGAATTCACCTCCAATCGTATGGCAAAGTTTTATGCAGAATCCGGTATTCTACTCGAAACCACTTGTCCACATACACCCCAACAAAATGGTGTTGTGGAGAGGAAGCACCGGCATCTCCTTGAAATAGCCCGGTCTCTTCGGTTTGAGGCTAACCTACCAAAGAAATTTTGGGGGGAATGTATCCTTACTGCAGCTCATGTGATTAACCGACTCCCATCTAAACTCATAGAAAATAAAACACCTTATGAAATTTTTCACCAAGAAAAACCGAACTTCGACTTGTTAAGGGTTTTCGGATGCCTCGCGTATTATAGAAACACCGATACAAACGGAGATAAGCTCGAGGAAAGGGGGAAGGCAGGGGTATTTCTCGGCTACCCAAATGGAACAAAAGGATATAAAGTCTTTGATGTGCAGAAAAATAAGATGATCATCTCAAGGGATGTAAAGTTTATCGAAAACATTTTTCCATACAAGAACCGTGAATCTCAATCCATAGGCAAAGATGATGGAGTTTTTTGTTTTCCTCCATGGTATTATGGGGATGACAATGAAAGTCTAAAGGAATCCGCTGCTGAAAGTATTGATGTTGAGGAAAACGAAACCGAGCAGGATCACGCGGAGGCCAATACTAATGGTGACAATGAGTCCACCGAGTCTGAGGACTCCGAACCTGAAACCGACCACCACAATGAGTCCGAGCAGGAACATGTTGAGCCCGTTTCTGCCGAACCAGTTGATCCGGAGCCTCTTCCGGTCAACCCGGAATCTCACACTCAAACCAATAATTCCGAACCATTGGGTCCCGAACCGGCAGCTAGAGAAAGAAGAGAAAGAGCGAGATCCAAACGTCTAGATGGGTACGATGTTACACTACCACCATCCCTCGACCATGCACCATCCGCCACCGACCAACGCTCCTCTACGGTACATCCTATGTCTCACTATGTGTGTTATAATAATTTTTCTAACTCTCACAAAGCCTTCCTATCGGCCATCGACCAAACCGATGAGCCTAAAAATTTCCACCAAGCTGTGCAGAACGAAAACTGGAGGAAGGCCATGAAGCGTGAGATAGAGGCACTTGAAATAAACGGTACATGGACGCTTGAAGACTTACCCAAGGGAAAGAAAGCGGTTGACTCCAAGTGGGTATACAAAGTTAAGTACAAGCCGAATGGAGACATTGAAAGATACAAAGCTCGCCTAGTTGCCAAAGGTTTTACTCAGATGGAGGGGATCGATTTCCACGACACCTTTGCCCCTGTTGCAAAGTTGGTTACGGTTCGAACCATTTTGGCGGTTGCGGTTAAAAGAAATTGGTTAGTTCACCAGTTGGATGTGAACAATGCCTTTCTTCATGGAGATTTGGAAGAAGAAGTCTACATGAAGATACCACAAGGTTTTGAGAAGAAAAAGGGAAATAAAGTGTGTCGGTTGAGAAAGTCGTTGTACGGTCTCAAACAGGCCTCAAGAAACTGGTATCATAAATTCACCTCGGTTCTTCTAGAAAAGGGGTTTAGACAGTCTAAGGCAGATCATTCTTTGTTCGTTTTTAGAAAGGGAGGAACGTATATTGCTGTTTTGATATACGTCGATGATGTCATTTTGGTTGGAAATGATGACACAAAAATAAACGAAACAAAGCGTTTTTTAAATGAACATTTCAGTATAAAAGATCTTGGAAGCCTCAAGTATTTCTTGGGTATTGAGGTTGCTCGAACGGAAGAAGGGATGGTCCTTAGCCAAAGAAAATACACCCTTGACATTCTTGAAGACGCCGGAATGCTCGGTTGTCGGCCTAGCCCCCTGCCCATGGAACAGAATTTAAAGTTGCAAAATGGAGAGGAAGAAGATCGAGTTGATGCAAGTCATTATCGGCGCCTTGTTGGAAGACTACTTTATCTTCAGGCAACTCGCCCCGACATTGCCCATTCGGTTAGCATTCTGAGTCAATTCGTGTCAGACCCTAGACAGAGCCATCTCGATGCTGCTACTAGAGTGGTTCGGTACCTGAAGGCCACGGCCGGTTAGGGCATTCTTTTACCAAAGAAAGGGGGAAATGACTTGGTCGCATACACTGATTCGGATTGGCTAGGTTGTCCCATTACTAGAAGATCAAGAACTGGATACCTTCTTATTCTTGGAGGTGCTCCCGTTTCTTGGAAGTCCAAAAACCAATCCGTTGTGTCCCGATCGTCTGCCGAGGCAGAGTATAGGGCCATGGCTACCACCGTCAGTGAAGTTCTTTGGATGAGATGGCTCCTTAAGGATCTTGACACTACCCAAGTAAAGCCGACCGCAATCCTCTGTGACAATCTTGCAGTCAAACACATTGCCAACAATCCCGTCTTCCACGAACGAACTAAACATGTTGAAATGGATTGTTATTTCGTTCGTGAACGAGTAGAGTCAAAAGAGGTGGAGCCGTTCCATGTCAACACTAAACTTCAAGTGGCAGATTTGTTCACCAAAGCTCTCGGATCCAAACAATTGCAGGGATTACTTGTCAAGCTGGGCGTTCGAAATCTTCACGCTCCAACTTGAGGGGGAATATTGTGGGAAAGTATTTTATCGTTTATTGTCTTTATTTTATTGCCTACAATCATGGATGGCATTGATATTATTTCCTTTTCTATGTCATCGGCTCCCCCATATATTTTTTGGCCGATTGTATTGTTTGAAGCATCAAGAAATATAAACCATTTTATACTTTTGTTCTAATCAATACCGAAGGATCAAGTACTATAGATCGGAAATCTAAGGTTAAACACAACATAGCCAATAGCCCACTAGGAGTGAAGATAAGTAAATATCTCACAGCAGTTATATGAAAATAATAAAACTGATTTAAAAAAAAAATCTAAAATACGTGACTAGATCTAACTTAATTATTATTGTATATAATTGAAAAGCTTATAAACCATGCGTAATGAGCATTATAGGGGGCGTCAAGGGGTTCGATAATGCCCTCAAAACCATCCCTCGAGCGTGAGCATGAAGAGAGAGTGAGGTGTTTAGTATAAGGTCAAGTGAGGAGAAAAAATGGAAAGTAATGATTGAAAGGGCGTTAACCATTACACATTTTTGGAATGGGCATTGCGATGCTGATTTGACGGAAAATGCCCCTTACGGGGTATTAACCATTAGACCATGAGTAATGGTTATTGCCAACTAAGGGGTATTTTTCGCCACATCACCAAAATAATGCCCCTTAAGAAATGTGTAACGGTTAATGACCATTTCATTCATTACTTTCCATTATTTTTCTCCTCTTTGGGCATCTAGAAATGTCTCTTCCTCTTGATGCCCTATAATGCTCATTACGCATGGCCTTATAGATAGTAAAAGGTCCGATCAACCATTGATCACATTTATTAACTCACATTATTAATTCGAAGGTTATTTATCTTTTCCTTAAATTGCAAGGACTCGATGATTATTCATAAAAACATGAAATTGGTTATTTATCATAGCCATGCCTATAAAGATATATTGCACAAAAAATAACTAGCTTCATTGATATCAATGTTTTTGCAATTAAAGAATCTCAAACGCTTTGAGGTTCCGTCACACCCATGGATCACAAAAAATGTTAATATTATGTTCATATATTATCTTTTTAAAAGTATATACTATGACTATTTTGTGAGATCCACATATATCAACACAAAAAATTGGTAAAGTCCAACTTTTTTATGTAAAATTATTTTACTTATCATTTCAAAAAATATTCTAGAAAATCAATTAATAATTAAAATTTATATATCAAACTAAACATTGGATTTGCATATGGAAAAAAAAGTCGGCATGTGAAGTTGCTATATAATGGGTCACTACTTTGATATGTCATATGGAATATTTTTCTCTTTTCACACTTTGATGTCAAATCGACCAACTGCGTTTTAAAGTAATCATTAGATTAGTGGAGAATATTTGAAATTTGCTAACTTATATGTCGCCTAGGTTATATGTCCCATTGACAAGATAAATGACAATCATTGTTTTCCTTTGTAAAAATTTTGTTGAAACTATTATAATATATATAATGTTAGCTAAACAATCTTTTAAATATTATTTTTGTTTCTGGAAAAGATGGTTTATTTCATTCATATTTGTCAAGT
Organism: Helianthus tuberosus; assembly: GCA_030545235.1. Lineage (NCBI taxonomy): Eukaryota > Viridiplantae > Streptophyta > Magnoliopsida > Asterales > Asteraceae > Helianthus > Helianthus tuberosus. The sequence goes on from CM060417.1 coordinate 185,198,328, forward strand.
TATATCAAAACAGAAGGTAGACGGGTAACAAACTGTGCTGCCACCCCTTTCTGAATGACAAAATTATACAAGTTTTGAAAAATGTTCTTTCGAATGGCCTCTTAATCCGTACATCACTTGTGTTGCTTAATCTACTGGTCTTGATACTAATTAAATCACCATTGCCACTCATACTCCTTTAACTATAATTTTCTCCTCTCACCCAGATCTAATGTGCTCAAAACACGTTGGAGACAATTAAATCACCATTGCCACTCATACTCCTTTAACTATAATTTTCTCCTCTCACCATGTGCTCAAAACGCGTTAGAGACATTCAGTATATCCATTCCTTATGTGAGATTAACATAAGGTCTTACAAATATACCTCTTAGGAACCATCATCCTTGTCCTTGATGAGGTCTACCCCACAAAACTAAACAAAACATAATTGACTCTAATACTATTTGTAACACTCGACTCCTTATACACATGAATATATTCCGTTTTGTCCACAATTTGTTTTTGGTTGCCCAATTGAGACCCTCCAAAAGGTCACACATCCGAGATTGCCCCCCCTCCCCCCCCCCCCCCCCCATATACATTAAAATGTGAAATTCTCATTTCTTCCACAACCAATTATTATTATACATATGATTTGAAAGTGTGCATGAACAGTGGTTTAAATTTTTTTAATATTGATTTTTCTAAGTTTTAAATATTATACATATGTATGATATGATTTAAAAGTGTGCATGAATAGTGGTTCAAATTTTTTTAATATTGTTTTTTCTAAGTTTTAAATAATATTTTGTTTTTTATTAAGATTTTAAACATATTTATTTTTCTTATAAAATGAATGTACATCGGTATCAATGTTGTTTGGTTTAGTTTGGTATTATTTTTTTTCTAGGTTTTCATTATTATACTGTTTTCTTATCAACTTAAGTTTTCATTATTATATTGTTTTCTTATCAATACGTTATCAGTGTATCAAAAGCATAAACAATAAAAATAAATAGGGTATTGATACAAATGTTGTTCAATCGGTTTCGATTCGGTTTGTTACGATAGTGGCACGATATATCTTTTTAGAAAAAAAAATCACAATGTTGAAATAAAATAAACATAAAATGCAAACGAACTGAACCAATATCAACTAAACAACATCAGTTTCGGTATCGATATATGTTTTTATTGTTTTCAATGGATGTAATGTTTTCTCTTTCGACTACTATAGCGTGTGCCAGTAACGTAACGAATCAAATTGATACCGACCGAATTCCCGCCGCGAAGCACGGGGGAATCTCACTAGTGTTGGAAATATTAAAGAGGTAAACATACAAGTTGGTATGTTTCCTCCATCCCACATCGGTGGAGTGAGTGAAGTATGAGTGGTTTATAAGGGATTGCTCCTTATGGGCCTCCATAGTGTTAAATGGGTTGAGAAGTGGGTGAAGCCCACACGCGCGCCGAGCCGAGCCGAGAGCTCGCGAATGGTCGCGTTTGAGGCGCGAATGGTCGCGTTTGAGGCGCGTTTGGGGCGCACTTTGCACTTCGCACGTACGCTGAGGAGCTTTTATTTTTAGCTAAGGTTCGGTTTCAGGTGGGTCAGATCTGTAAACCGAATGAGATGAGATAAGAAGGAGATAGGGATGGATTCGGAAACAGTGGGGGTTATCCCATAGTAAATCGAATTCGTATAAGGATAATTATCTAGTAACCGAATTCGTATGAGATAAGTAATTCGAATTGGTTATGGATTGTTATCTCACTCCCTAATTTTCTCATTCTCTGGTATAACTAAACCTATAAATAAAAGCTTCCTGAAACCTATTCTATACACATCAAATTCGCAGCTCTCTCTCTTTATTGTGTGATTCTGTTTTCGTTCCAGCTTCTGCGTTTTCTGGCTTCCATTGCTGTTGGAATACCAGATCAGTTCTGCATTAAATCCTGGGAGTTTACGCTGCAGCTCACAGCAATAGGAGCGCGTAAAATCCTTTAAGGACAGGAGTCATCCGTGCAGTTCAAGTTTCTCGTTTAAGGATCTTCGATCTCAATCGCCAGGTTGGTTTTAAATTTACGTGTTCTTTAAATTCGTCCGACAACGGGACAGTCTCCTTCTACCTTTCTTTAATCAGTTTGCTCAAGTTGGAACAAACTGGTTTGGCTGATAACTCGGTAATTAATAAATTAACTGTTTGATTGAATTATTTTCAACAATCTTAAAGGATTTTATTCTTGTGTTTAATCAACAGAAAAAAAAAATGGACGCTGAACTACCAACAGCCAATCTGAGATTCATGAATCAAGAGTTTGTCAAGTTGGACAGATTCGATGGTCAGAACTATACCCGCTGGGCGGACAAGGTTAAGTTCATGCTAGTTGTGCTGAAACTTTACTATATCCTTGATCCTGATTTGCCTGCAATCCCTGATGACCCTCCTCGTGAGGCAGGAGAGCTACCAGATGCAGATTTGGCAAAGCAAAGACTTGTCCGTAAGGAAGCTGAAGATCTTTGCCTGGGCCACATAAAAAATTCTCTTTCGGATCGTCTCTATGACTTGTACGCGCCGGTAAAAAGTGCTAGAGAATTGTGGAAAGCTTTGGAAGATAAGTATAAGGCTCATGAAGAAGGTACTAACAAATACCTTATTGCCAAATACTTAGACTTCCAAATGGTCGATGACAAGTCAATCCTGGAGCAAGTGCATGAACTCCAAGTTCTTGTTAACAAATTGACTGCACTTTCTATTCCGCTGCCAGAAATATTTCAAGTAGGGGTCATTATTGCAAAATTGCCTCCTAATTGGAAAGATTTCTCAAAGAGAATGATGCACAAGTCTGAGGACTACTCGTTGGATGAACTGTTGAAGCACCTTCGAATTGAGGAGGAAACGCGCAACAGGGACAAAAGAGGTAAAGTCGGATCGAGTGTAAATCATGTTGCTGGAGGATCTGGTCAAAAGGGAAAAGGGGCATCAAAGAGTAAGAAGTTTACAGCACCAAAGAAAAAAGAATTCAAGAAGACACAACACACTAACAACCATCAACCAAAGAGGTTTGGTAAATGCCATGTTTGTGGAGAAATAGGGCATTATGCACGAGAGTGCTCTCAGAGGAAATCTGGATCTACGGTTGGTTCTACAAGTGCTGTTGATGTTGAGAAAGTCACCAATCTAGTGGCCAGTGTGGGTCTTGGTGAAGTTAATATGCTTTCTCAATATACACGCATTGTAGCATGTAGAGGATGGTTCTTGGATTCTGGAGCCACTGTTCATGTTTGTGGGAATCGTGGTTCGTTTATTACTTATGCTCCTGTTCCTCAAGGAACAGTGGTGGTGTGTGCTGATGGACATCGTGTAGAAGTACATGGTAAAGGCACGGTGCGACTAAACTTTAGAGATGGTCAAGTGGTTACCCTTCAGGACGTGTTGCATGTTCCTGGTATCACCAAGGGTCTGGTTTCTGCTGATAAGTTCGATCGGAATGGTTACAAGCTGGTTATCAAGAATCTTCGTGTGAAGTTTTCTCTAAATGACATCTATGTGGGTCAAGCAAAGAATACGGGTGGAATGTATCGTCTTGACTTGGCTGAAGATGGGATTGATGAAGAAGATTCGGATGAAGGGGGCGTTTCTGTGATTGACGGGTTTGGGAATGAAAGTGATAGTGATAATGGTGGTAGTGTTAGTTCTAGTATTGGTGAATGCAATGCAATTGGTTTTGATTTGAATGAAATTATGTCTTCTGATTATATCGCTTGTTCAATTTCTTTATGGCATAAACGTTTAGCTCATACAAATATTAAAAACATTGAAAAAATGCAAACTAAAGGTTTATTAAAATTGAAAGATAAAGATTTTGAAAAATGCGAAACATGTGTTAAATCAAAATTCATAAAGAAACCTTTTCCAAGTGTCCATAAACGCAATACATCACTACTAGAACTAATTCATTCAGATATTTGTGAACTGAATGGAGTTCTTACTCGTGGGGGTAAGAGATATTTTATCACTTTCTGCGATGACTCGAGCCGATACTTATATGTTTATTTGTTGCATTCAAAAGACGAAGCTTTTGAGGCATTTAAAATATATAAGGCTGAGGTTGAAAAACAAAAGGAGAAACGCATTAAAATTCTTCGCTCGGACAGAGGCGGAGAATACTTTAACCGAAAGTTTGATGCATTCTGCGAAGAAGAAGGCATCATACATGAGAGAACTGCACCTTATACTCCCCAACAAAATGGTTTGGCTGAGAGAAAGAACCGAACTTTGGTAGAGATGGCTAACTGTATGTTAAACCAATCGGGTCTACCTCGTAATATGTGGGGGGAAGCTGTGTTAACCGCATGTTATGTTCACAATAGGATCACTAGTCGTGTGATACCTACGAGTCCATATGAGTTGTGGAAAGGAAGAAAACCAAACCTAGAGCATTTGAGGGTTTGGGGGTGTCTTGCCTACTATCGCGTACCTGATCCAAAGACACTCAAACTGGGAGAACGAGCTTTCAAGAGTGTATTCATTGGATATGCTTCGCATAGTAAATCTTACCGATTGTTGGATGACGAATCAGGTATAGTTGTAGAATCCAGAGATGTGGAATTCTTTGAGAACAAGTTTTCTAGAGATGATGAAAACTCAAATGGCACCACAACTTCTAGTACTTCTGAGAAAAGGGTTCAACCCTCACCAATAGTTGAAGAACCAAGGAAAAGTACTAGAGTTAGAAAAGAGAAAAGTTATGGAAATGATTTCTTTTCTTACCTGGTTGAAGGAACTCAAAAGAAAGTGACGAGAGAGGTCATTTTCGCTGTAAATTTGGATGATGATCCTAAAACTTTCAGTGAAGCAATGTCATCTAGAGATGCCCCTTTGTGGAAGGAGGCAGTCAATGATGAAATGGATTCCATTATGGGAAATGGAACTTGGGAGTTAGCTGATCTACCCAAGGGAAAGAAACCTATTAGATCCAAATGGATTTTCAAAAGGAAGTATCATCCAGATGGATCCATCTCTGCCTATAAAGCGAGATTAGTTGCTAAAGGGTATAGGCAGAGAGAAGGGATCGACTATTTTGATACCTATGCACCTGTGGCTAGAATAAGTTCTATTAGAACTCTAATAGCGGTGTCTGCTTTGAAAGGGCTGTACATTCATCAAATGGATGTAAAGACAGCATTTCTAAATGGGTATCTAAATGAGGAGATTTATTTGGAGCAACCAGAAGGGTTTGTGATGCCTGGACAAGAGAACAAAGTGTGTAGACTTATTAAATCTCTGTATGGTTTGAAGCAAGCTCCTAAACAGTGGCATGAGAGATTTGACACCACTGTGACTGCTTTCGGGTTTCGACACAACAGTGCTGATAGATGTATTTATACTAAATGCGAACCTGGTTATACAGTCGTGATTTGTCTTTATGTTGATGATATGTTGATCATTAGCACTCACCTTGAAGGTATTTCTGAAACTAAGAAATATTTGTTCTCGAACTTTAAGATGAAAGATCTAGGAGAAGTTGATACCATTCTTGGGATCAAGGTGAAGAGAACTGGAAGTCAGATTTCTCTAAGTCAATCTCATTACATAGAGAAAATTCTGACTAAGTTTCAACACTTAAATATTAAAGAGTTTAATACTCCGTTTGATCCAAGTGTGAAACTTAATGTGAACTCTGGAAGAGCAGTGGCTCAACTGGAGTATGCGAGTGCTATTGGAAGTATGATGTATGCAACGCATTGCACTCGTCCTGATATTGCTTTTGCTGTAAGCAAACTGAGTCAGTATACTGTTAATCCAGGGACAGAACACTGGAAGGCAGTGGGCAGAGTACTTGGATACCTAAAAAGGACCAGTAACTTAGAACTGACATACACGTCATCTTCCAGAATACTTGAAGGTTATTCTGATGCAAGCTGGATTGATCGCAACAATGATTCAAAATCTACAAGTGGGTGGATTTACACTCTAGCAGGAGGAGCAATTTCTTGGGCGAGCAAGAAACAGACGTGTATTGCCCACTCAACTATGGAAGCCGCTAGCTGCGGCTGGTAAGGAAGCGGAGTGGATTAGAGATCTACTTATTGACATCCGTCTGTGGGATGTTCCAATGCCGTCTATTCCCATGTATTGTGATAGTGAGGCCACACTATCTAAAGTATACAACGCAGTGTATAATGGGAGGTCAAGACACATAGGTCTTCGGCACAATTATGTGAGACAACTACTTGAAAGTGGTACCATCAAGGTTGTCAATGTCAAGACAAGTAAGAACTTGGCAGATCCGTTTACTAAACCTCTGACGAGAGATTTGGTTGTGAATACCGCGAGAGACATGGGTCTAAAACCACAATAGAATCGTTAGTGATGGAAACCCAACTTGAACTTAGTGCTCCTATTTCTCAAGTTTAATGGGTAACAACGAAGTCACTTAACGATAGAAGGTACTATCAAATTTGATAGATCCATGTGAGGTATGATAGTACGTCGTTGCCGAGAACAAGGGTGAGCTTATGCTCTTAACAAAGTTTTGGAGGCATCCAAGCAACGTGGGTGATGTAAAACTTTGCCTATATGATCTAGGGGTGGTGCCGCCTCGAGTGAAGATTAGTGGTTTATCTTCTAAAGGGTCATGAAAAGGATTTATAGCGCACGGCCATATTCGCGCTCAGTGAGAACGCAAAGTCAGCTGGTGATGTGTGGGGGTAAACCGAAGGGGGCTATCAGGTTAATGGTTTAATTCCATAGGACACCATCTAATCTGTCTCTTCTTGTTTATCAACATAAACTGGGTTTAATCTTCGTGACACCTAGTGACATCATTAGTCTAAGTGAAAGGAAACATTCCAACTTGGTGGGGGATTGTTGGAAATATTAAAGAGGTAAACATACAAGTTGGTATGTTGCCTCCATCCCACATCGGTGGAGTGAGTGAAGTATGAGTGGTTTATAAGGGATTGCTCCTTATGGGCCTCCATAGTGTTAAATGGGTTGAGAAGTGGGTGAAGCCCACACGCGCGCCGAGCCGAGCCGCGAGCTCGCGAATGGTCGCGTTTGAGGCGCGAATGGGCGCGTTTGAGGCGCACTTTGCACTTCGCACGTACGCTGAGGAGCTTTTATTTTTAGCTAAGGTTCGGTTTCAGGTGGGTCAGATCTGTAAACCGAATGAGATGAGATAAGAAGGAGATAGGGATGGATTCGGAAACAGTGGGGGTTATCCCATAGTAAATCGAATTCGTATAAGGATAATTATCTAGTAACCGAATTCGTATGAGATAAGTAATTCGAATTGGTTATGGATTGTTATCTCACTCCCTAATTTTCTCATTCTCTGGTATAACTAAACCTATAAATAAAAGCTTCCTGAAACCTATTCTATACACATCAAATTCGCAGCTCTCTCTCTCTCTATTGTGTGATTCTGTTTTCGTTCCAGCTTCTGCGTTTTCTGGCTTCTATTGCTGTTGGAATACCAGATCAGTTCTGCATTAAATCCTGGGAGTTTACGCTGCAGCTCACAGCAATAGGAGCGCGTAAAATCCTTTAAGGACAGGAGTCATCCGTGCAGTTCAAGTTTCTCGTTTAAGGATCTTCGATCTCAATCGCCAGGTTGGTTTTAAATTTACGTGTTCTTTAAATTCGTCCGACAACGGGACAGTCTCCTTCTACCTTTCTTTAATCAGTTTGCTCAAGTTGGAACAAACTGGTTTGGCTGATAACTCGGTAATTAATAAATTAACTGTTTGATTGAATTATTTTCAACAACTAGTACATATAAAAATACATTGGTGATATTAAAGATGGACATTCCTTATACTTTGATATCTCTTTTGTACAAAATATAAAGATATAATGCATGTAAGATTCATTTAAAGTGTTACATTCTTTGTTGTATTTATGTTTAAAAATTGCCATTCAGGCAGGATGGAGATCTTCTAGTGATGTCGGAAGATTTCACCAAATCGATCCTTTCATGGTCTATCCTCATACCACTAAATTGATACCATTAATTTATTTAGAGCATTCGTAAAAGCAATGTTAAGTCACCGCATGGAAGCGTTTATCAATCTATTAAAGATTGAAATAAACAATTAGGGAGCATAAATGGGTTGTGTAGGATATCCACACACCTATATTTATATGTATCATCATTATCACATAGGAACTTAAAATTTCGTAAAGCCAGTGAAACTAGTCAAAACTTTTAATTCAATTTATATAAGTCACCAATTTATTAACTGATAGTTATTAAGTCATATATTACATTAAATTAAAATACTTGATTAAAGTTTAAAGTTTCAAAATTAAATAGCAAACTTTCTCTTTGTCCGGTATGTCTGGCCGGAATCCCAATATTCCGGTGAAGATCCTCAGCAGAATCACGAAGGTATTTATCACAAACTTGCCAGAAAAGTGCAGCGGAAACGATCTTTCTGATTTCATTCGGTCTTATGGGGATATTTACGATCTTTATATTGCCCGCAAGAGAGATAAAGCGGGAAATCGTTTTGGTTTCGTTTCATTCCTTGATGTGAAAGATGTTGGCGGTAATTCCCGACTCATCACAAGCCGGTGATGGAAATAGGGTGACAAAGGAGTTCAAGTCACAAGTCGGTGAACTTGAGGGATCAATGTTGACAAGTTGGTCATAATTGGTTAAGTTTCCTAATTACATTATAACTATATTTGGTAATGTCTTGGTCACCAAGTTAAGGTTATTTGGTAATGTCTTAGTCACCAAGTTAGGGGTAGCCTATATAAACCAAGGTAGGGTTAGACATTATTAAGAGTCAAGAGAAGATAAACCGAGTTATGGTTTATGAGTTATTGTAATCAAGTTTTTTGAGTTATATTTTCTTGGTTATAATAAAAGTTCTTGGAGAGTCATTCCATTCGTTCTTGTTCTTGTGTTTGATTATTCGATTGGGACTTGAATTGGTATCAGAGCCAAGTTCAAGAACCTTAATCGAATAAGCCGCCGTCGGAAGAAGCCGTTGTTGCCGGAAGAATACCTCACCGTCGCCGCGGTATTTTCGATTGAACTAAGCCGAGTTTAATCGTTGCCGCTGCTGCAAGAAGTTTGTCTTCTAAAGTTATCGCTGTTGTGTTTTTTTCAATCGAACAAGGGGTGTTCGGTACCGTGTTGTGGTTGTCGGAAGTCCTCGCCTTCAACTCCGGGAGATTTCTAATCGAATAGGTATTCGTGACCGGGTTTCTGCGAGCAAACGCGTTTGGTTCTGAAAAGTTGTTCAGAAATCAATGACGGACGGGAACAGACCACCACCGGCTGTGGTTAAGGATCAGAATACCACAACTTTACAATGTCCAATGTTAACCGAAACAAATTACAACATCTGGGCGATTCGTATCAAGGCAGTATTCAAGGTTCATGGAATACAGCAAGCTTTAGAACCAGGCGAAAAGGAGGTAGATGCCAAAAAGGATGACATGGCAGTTGCACTTCTACTTCAGGCAATACCCGAAGAGCTCGTGTTTCAAGTAGCTCAGTTTCAGACTGCAAAGGAAATCTAGGAAGCGTTGAAGACACGGTATGTTGGGGTTGAACAGGTTCGAGAGGCAAAGCTTGAGCAACTGGAAAATGAGTTCGAATCCTTGAAGATGAAAGAAACAGAGACAGTTGATTCTTACGCGGGCAGAATAAGTTAGTTGGTTACCAAGGCAGCCAGTTTGGGAACCACCTATGAAAACAGAAAGCTTACCAAAAAATTGTTAAGTTCCGTTCCAGGGAAGTATGTTCCAATTGTAGCTTCAATTGAACAATTCGCAGATTTGAAGACTATGACGTTTCAGGAAGCAATCGGTAGACTGAAGACGTTCGAAGACAGGATTAAGGGTATCGAATCTTTAGCAGAAAATCAAGGTAATCTAATGTTTGCCAATGGTGAGTCATCCTCGAAATCCAAATCCTATGAAAATACGCGGGGGCGTGGGCGAGGCGATTCAAGTTACCGAGGTAGACGTCAAGACCGGGATGATGAGGACCAAGATGGAAGTCAAAGCCGAGATGGTCAAGATCATGGGTCAAAGCAAACGGGTCAAAGAATAACCAATGATCGCCAAAAAGGAAGGAAAGATAGATCACAGGTTCAGTGTTACCGTTGTGATAAATTTGGTCACTTCGCGTCAGGATGTCCGGATCGTATGAAGAAACAAGATGAAGCTAACTTAGCTAAAAACGATGATTTTGATCCATCATTATTCATGATGAGATGTGATCAAGAGACGATTTTTCTAAACAAAGAATGGGTGATTCCAAAGCGTTTCGAGATTGAGCCAATGGAGAAAGACACTTGGTATCTCGACAACGGAGCATCGAATCATATGACGGGTAATCGAGCTTATTTCTTTGAACTTAATGAACGAGTCACGGGAAAGGTGAAGTTTGGAGATGGATCTTGTATTGACATACGGGGAAAGGGATCGGTATTACTTGAAGGGAAAATGGGGGAGAAGCGCTTGTTAACCGATGTTTACTACATACCGAGTTTGCAAAGCAATATCATAAGTCTTGGTCAAGCAACGGAAGGTGGATGCGACATTCACATGAAACGTGATTTGCTAACCATTCATGATGATACAGGAAAGCTTATGATGAAGGTGATAAGGACCAAGAACCGTTTGTACAAGATCAACCTCAAGATAGCAAGTTCCGATACACAAGATAACATGACTGGAATAAAGAATTTTGCGGGTAGGGATCTACAAAGAGGTGAACTGAAAGATGATACGGCAAGTACGAGTCAGAATCTTCTCAAAGATCCAAGTTTAATGAAGAACCCCAAAATTCAAAGTCAAAAGAAAAATGTTCAAAAATTCAAAGAAAAGGTTAAGCAAGGGATTCAAACCCAAGGAGGTACATTTAATGATCCAAGAAAGCTAGTGTTTGCTCAAGGTCGCAGCCGAGTCAATGGTGGTGCAAGTTCTTATGACCAAAGGACGAGTCGTGGAAGGACTAGTCGAGTACAAGGTCGCAAGAATGTTCGAGCTAGGAAGGAGCCGAAAAACACAGTTAGAGATCAAGATGTGTTCTATGAGAATCAAGACAAAGAAGACATGTTGGAACCTACCTATTTCGAGTCAGAAATTAAGGGGGTGATTGTTGGCGGTAATTCCCGACTCATCACAAGCCGGTGATGGAAAAAGGGTGACAAAGGAGTTCAAGTCACGAGTCGGTGAACTTGAGGGATCAATGTTGACAAGTTGGTCATAATTGGTTAAGTTTCCTAATTACATTATAACTATATTTGGTAATGTCTTGGTCACCAAGTTAAGGTTATTTGGTAATGTCTTAGTCACCAAGTTAGGGGTAGCCTATATAAACCAAGGTAGGGTTAGACATTATTAAGAGTCAAGAGAAGATAAACCGAGTTATGGTTTATGAGTTATTGTAATTAAGTTTTTTGAGTTATATTTTCTTGGTTATAATAAAAGTTCTTGGAGAGTTATTCCATTCGTTCTTGTTCTTGTGTTTGATTATTCGATTGGGACTTGAATAAAGATAGCAGGGATTTGATTAGACAGATTTGTAACACTCGGATTGGAGATTGTTGGTTAAAGGCGAATATCGCTAGATTTACGCTTGAAGAAGGTGAAATACGTCCGGAAACTGTTAAAACCAATAAGAATCCTACTAATGTTAAGCTTGGTAATGATAAGGAAGTTAGACCACAGGCTCAGTCGTCTACGTTCTTCAACGGGGCTCGGTCCTTTTCGGATACTCTTTTAGGCAGGCAAGGTTCGTTGAAAGCTGGGAAGACGGTGGTTATAGATAATCAAGTTAACGCTTTTCAGGGGCTGCATGGGAAGGCTTTAGTGGCAAGAATGACCGATTTGGAAGCACTCAAAAGCATTTACCTGATCCTGAACGAATTATGTCCTGGACTGGGTAAACTGCAATATATTGGGGGTTTATCAGTTCTTATTTCCTTTGAGGAGAACGATGTGGCATCCAGGGTTCTTGCAGCAGCTAGGGAGGATATAGGAAGATTTTGTTCGGTGGATTTATGGGAGGGTCAGACCTTCGTGTATGATCGTCTGGCCTGGATAAAGATTATTGGTATTCCTCTTCATCTTCTCACAGGTGAAGTTATTGAAGCTATTGGCAGTGCTTATGGGAAGGTTATTCATAGGCCTTCTAGGTCCAATTATGACGATGATCTTTCGTTTGATTATGTTGGGGTCCTTGCTGGAGACGGAAAAGTGATTGGCGAAGAATCTAAGCTGTCTTGGAGGGATAGGAGTTATAGCATATGGGTGTCGGAGGAACCCGGGGTGTGGGTGCCGGAATTCTATAAGATCGATAGCTCTACACCGGACCATGTTCCGGAGCCTATGGACAGAGACGTGAACGTAGTCACTCCTAGTTCGAAGGAAGTTGATGGGTTGATGGGTTCTCCGGTGGTCGGTGCAGTTTCCGGTAAAGAAGATCCGGCAGAGGTGGATTCAATTTGGGAAACAAATAATCATATTAATGGTGATATTAACTCTCCAGTTAATGAGGAGGTTTTGTCGGCGGAGATTGGGATTGAAACTCCTATTATTGTGGAGGCAGTTAATGACGATTTGGAGGAATTTATTCCAGGTAATATTTTCAATTTTGAAAATGGCTTTGACCCTGAGGTTGACTTGGGGGTGAATGGGAATACTGTAAACAAAAGAAAGAAAAAAAAAAACGTTTTTAGGCTCCATGGGCCAGCCCAACCCAGCATATTCTAGCAGTCTGGAGAAGACAAAAATTGGGAAGAAGCCCAAGTGTGATGATGATCCTTTTGGACTTGAACACTTATTGGGTTTAGACTCTGAGATCAATGGTGAGGCCCAAGTAGTTTCTAATGTTTTGGACCTTAATTCTAATCCTGGTTTTAATGAACATGAAGACCTGAGACAAGATCGTATTCCTCATTCCGATGAGGTTGAGAATCGGGTTCACGTGCATGAAGACGAGGTAGAAGCTACGATTGTTTTGGGAGAAAAGTTGGGCACTAATTTAAATAATTCGCACCATTTGATTCGGGATTCGATCGCTCTTGAAGGTTTACAAGGAGTTAAGAAATGAATTGCCTTTCGATTAATATTCGAGGGGTCGGAGTTTACGGTAAATCTGGTTGGATCAGAAAGATAAAAAATGACTTTGGAATTTCTTTTATTGGTATGCAAGAGTCTATGGTTAGCGACGTGCAATCGGCTTTGGTTGCTAGTTTTTGGGGAGGTTCTGATTTTGAGTTCGAGTACGTTAATTCGAATGGAAACTCAGGCGGTTTAATCTGTATGTGGGATTCTATAGTGTTTGCGAAAGATTTGGTTACCAAAGATTGCAATTATCTTCATGTGGCAGGTTTGGTTTTGGCCGGCTCGGTGAGAATTAACATGTTGAATGTCTATGCTCCTCAGACAAACGTTGATAAGAGACATTTGTGGACAAGGATTCATAACCTCATTCGTTCGAACCAAGGATGGTGGATTGTTTTTGGCGATTTTAATGCGGTCAGAGATCCGGAAGAAAGAAAAAACTCGTCGTTTGATCTGGTTTGTGGCCGTGACTTCAATAACTTCATTGATGATTCTGGTCTTCGTGAATATAATTTGCAAGGTTTGAGATATACTTATATGTCTAAAAGACGAGATGTGTGTACATGGAGTAGGATCGATAGGTTCTTGGTTTGTGATAACGTTTTTAATAATTGGCCGCATGCTTGTGTCCAGGCCTTACATAGAAACTTATCGGACCATTCTCCTCTGGTATTTTCGGTAGTTGATTCAAACTTTGGTCCTAAACCTTTTAGGATGTTCGATTCTTGGTTGGATCGGCCTGGATGCATCGATGTTGTGAACTCTGTTTGTGAAGGCTGGATTAATAGTGGGGCAGCCGATTCGAATCTATTGAACAAGCTGAAAAGGTTACGAGAATGCTTAAGAGATTGGTTCAAATTGTACAGCACCAAAGAGCATGAAGATGAGGCTCGGCTTCATAAAGATAGAGAGGATCTGGAGATACAAATGGAGCTCAAAGATATGGAGGAAGAGGACTTGTGGATTTGGTCCGAATGTAACAAAGCGATTGCCGATATTGAAGCTCATAAGGCTCGAGATCTTAGACAAAAATCTCGTGTCAAATGGGCCACGCTTGGGGACGAGAATTCTAATTTCTTTCACAACGTTGTCAACGGTAGAAAGGCTAGAAACTCGATTCCCGGAATTATGTTTAACGGTGCTTGGGTTACTAAACCATCCATTGTTAAGAGAGAGGTCCTGCACTTCTTTAGAAGTCATTTTTCTGAAAATACTCCCTTTCGGCCGAAACTAGTATGTACGGGTTTGAAGAAAATTAACGAGCAGGATGGTATGTCCTTGATTAACTCTTTTTCAAAACAAGAAATCAAAGAAGTGGTTTTTTAGTGTGGCTCTAATAAGGCTCCGGGGCCTGATGGTTTTAATTTTCGCTTTGTTAAGCGATTTTGGAATTTGTTTGAAGAGGATTTTTATAACATCATGGCAGAGTTTCATGCCTCAGGCTCGATCAGTCCAGGGTGCGGGTCTTCCTTTATTACTCTAATTCCGAAGGTTAGATCGCCTTTGGGACTTAGAGATTATAGGCCTATTACTCTGGTTGGAATGATTAGTAAGGTTATTTCCAAAATTCTTGCTAATCGTCTTAAAAGAGTGTTGGGTCAGGTTATTTCAGAGACGCAATCGGCATTCTTATCTCAGCGATTTATCCTTGATGGCCCTCTTATGATTAACGAAGTGATGGATTGGTTGAAGAAAAGAAATAAAAAGGCTTTTATGTTGAAGATAGACTTCGAAAAGGCCTACGATAACGTTAACTGGAACTTTTTGATTTCGATTTTGCATCAAATGGGCTTTCATCCGAAATGGTGTGAATGGGTTAAAGGTATTTACTTGTCTTCTAGAGCCGCGGTCCTTGTTAACGGGTCTCCTACCTTTGATTTTGGATATCAAAAGGGTCTTCACCAAGGTGATCCGTTGTCGCCTTTCTTATTCTTGGTCGTGATGGAAGCTCTTTCCTGGTTACTAGACAAAGCTAAGGAGATTGGCGCCTTCAAAGGTATTAGCTTGTCAAACGGTGAAGTAGAGTTAACCCATTTATTTTATGCGGACGATGCCCTTATTTTGGGTGAATGGTCTAGTGATAATATTAAGAGCATCGCCAGGGTTCTTCGTATTTTTTACCTGTGCTCGGGTCTCTGTATTAATCTTCATAAGTCGAATATTTGTGGCATTGGTACAGAAGATCATGAGGTGGACAACTTGATGGAATTTTTGGGTTGTAAGAGAGGTGTAGTGCCTTTTAGTTATCTTGGTATCCAAGTTGGCGCTAAGATGACGTGCATTAGTAGTTGGAATCCGGTCATTGAAATTATTAGAAGCCGGCTCGTTTCGTGGAAAGCGAGATCTCTGTCGATAGGTGGTCGCTTGGTGCTTGTCAAGTCGGTCCTAGAAAGCTTACCCGTATATTATCTGTCGCTTTATAAAGCCCCTAAAGCGGTTATAGATTCCATGGAGTCTATTATGCGGCATTTTCTTTGGGCGGGGTCTAATGATGAGAAGAAAATTGCATGGGTTGCTTGGGATGTAGTCTCATCGCCAAAAGAAGAATGGTGGGTTGGGAGTTACTAAGTTACAAGAGGTTAATGATGCTCTAATGCTGAAATGGACTTGGAGATTTAAAAAAGAAGCTAGTAGTATGTGGAAGAAGATTATTATGGGATGTCATGGCTCGAGTAAGCCTTGGTCTTTCCTCCCTTGTGCAGCTTCTTCGTTTGGTTGCTGGAAAAACATTGTGAAGGTAGGCGAAGGAAAAGCTCCTAATGGATTGCCTCTCAATTCGTTTTTTGTTGGCGAGATAGGTGATGGTGCTACTATAAACTTCTGGGGAGATACTTGGCTTCGAGATACTCCTCTTCGGGTTTTATACCCTAACCTATTTAGGCTCGAGAAATATAAATGGGATAAGGTATCAAATCGGATTAAATGTGTTAACAATATTAAAACTTTGATGTTGGAGTGGCGATCGACACCTGCATCACCTAAGGAGGTGACGGAACTGTTTCAGCTCCTTGGTGACATCCATGATTTCTCGTGGAAGGGTGGTCAAGACAGTTGGAAATGGAAACCGGAGAATGACGGGATGTTTACTATTTCATCGGCCAAGAAGATACTAGCCAACAACTATCATGGAGTTAATGGGTCGGTGGTTAAATGGAAGGGTTGGGTGCCTCTTAAATGTAAGATTATGGTGTGGAGGGTCGCGCTTAATCGGCTCCCCACTATTGCCGAACTCATTAAGCGAGGTGTGAACATTTCTCAAACGGATTGCAGCTTCTGCCAGAACGACTCGAAGACAGCCCTTCACCTCTTCACTGGATGTGTTTTTTCACAGGAAGTTTAGTTTAGAATTGAGACTTGGTGCCGCCTTACTCACAGTTTTGCCTTCGAGGTGTTGGATCTCATTCGGATGCCGGAGACTCAGTCACTATCTAAGGATAAGAGGTACATTCTCAGGGGTATTGTCTATACTACGTTGTGGGTGATATGGAATGAACGCAATGACCGGATTTTTCTAACAAGAGGCGGAGACCAATAGAGGTGGTGGAGAGCATCAAGTCGACGTCTTATTTTTGGTTACGCAATAGGTCGAGATGGAAAAATGTTGATTGGAAAACTTGGTGTTTTTTCCCGTTGGGTTGATGTTGTTTCGTTTGTTTGCTCGTAGGTCCTTGCTTTGAGGCCTTTCGAGCCGTGCTAATGAAATTATCTTTCAAAAAAAAAGTTTAAAAATATTTTCTATTAAAGAAATTCAACATATTCAAGTAAATTACACAAACTGTCACTTATTTATGTATTAATTTGCATTCTTTTCCTTTGTCTTTAAAAAGCAAGTAAAATGTAACACCTCGAAAATCTATGTCCAAAGAAATAACGACACGTGTCGTGCAAGACAAAAGTGTTATAAACCCGGATCTAGTCAAAGATGTATGGTAGGATTTAAAAATGTCGACATGTTAATTAAATACCTCTGAACGACCTGATTATAAATCCCAAGACCCTAATCTAAATTATAAACATCTGATAAACATCCTAATCCGGTTAATGCTAACAATGATTGATCCAAATAGAAAGAATGGGATCCTATGAGGATGTGCACGACAACCTTCATTTATGGCCATTTTAAAAGAATCCAAGGAAACTTTAAAACATATCAAGGTGGTGTAAACTGTTCAGGACCCAATTAAGAGGCCCCATACTGAAAATAGAGGCCCAAATTCGTAATATAAAGGTTTCCTCTTCAAAACTTGAAAGGTTACAAAAATTTTTGCTTCTGGTAAGGGCTTACGGACCGCAAGGACTTGGTCTTACGGTCCGTAAAAGGCTCTTACGGTCCGTAAGGAGGCCCCAGTAACAGAAAACGGGACAGCTTCCTGTTTAACGAGTTTAACCGACTTAAATGGATATTTTCACTTCCATGAACGACCCCTAATAGTTCTTAGGCACTAGGGACACTTGTTATTGATCAGGGATCAATCATAGAGTTGTTTGGCATGATCTTAAGCAATCAAGAACACTATATAAGAACCCACATTGTGTCATTTTTGATCACTCATTCCCAACTCAACTTCTGATCATTTCTGGAGCTCAAGGCCATTCCCTAAGCATCTCTAATCGTGCATTAGACCTTGGTAGGTATCCTTGACCTTCCTTAATCTTGTTTTACTTAGTTTATAGCTTAAAAGTCAAACCGTCATAATTAAGGTTTAACTTATCGATTAATCACTAACGGTTCAGTGTTTAGTCAAACTAAGAGTAGTTATAAGTTGGTATTTATGTGGGCAATAAACCCTTAAAAGGGCACCCTCTGATTCCCGCTCTAACTAGATCATTTGTCGGGTCAAAGTTTGTATTAAAAAGTCAACAGAAACTTAATTTGCAAATTAACACGTAATTAGCAATGTAGAAGACGTGTAACCTATTTTATCACTCATATAACCTGGTAATAAGTACAATAACTGGTCTAAACTTGTTTGATCCGATAATTTTCTGTTTAGGCTCGGTTCGGAACCAAAAGTCGCAAAACTTTGACTTTTGCTTTGACCTCAGTTCTGACCCAATTTAGATGGGTTTAGAAATACCTTAGGGCTTCCTTAGGACCAGGTTACATGATAGTATAACCCTCTATGGTTGGTTCGTTGATTGTCCGATTCGTTTACATGTTTCCGTTAATTGCTTAATGTTGACCATAATGCCCTTTTGACCATAAAACGAGAATTTTGGAAATGTGAAAGGACAATAATCTTTATTACTAATTTATAAACATGTCCCTAAATTTTCACATCAGTTTGAGGTCTAGATTAGGAGTTATGCTCAATGGCGTAATTAGAACGCTTTTTAGTAATTAAACGGCTTCATTAGCGTAAAGCCTATCTAAACCCAATTTTTGACACCAAACCTTTTACCCACTGATGTAATATAATATTTTAGGATTTTTGAAGATTCTTAATTATTTTTAACCTGATTATAACCTAAGGTTGTGACCTTGATTCGGTAAATACCGATTATACCCTTTTTGTGTATAAAATGAGTTTTACATAATAATTTGACACCAATCCAGTTGCTACTGATTTTATATAATAAATGAAGTATTTTGAACTTTATAACCTGATCAGAAAACTCAGATTTCCTGTATAACCCGGAAATCGCGTAAAACGGTTTTTTAAGCGCATTAAACACATAGTTTGGGTTTAAAACCATTTTGTCACATAAGACTTATCACCAACTGATATAACCTATTAAATTAAGTTGTTTTACTGATTATTTTAGAACCGAATCTCAGAATTATAAATAATCCCTTTTATAATCTTTTAAATGACCAAAATACCCCTACGGGGCTTAAATTAAGATTAAACTCGTTTTGGGCATAATGGAAGGTATCCTACTGATATCACAACCTATTTAAGGCATATTAACTTAGGAAACCTATAAATGACTCTCATGGTTACCCGTTACGCCTGACGTGATGTCGTGGTCACAATCAAATTTAATCCAAATACAACTAAATAGATAGCGGTAAGTGGGTATCGAACACAGGGAGTTTGTGGAAAATGTGTTATTTCAAAGTTTATCTAAATTAACTAAATTAGACTAATTGCGAGAAAATAAAATTCACGAGTTGGTTTGATTGGATTGGTTTCTATTAAAACTAAAATTACTAATTAATTTGCGAAATGAGAATTAAGTTCGTAAACAATTTAGAGACAAATGACCATCCTAAGTTTCCGGTTTGCTTCAACAATTGTGCTATCATTTACTAGAAAGAACCACATAGACATAGTTCATGTGCAATTACTTGTTGTGATAAAAGGGAACTAAGTACTCAGATTCCTAGAACGTGAGGTTGTTACCCGATGACCAATTGACCCTTACCCAATTCTAATTCTACCCATGATATCTCGATTGCCAACGGCACCAAGAACGTATGGTTTCAAAGAAGAATACTTATAAGCATCAACAATTTACAAACAAACAAGAACACACCATGATAAACAAAACATAAGTTAAATCCATCATTCTAGAAATATATAAACAAGCACAATAGTTTCCACAAACCTTCAACCTAAGATGACCATAGAATGTTTAGCCACGCATGGCTTGAAGCGATATCATAATGCAAAAGATAATATTGTTCAACACAATCCCAAAGCAACAAAGATTAGATGAAAAGATTAATGACAAAGATGATGTTCTCCTCCCCCAAAATGTCCCAAGATACCCAATTTTCGTTCCCAATCCAGATGTAACCGAAAGAAGATGATTAGACCCCATAAATCTTCTCCAAATGACCATTTAATGTGTAAGTTACACTTTGAGCCCAGTCGGCACCGAAACCTACGGCTGCCTGCCGTAGGTTACGGCAGTAAGCTAGTCAACAGGTCAACACGGAGCCGTTACCTACGGCCGCCTGCCGTAGGTTACGGCGAGCAATTAAGCCTTACGGCTGGGGGCTCCTGTTTTACGGCTGGGAGATAATGGCTTCAGTGAAGGCCGTAACCTACGGCCCTCTGCCGTAGGTTACGGTGACCAGTGAATTTTTTCTTTTGTTTTCTTGTTAACTCTCTCATGACCCAAACTTGTTTCCATCACTTGCGACATCCATCCAATCATCATAAAATCCGCATCTTGAGCACTTTAGCACCTACATTATCAAATATAGAGTGGTTACCAAGTTCAAGTAATTAACCGAATAAAGCATGGAATGTGCATACATTTAGACCTTTTAAGGGTTGTCCT
The DNA here is from genome assembly GCA_030545235.1 of Helianthus tuberosus. Lineage (NCBI taxonomy): Eukaryota > Viridiplantae > Streptophyta > Magnoliopsida > Asterales > Asteraceae > Helianthus > Helianthus tuberosus. Next base: position 185,218,640 of record CM060417.1, read on the forward strand.
ACGGACCACCCGTCACATCCCCACACTTACCCGTTGCTTGTCCCAAGCAACCCATTCAAAACTATTCACAACCACAAGCGATCGATTATGCAAACCAAGCTAAAATGTGCCATCCTTTTACTAACTTTCAATTGTACCACAAGACACACCCCTCACAAAAATCTCTCGGTAACAAGAATCATTAGCATAATGCTAAACCACTCAATGCATGTGTGTGTATGCGCGACAATAAGCTTGTATAAAAATCAAGTTTCCTCCTATCAAATTTCTAGCATGCTTATGAATCAAAGAGACTTGCGGGTTGTAACGGGGCTAGGCGCAAAGGTAGAAAATGGTGGGAATGTGAAAGTAGCTCATTGATTCGACCCGGTTTTTATTTCTACTACTAAACAAAGCAAACATCAACTGTATACACAGCTTCATCAACATTCTCAACTACTATTGCAACTAAATATTTTTTTTTCATATGTTTTTTTTTTTCATAACACATAAAACTCAACAATATATGCAAGAACATCAACAATCACAAACTAATTCCTAAACCGGGTCGTCTCAATAGGTAAAGTATATAGGAAGTAGGCTTGGGTCACAACCGAATGGTCTAAGGCTCAAACGTGGCTTTCTAAAGACCAAACCCCCACCCCTCACAATACCAAGCTCATATATGTAAAGTATGAGGTCCAACCCACCAATCCCACACTCTCACACATCTAGACGAGGCTACCTAAAAGTCCCCTATCATTTTCACAAGCATGCTAACTCTAGGATTTAACAAGAATTCATACACAAGTTCTATAAACACACGACACACACCGCCACTCAAACAAAGAAATATCAATAACAATCATATGTGGCCCGAATTCTCACCAAGAAAAGACTAGGAATAGGTGTCGGCGTGTCAAGCGGGACAAAATCAAGCTTTCAAGTTTTGACAATTTTGCTCGGATTTACAAAAAAAAATTAATTTCTCAAAAATTCCCCCCATCCCCACACTTGAGATACATTGTCCCAATGTATGGCTTTGAGGGAAGGATCGCTTTTAACCAACAACATTAGCCTTTGCTAATATTCTCAAATCCCAACTTTCTTTTTGTATTTTTTTTTTATATATTTTTTTTAATTTTATTTTATTACTATAGACACCACCAACTTTCACAACCCAACAAACATATCAACATCAAACACCACCCAACCTCCCAACCATAACATAAACATACTAAATAAACAAAAACAAACATGTACAAAGGAGCAAGATACGACCTGGCTAGTAGTACTTCGGCTGTGGAGGTCCAAAGATGGATGTCATCATATCAGTCCACTCACCAAAACCAAATGCTCCACTGCTACTGCTGCTTCCTTGATCACCACTTGGATTCGCCTGTTGATAACTCATAGCATGTGGATCCACCCACTGAGAATAATGCAATGGTGGGGTGGAGTATGACACACTACCATCATTTGGTGGCAATGTGGTGTAGTCCACAACAGGCGGATCTCCTTCAATTGGTTGGCCCGCATGCCATTGATCATGCATGCGTCTCTAGCGATCATCTAAATAGCGGTTGTTCACTTCTTCTTCATGGGCATACATATGAGCACGGTTCCATTGCTCATTTCTATCGTAGCTCCGTTTGATAGCTCTTTCCATGCTAGCACCCATAAACGTTTGTTGATCAAAAAGCATTTGGTTTGGTTCACTCCATTCACCGAAAATGGGTGGCCGCCTTTGTTCAATAATTTGGCCCATATTTCCCGAGTGGGCCCAATAAGGATCATAAGCTTGCTGTGCATAATCAAATGCACCGCCCACATAACCAGCTTGCACTCCGGCTCCTTGAACTTGAGCATCAACCATGAAGGTATCTTCACGGTAATAATCATCTCCACTTACCTCTTCATCGGTCGTTTCGGGCTCATCAGCCTCACCCGGTCGTAACGGTCTTGCATCCACCTTCAACGCTCTCCACCTTCTCCCATCTGTTTTCAGCTTATGATACCTCTCCGATTCCGTGTAAATCCAACCTGGCCCAAGATTCTTAAGGTCGAATGGTCTAAATCTCTTGTAAGAACCTTTTTCATCACCTTTAATCGCCCCATATTTTTTTAACAACGCCGTAATCAACCGGCAATGAGGTATAATCTTTCTTTCTCCACTATTTTTGCTCAACCAGATGTTATTCAACATGAGAAATCGGAAAGGGACCTTGGGAGATCCATGCATCATCATATATAAAATCGGTACTTCCTGATGCCGCACTTCCATCTTGTCACCCCGCCTTGGAACAACATTATACATGCACAATATCAACAACAATTTTGCTTCCATTCTCAAATTGCTCCTATATAACTTCCCATGTGTTGTGCCCGGAAGGAAAAGGTAGTCAAGCATATTCTGCCATTGCGGATGCTTGTTGGGCTCGTGGTAGAGATCTTTGAGACTCGGGTGAATGTCCTCAGTTGCGGGTCCATCGTCAAACTTTGATATTTTGCGCAAAGAGTCATAAGACATTTCTACTTTCACCCCGTTACACCGTCCAACTAGCCTCATCTTGCTTGGGGCCTTAAACGGGGGACATTCAAGTGAAGCCACCCACTCTTGAATCTGAGTGTCATACATCTTCTTCACCTCCCCGTCATAACACTTCAAAGCTGCACCCCAACCCAATTCCTTGAACTTTGCCGTGATCCCAAATGGCCCAAAATCAACCTCTTTGACCTCCTTCTCACAAATAAATGCTTCACCCCTTTGTTTTAGCTTGTTCATTTGCTCATGAAATAGGTCCTCTCTCCATTCTGCGGGTTGCTCTAGCAATGAACCGGATGTCCAATCCGGCTTCGGACCCCTTGGAGGCGCATCATCCTCCGAATCCGGGTCACCAACCCGTGTCAATCTCCTTCTCTTGGGTTGCTCCTCTTGAGGCTCGTTAGACGAACTCGCAACTGCTTTTCCCTTTTTCTTCACCATATCTACACACATTCACAAACCACACAAACAAATTCAAGTTAGTACTTCTTCCCAATCTTCCCATACTTGCTTTATGTTATGGGTATAAATGTGCAAAAACCAAAATTTCATTCTTTCAAACAAAATTTCAGCATGAAATCCCTTATAATTCAGAATTTTTCCAAAACATTTTCACTAGACATCAACATATTCATACCCAAACATTCAATGGTTCACAAATTCCTACATCTATCATATACAAGCAAGTGTGTGTAAGCAAAAACAAAGTTGGAAACTTACAAATCTCAATGTACATAAAAGAGTAACAAGAAATTGCATACCTTAGTGTTGTAGAAGATGAGAATCACAAGAACTTGAAGTTCACACAAAAACCCACAAAAATCCCCAAATTTTCGGCACCCCAATGCTCAAATCCGACCCCTTAAACAAAGGAATCTTCGAAATAAGAGTGTAAATCTGAATTCCTTGTGAAAATTCACCCAAAATGGACTCAAAAATCACTAGATTCGGACAAGATTTGAGAAAGTTATGAAGTTTTGAAGTTATGGAGGTTAGGGTTTCTAAGAAGAAGAAGATGGAGAAGAATGTGTGGTTGGGGAGTAAAGAGATCGATGTATGGTTGGGAATTATTGAAAGGTTTTTGTTAAAAGGATTATTATTATTATTAATTCATTTTCGGTTTTTTTTATATATATATAACCGACAAGAAGGGGGTCCCCAAGAGTTCACCTGCGAGCCGTAACCTACGGCTCTATGCCGTAGGCTACGGCAAGACCTGGGAGAAAAATAGGTGCCGTAAAACAGTAGCCTTGAGCCGTAAGGCTTTGTTTTGTACACATGGAGCCGTAACCTACGGCTCCTTGCCGTAGGTTACGGCTAGAGCTGGGCAACAAAGGGAAGGCCAAAAAAACTTGTAACTTGAATTTTTTTTTTTTTTTAGCTTTTATAATTTGTAATTTTTATGTGTGTTTCAACTTTACGAAAACATGAAAATTATTATCCTACCCCCCGTTAAAAACCCGTGTTGTCCTCAACACTATGTTCGGGAAATCCATAAAAATTTCCCCACACTTGTTTCGAACACCGGTTTAAACGGAACTTATTCAAACCAAAATAAACTAAACTAAATATTTACAACCACCAAACCTGGGCCTCTTTCACATTTCTTCGTCATCCACTGGACGTAAAATGTAACCCACTTTGTCGAGCTCGAGATTGTTGATATCGTTACCTTCCAAGTACGGTTTGAGCCGATGCCCGTTCACCGTTTGTTGCTTATTTGTTTGTTCTTCTTGAATGTTAACATCACCAAATCTTCCCACTCTTCGGACAACGTAAGGACCCATCCACTTGCTTTTGAGTTTCCCCGCGAACATCTTCAATCTTGAATTGTACAACCACACTTTTTGACCCACTTCAAAGTTCTTTTTCCTTATCTTCGCATCATGAAATTTCTTCAGTTTGTCTTTATATGCGGATGCACACTCATAAGCTTGATCCCTGATTTCCTCAATTTCGTTCAATTGTAGCTTTCTCGCCCGACCCGCTTCGTCATAGTTTGCATTCACCGTTTTAATCGCCCAATATGCCCGATGTGCTAACTCCATAGGCAAATGACACCCCTTTCCATACACCATTCGATAAGGAGTTGTATCAAGTGGAGTTTTGTAGGCCGTTCGATAAGCCCACAATGCATCATCAAGTTTGCTTGACCAATCTTTCCGATCCGTTCTTACCGTCTTCATTAAAATCTCGTTAATTTGCCGGTTGGACACTTCAACTTGTCCACTTGTTTGCGGATGGTATGGTGTAGCAACGCGGTGGTTCACATTGTACCTTTTTAACAATTTCCCAAAATTGAAGTTCTTGAAGTGTGAACCACCATCACTTATTATCACCCTAGGCACGCCGAATCGAGCAAAAATATTGGATTGCACAAACTTACATACAACGGAGTGATCGTTGGTCCTCGTAGCGATAGCTTCAATCCACTTCGAAACATAATCAACCGCAACCAATATATACAAAAACCCATTTGAGTTTGGAAAAGGACCTATTAAATCTATTCCCCAAACATCAAATACTTCCACCACCAAAATTGGTTGTAACGGCATTTCATCCCGCTTCGAAATGCTTCCCACTCTTTGACAATTTATGCAATTTCGAGCATACTCGCAAGAATCCTTGAAAATCGTGGGCCAATAAAACCCACTAGATAAAACCCGATAACCCGTCTTGTTCCCACTAAAATGCCCTCCACATGCCGACGAATGAGCATGGGTCAAAATCTCTAAAACTTCAGTTTCGGGAACACACCTTCTTATCACTTGATCGGGTCCGATTTTGAACAAGTCCGGTTCATCCCATATATATTGTTTAACTTGACTTAGAAATTGTTGTCGACTCTTCTTCGTCCAATGATTCGGAATTGCACCCTTAGCCAAATAGTTAACATAATGGGCATACCAAGGTGCAACAAAAGTAGATACGGCTAACAATTGCTCGTCGGGAAACCGTTCATTAATCTCACTCGGGTCGTCAACACCTTCCAATGGGATCCGGGACAAATGATCCGCAACAACATTTTCACACCCCTTTTTGTCCCGGATCTCTAAATCGAATTCTTGCAACAGAAGCACCCAACGAATCAACCGGGGCTTTGCATCCTTCTTTTCCATTAGATATCGGACCGCACTATGATCCGAATACACGATCACCTTGCTCCCCCAAATGTAAGCCCTAAACTTGTCCAAGGCATACACCACCGCTAATAATTCTTTCTCGGTTGTGGTGTAATTTAGTTGCGCCTCGGACAAAGTTTTACTTGCATAATAGATTACCACCGGCTTCTTATCAACTCTTTGACCCAAAACCGCTCCAATGGTCGTATCACTAGCATCACACATAATCTCAAACGGCTTCGACCAATCCGGTGGTTGCAAAATAGGAGCCTTCACCAACTGTTCCTTCAACACATGAAACGCTTGCAAACATTCGTCAGTAAAATCAAATGGAACATCTTTCAATAATAAGTTACATAAAGGTTTTGTAATTACACTAAAACCCTTAATAAACCTTCTATAAAATCCCGCGTGTCCCAAAAATGATCTCACCCCCTTAACATTCTTTGGTGGGGGTAAAGATGAAATTACCCGAATTTTTGCTTTATCTACCTCCATTCCCCGGTCCGAAATCACATGCCCCAAAACAATACCCTCTTGAACCATAAAATGGCTCTTTTCCCAACTTAGCACCAAGTTTGTCTCAACACACCTTTTTAAAACTTTTTCCAATTCATCAAGACAAGAATCGAAACTTGGGCCAAAGATGGAAAAATCATCCATAAACACTTCAAGAGATTCCCCGACCATGTCCGAAAATATACTCATCATACATCTTTGGAACGTGGCGGGGGAGTTACATAGTCCAAATGGCATTCGCCGAAAGGCAAATGTACCATATGGACATGTAAACATGGTTTTGTGTTGGTCGTCCGGGTGAATAGCAATTCGGTTATATCCCGAGTACCCATCCAAAAAACAATAGTATTTTTGACCGGAAAGTTTTTCAATGATTTGGTCAATGAAGGGTAACGGGAAATGGTCTTTGGAGGTAGCGGCGTTTAATTTTCTATAATCGATACAAACTCGCCACCCGGTTACCGGGCGGGTGGCAATTTGCTCACCTTGCTCATCTTTAATTACCTGAATGCCCGACTTTTTAGGCACTACCTGAGTCGGACTTACCCACGCACTGTCCGAAATGGGGTATATGATCCCCGCATCCAACCACTTGATAACTTCCTTCTTGACCACCTCTCTCAGATTTGGGTTCAACCTTCTTTGTGTTTCACGGGTCGGCTTTGCTTCCTCACTTGTAATAATTTTATGCATTACAATGGAAGGACTAATACCCTTTAAATCGGCTATCGTCCACCCAATTGCCGCCTTGTGAGCCTTCAACACCCGTATCAAATCCTCTTCTTGAGCTACCGCCAAATTAGAAGCAATGATCACCGGTAAGGTGTCATTCTCCCCTAAAAATACATACTTCAAATGCTTCGGTAGCTCTTTCAATTCCACGCTTGGTGGACATTCCAAGGAAGGCTTTGTACCCGAATCAATTCCCACCGGTAAAGTGTCCGTTTGGTGGGTCCATGGCGGTCTTCCTTCTTTCACCGCAAGAGCCTCTTGCACTTTCTCTTCCTTTTCCAAATCACATGCGTGCACCTGCAAAGACACATCACAAACACAAGAACCCAAAATCTCTTCCTCGAACTCCTTTGGGTCATATCCATCTATGAAATATGCTACGAAGCACTCATCACCATAAACGTTAGTACCGTTAGTAAAAACATTTAATCTCATCTTTCTATTACAAAATGTCATGTCGACCGTACCATATCGACAATCAATAACGGCATGTGCGGTATTTAAGAATGGCCGACCCAAAATAACGTTTTGTTGTTGAATTGGGTCCGCGGATGAGTAGTCTAGCACAAGAAAGTCCACGGGATAATAAAACTCATCAACTTTAACTATCACATTCGTACAATACCCCGAGGGAGTTTGTGAGACAAATAGGCTAATACCACCGTTGTCTCAACCCGTTTCAATGGACCAAAATCGTATTGGTCATATAACCCCCCCCCCCCCCTCCGGTAAGATACTTACTCCGGCTCCAAGATCCAATAACGCCCTTGCGGTTTGAAAATTTCCTACTTGAATATTTATAAGAGGCGTTCCCGGATCTTGTAGCTTAGGAGGAAGATCTCCTTTCAAGACCGCGCTTACCCGCTCCATCAAGTCAACGAATTTAGGCACTTTTTGTTGCCTCTTTTGAGTACATAATTCTTTTAAAAACTTAGCGTAAGCGGATACCTGTTTGATTGCTTCAAGTAAAGGAAGATTAATTTTTACTTGTTTAAAAACCTCCCACATTTCCTCTTTTTGAGGCCCCCGTTTTGAAATGAAATTTTTCTTACCCGGATCTAATAAAGCCGAGGGAAATGGTACTTGACTAGATCCCTCACCCTCATTTTCCTTTTCGTTTTCTTTATTAATTTCGGGTTTTTCAAAATTGGATTTTTTAGAAGAAACAATAGGTGGTTCATTTTCTTCCTCACTATCTTGACCCGTTATATCTTCAACCACCCCATCAACCAAATCCGGTGAAGGATTGGTTTTATACTCTTTCCCACTTCTCAAAACACTTACATGGTGAATATTAACATTATTACCTCTAGAAGTACTATGAGACGGGTTTATCTTAGTGTCGCTTGGTAGTTGACCTTTGCTTTTCTTCAAATCCGACACTTCAGTTGCGAGTTGACCCATTTGGGTGGTCAAAGTTTGAATTGCTTTGTCTCGGGCCTCATCCTTTTGTATGCGAGCATCATCCATTTGGTTCCTCTTTTGCATTTCCGCTTGCATGCTCTTCAACATATCCATCATCTCGTTTCCACCCGAAGACCCCCCTTGTTCTTGACCCGCTTGATATTGCCTTTGGTATCCTTGGTTGTTCCCACTTCTATATCCACCTTGATTCTTGTAAGGTTGGCGAGACCCATAATTACCTTGGTTACCTTGGAAATTCGGGTTTGCTTGATTTGAAGGGTTCCCATATCGGAAATTTGGGTGGTTCCTCAACCCGGGGTAGTAAGTGTTAGAATTCATGTTAAAGTTTCTACCACCCCCTCCTTGCCCTTGTACCGCATGAACTTCTTCGTATTGCCCTTCCACCATTCCTTGGCAATTTTCAGCCGCATGACCTATTTCATTACACAATGCACAAACATCATAAATTTGGTTAGTGGTTTGAACATTACCATCATCTATTGCGTGCACTTGAGGTCGGGCAATGGTCGGTCGTGCTCTCCTCGATGCTTGAGCTTTTCTTTTTGATGTAATTGCCATGTTCTCCAAAAACTCCCAATCATCATTCTCGTAGTTTATACCAAAAGTCCCATCGGTAATAGACATTAAGTCGCGAGCATCTTCGGCACTCAACCCCTCGTGGAAGGCATTCATTAACTCCCAAAGTTCAATCCCATGGTGAGGGCAATTTTTTATCATCATATTGAAGCGTTCAAATGCCTCATGGAACATTTCACCGTGTTGTTGTTGAAAACTCCTCAACCCCTTCCTAGCATCGTTGGTCTTTTGAGGGGTATAAAATTCGTCTAGGAAAACTTGTTGCATCTCCGCCCAAGTATAAATGGATGCCAAAGGCAAAGTGTAGAACCACTTCTTTGCCTTATCCTCCAAAGAAAACTGAAACAGAACTAACTTGACATCATCAGCCGAAAAACCTTGACTCCCAAGAGTATTGCAAATTGAGTCATAGGCCTCCAAATGGAAGTAAGGTTCCTCCGTTGCTAAACCCTTATATTTCGGCAAACTTTGTAGAGAATTTTTTCTCACTTCAAAGGTTCTCCCTTGATCATTGTGAGGAATAACTACCGGTGAGGGATTTTGAGTGATTACCGGCCTAAAATGCGCTTCAATTCCTCTTGCATGTTCTCTAAGATGCCTTCTTGGCACCCCCAACCTAACCCTTGGTCGAATATGACCCATTGGCCTTGGTATATGCCCTTGTGGTGCGAATGGTTGTTGAAATTGCTGTTGTGGCATCGGTTGGTGTTGAATCGGCCTTTGGAATTGAGGTTGTACATTTTGTGGGCGAATTTGTTGCAATGGAGTAGGGCGTTGCACTTGTAGCCCTTGTGGCCTTGGCCTAATGTGTTGTGGTATGAGTTGTTGTTGTTGTGGCATTCCACCAACACTTGGCATTCTGTCACGGCCCCCGACCCGGTTTGACCCGTTTCAGGAGCCGCGGGACAGAAATACTACGGTATTTAATTGATTAAGTTTAACAGCGGAAGTTTTCATCAGGATCGTTTAAAGCTAAAATTTTCCCCGATTATTTTATTTCACAATTCGGGATAAAACCCCGATAATTTACAATAGTATGATTTTACTATAAAATCGTTATGTTACAAAATTTATTTCTTTATTTTTATAACGAGCCACTATCTTAAGCTTGAAATGCTCCCCAGCACTTTTTCCTGAATTACAACAGATCACCTGAAACATGTTTGAAAAAGGTTTTGTCAGCGGGAAATACTGAGTGAATCATTCTATTTACTAAAATGACACATTTGTTATAATTTAAAGTATTAAGAGCGATTATAATGTTTCTATTATCAACCAACTACCCACGGTATTTGTCACTCGACCGAATCTGTGACTATGGTCATATCCCCCAATTGGCTGCCCCAATGGTGACGATTATCAAGTAATGTATACAAAACCCCACATACCGGCTGTAACTTGGTGATTACAAAGACTTAATCCCCGTAATTATAACTTTGAAAATAAACATGATTTTGTAAATAGATTTGATAAAAAGAGAGAATGACTCACATTGCTGATTTACTACGGACAGAATCTAGTCTATGAATTATCTTGATTAACCTAATTTAGATAACAATGCACACAAAACTGGGTTAGTAATCAATACAGCATTTACGATAACTCACGAGATCAACCATCACAACGAGTGATAAAGTGCAATACTTCATCCATCGAATTAACGATGATCCGTCAAATTAATGACGAACGATAAAGTGTAATACTTCATCCATCGAATTAACGATGATCCGTCAAATTAATGACGAACGACAAAGTATAACCCTAATGTGGGAAGCACTTAAACACCCGTTGAGTACATTGATCGATCGGAAAAATGAATCGTAGCAGCGATCGTGCTAATACCCTGTTTTGCGGCAGAATTTCGAGACCCGTGTGTGTTATCAGACTATTTTCAATATAACTTCGTGTACGAAAGGAATTTAAACGTCAAATCAACGCAGAAGTTCCAGTCCCACTGTCCTCTATTTATAGGTGAAATATGACCCTTACGCGGCCCGCGTGAGTTTTAAGCTCATCCTTACACGGCCCGCGAGACACCTAATTTTAGGCCTAGGGTTGCCACGATTGGCACTAGCTTTGCTGAGTTGACAATTTTCGAAAATTACTTGCTGCCAACGTTTTAGATGGATAATCGTCCATAGGGTTTAACCCCCCCCCCCCCTGAGTTTTAGGGGCCCTAATCCTGATTCTGAAAATTATGAAAATTTTAGGGTTTGTTCAGAATTACTTGGGTGTCTCAATTAGGGTTTCCTTTTGGACTAATTAATTTAATAATTATGACTTTTGATTAGAGTTGTTACACATTCCACCAACACTTGCCATTCCTTGAGATTGACTTTGCACATAACCGAACTCTCCTTGATCACCATAACCCCCATAAGCATACCCGTCTTCATCATAGCCCTCAAAATCTTCGTATCCGTCCTCATATCCATCTCCTCCTATACCCGAAGTTTGCCCAAATGGAAGGGTCGAGTATTGAAAGCCCGATTGGTTTGATGGTCTAAATGTAGAAGTTGCATGAACAACAGTTGAACCTTGGGGTAATGTATATGTTGAGGATGTTTCACCTGAAACTGGGAAGAAATGAGTGAGTGGTGGAATCGTAGTTGAAGGGTTAAAGGAAAGTGAAGGTTCTTCTTGAGTAGTAATGGGTTGAGTGGTGTTGGTTGGTGTAACATTGTGAGGTTGGGTAGGATTGGGAGTGGTGTTTGGAATAGTAGTGTTTGGTGAAGGTTGAGTGGATGATGGTATGAAAGGTAGTATAAGTTCACCCGTAGTGGGTGGTGGTTGTGGTGGATCCATGTATCGAATTGGTGTTATTGGTGTAGTTGGTGTTGTTGGTGAACCACTGATTCTGTTCTCTCTTAGCAAGATTCTGTTTCCTCTCAAAGTCCGTTCAATCTCTGGATCGAATGCCAATGGTGATAGCTTGTAAGAGCTTCTAGTACGCATGCACCTGTAAATACCTGCACACTAACACACCCAGCGTAAACCAAAAAAATAACAAACTAAAAAGGATCAAAAATAACACACGTTGCGCACTACTCCCCGGAAACGGCGCCAAAATTTGACGTGATGTCGTGGTCACAATCAAATTTAATCCAAATACAACTAAATAGATAGCGGTAAGTGGGTATCGAACACAGGGAGTTTGTGGAAAATGTGTTATTTCAAAGTTTATCTAAATTAACTAAATTAGACTAATTGCGAGAAAATAAAATTCACGAGTTTGTTTGATTGGATTGGTTTCTATTAAAACTAAAATTACTAATTAATTTGCGAAATGAGAATTAAGTTCGTAAACAATTTAGAGACAAATAACCATCCTAAGTTTCCGGTTTGCTTCAACAATTGTGCTATCATTTACTAGAAAGAACCACATAGACATAGTTCATGTGCAATTACTTGTTGTGATTAAAGGGAACTAAGTACTCAGATTCCTAGAACGTGAGGTTGTTACCGGATGACCAATTGACCCTTACCCAATTCTAATTCTACCCATGATATCTCGATTGCCAACGGCACCAAGAACGTATGGTTTCAAAGAAGAATACTTATAAGCATCAACAATTTACAAACAAACAAGAACACACCATGATAAACAAAACATAAGTTAAATTCATCATTCTAGAAATATAAAAACAAGCACAATAGTTTCCACAAACCTTCAACCTAAGATGACCATAGAATGTTTAGCCACGCATGGCTTGAAGCGATATCATAATGCAAAAGATAATATTGTTCAACACAATCCCAAAGCAAAAAAGATTAGATGAAAAGATTAATGACAAAGATGATGTTCTCCTCCCCCAAAATGTCCCAAGATACCCAATTTTCGTTCCCAATCCAGATGTAACCGAAAGAAGATGATTAGACCCCATAAATCTTCTCCAAATGACCATTTAATGTGTAAGTTACACTTTGAGCCCAGTCGGTGCCGTAACCTACGGCTGCCTGCCGTAGGTTACGGCAGTAAGCTAGTCAACAGGTCAACACGGAGCCGTAACCTACGGCCGCCTGCCGTAGGTTACGGCGAGCAATTAAGCCTTACGGCTGGGGGCTCCTGTTTTACGGCTGGGAGATAATGGCTTCAGTGAAGGCCGTAACCTACGGCCCTCTGCCGTACGTTATGGTGACCAGTGATTTTTTTCTTTTGTTTTCTTGTTAACTCTCTCATGACCCAAACTTGTTTCCATCACTTGCACATCCATCCAATCATCATAAAATCCGCATCTTGAGCACTTTAGCACCTACATTATCAAATATAGAGTGGTTACCAAGTTCAAGCAATTAACCGAATAAAGCATGGAATGTGCATATATTTAGACCTTTTAAGGGTTGTCCTACGGACCACCCGTCAACGCCTCTTGCGCGTTCGGTTTGGTTTATGTAACTAGTTTGCATAAATTAGCCGAAACGGGTCGAACCTTATCATTTTTATCTCAAAATCCAGAATGTGTTTAATTTACCCATATTATACAAGTCTTCAAACTTGTCGGGTCTAAACCACATTCTACTCCGGTCTTCGCTTAATCACGCGTTCGAACCCTATCTTCCTTTAAAACTAACCGGTCTAAGCTTAAGCTTAACTAAAGACCGTTAGGATTCTAATAGGTTATTATAAACCTTCGTTCCAGAATAGGAGACCCGTTAAAAGCTACGTGCACTTGCTTGTTGTGAATATTACTTGCAAAGGTAAATACTTTTAACTTATTTTCCCTATACGGGCTTGGGGTATGGTATATAAAATACCGCTTGGTCGGGCATTGAATCTTTAATCGAATAGAGGTTAATTCATTGAGATGTCCCGTTTGGAAATGTTTTGTTTGCTTAAAGCCTTTGGGGGGTTGATGACCATGTCCCGGATATCCTTGGCATCATCTTACGAGATGGCCACGACCTGAGCACGGGGTGTAGGCGTACACCCGTCAGTGCATAAATAAATAAATTATGTGGTGTGTCTATTAATCTTTAACCCGGTCTACGGATTGGGCTACTGAACGCATAAGGAACATGTAATTCTTTTACAAGATTATATTCAAATAATTATCCCAAGTTATAAAATGTTTGTGCCACGTGCATTCAAATCAATTTTTATTAAACTTTTCAAAATGAGTCAGTTGATTGTATTTACCAGTGTAAACTGACGTATTTTCTCAAAAAGGTTCAGTGCAGGTACTACTCGTAATAGGCTGGCTTTCTCATAGCATCCACAATAAGTCTCGCAAGCTTGGATGACATAAACTGTTGAACAGTGTTTCCTTTTTATTTTGATCCACCTGTGGATTATTTCAACTATTTGTGATACTTAATATTATAATTTTATTCGGTTGAAATATATCTATCTTATGCTTCCGCTGTGCATTTAAATATTGTGTTGTTTGACTATGATGATATCAACTACGTCACGATACTCCCCTACCGGGCCCACCGGTAAAATGTGGAAATATCGGGGTGTGACAGGTTGGTATCAAAGCCAGCACTGAGTGAATTAAACACTAGCCTTTTGTGTTTAATCTCAGATACACAGTTGCACATTCCTAAAATGTTTGAGTCTAGACAACGAACTTAGGACAAATCCAAACTTGTTTTTAATCTTGACTTTGTCCTTTATATTTCTTGTTGTATCTTTTAATTGTGTTGACAGGTTTAACAATCACGCCAAGATTCCGAAGAGGAGGACGAGGCAAGGGGCCAATCACCGCCCCCAACGATCACGAGGCCGGGCCTTCACACCGGCGAACTCCTTCTACCACTATGAGTGCCGATCCTCAGGGAAACTGGAGGAACTATTTGGAGCCCGCTAGACAGTCTGTCTCGCACAGCTCAACGCCTCCCTACCGCTATTCCTTTGGGCCACATTCAGAAAACGAGCCCGATGACTCCCGCCATTCCTTCTTACCGTTGCAGCGATCTGCTTCGCACCGTTCCTTTGGCGACCCCACTCCTGTCTTTCAGGGCCGGTTCAACCCGGCGAACTATATTGCGGAACCAGTGGGTTTTATCCCACTAGGACCTGAAGACCATTTCTCAGGAGACAATGCAATGGACATGGATGAGGACACGGATCCCGTCGAGCCTGCAACCGGGACCCCCAACCATCCCATCGAGATCTCTGATGGATCATCCTTCCACGGATCACCCTACGGTGGTCCAGACAGTTATTAAGCGAGGTTTAACCAATATGAGTGGTATTTTACACCCTCTCATAACCCACAGCAGCAGCAGCAACAGGATCCCTTAGAGGATTCGCGTTTCGTGGCAGTCACGCCACCGCCACCACCTCCGCCAGTTCATCAAGCACCTCCAGAACCATCAAGGCGTAGGAGAATAGGCGCACGAATATCCGCGCGAGGAGGGGATTTTCACTTTAGCACCCCCCATCACTCAAGTGGCAGTCACTACCCGCCACTTCATGAAGACCCACAAATGGGTGGGCCCTCAAACCAACATCCAGAGGGGAATTCTGCACCAGTTGCACCACCTCCACCACCCTTGGGTTTTGATAACCCAATTCCTACATACGCCGGTTCAACGGCATACAATCCGTTTGAGCAGCCGGCTCACACTCATTATAACTATGCTGAAGCCGACCCGTATCTGGTAGCGGCAAACTACAACGCCCTTCATCCTGAAGGACCTTATGGAGCCCCTTGGGGAGTGGGATATCCAGCTCATGGGTATCAAATACCTGCTCGACCTTCGATTCGACAGCAGTCGCAGCCACCACGATTTTCCCCACCGAAACAGGAGGAAATCCTCCAAAGACTAAGTCGGGTAGAACATGAGTTTCAAGAAGAACGCAGGAACAACCGGGGATTCCTCAAGGGCCTAGCGAGCTTGTTAAAGGGGAAGAAGAAGAGGGATCATTAAATCCCTATATGTATTGTTGTATTTCCTTGTTTCAATTAAGTCCCTGCGTGGACATTTATCTATGTACTTGGTCCCTGCGAGGACTTGCATTTTTAGTCCCTGCGTGGACATTTATTTTAGTAGTTGGTCCCTGCGTGGACTTGTATTTTAGTTTAGCCCCTGCGTGGGCAAGTTGTTTCTGTTAAAATTCCCGTTTAGGGCAATGTGAAATCCTTGTAATATTTAATGGAATGTTAAGTTTATGAATTTCATTTTGGCATTATATGTATAAATAGATGAAATAAATACATCAAAATCATTCCTTTTATAAATAATCTGCCTATTAAATATTAAATAAGAATCTTAAAGGTATAACCTAGCCTGCATGTCATTTTAAGACTTGGCCAAGATGGTAAGACCTGTTTAAAAGATTTGAATCCCTGTTAACATATGAAAACATGTTAACGCTCCTGGCAGACGTGATTCGTTAAAATCACACACGTCATTCTTATAATAGGATTATTCAAAAGATTCCTAACCTGACTTAATGATCTATAAATCATGGGTTAAATCATCAATTAAGATGATCACATATTAAACATCCATTAGTGATGTAGTGCCTACGGGCCATGCTCATTGTCATATAAGACAAAAGACAGTAGTAGTCTACGACTCCCTGTCGGAGAAAAGGTAATGAACTATGTTCAAACCTTAATGCCTTGATTCTCTGAAATCATGACTTATAATTTATGATGTCCCTGTGACTAGGTCTTTTGTGCCACTAATAAAACTGTTATTTGTTTTATAATTATGATAAATTATAATAAAAATCCTAAACAAATATGACTAACAAATTAACCAAATATGGTCTGTGTTTACCATGGTTAATGAATTGCCATAAAAGACAATTCTGTAATAAACTCCCAAATAAAATTATTGTCCATATCTTATGTAACAGTTCAAAATACATGGCTGAATCGGATGAGATCAACAGTCACCCAAAGGAGGATCATGATAATACCCGAATTAACATAGCGGGTGCAGAACTGCAAGCATTAATAGACAATGCTGTTACAAAAGCAATAGAGCGACAATATAATGAATATAGTGGGACTCGAAGTAGGACCCTATCTGCATCGCATTCCAAGCCTAAGACTCATTCAGAGGCTCACAGCAAGCCACCATCCAAGAAAGAAGAGCCAAAGAAAGACGATGACGATCGTCACTCTTCAAATCAGCAAACTGTTCCATCTCAAAGGATCGTACTGAATCAAGGACCCCGTGATAAGGGTTGCTCCTACAAGTATTTTGTTTCATGCAAACCCAGGGATTTCACTGGGGAGAAAGGATCTATAGACTGCATGACATGGTTGGATGAGATGGACACCGTGGTTGATATCAGCGGGTGCGCTGATAAGGATGTGGTAAAGTTTGTGTCTCAATCGTTCAAATGTGAGGCCTTAGCCTGGTAGAGATCGTTGATTCAAGCTACTGGGAAGATTCCACTATACAATATGACGTAGGAACAATTTGTTACCCTCATCAGGGAGAACTACTGTCCTCAGCATGAGGTTGAAAAGATTAAGTCGGATTTTCTGTCCTTAGTGATGAAAAACCTGGATTGCCAAGCTTACCTTACGAGCTTTAATACAATGTCAAGATTGGTTCCTTATCTTGTGACTTCGGAACCCAAAAGAATAGCTCATTTCATTGGGGGTTTAGCCCCAGAGATTAAGGCAAGTGTAAAAGCCTCTCGGCCAGCTACATTCAGGTCTACAGCTGATATATCCTTGTCCCTCACATTGGACGCGGTCAGGCAGAGATCGCTGAGGAACACAGATGCCGAGAAAAGGAAGCGTGATGATGACAATTCACGAAGGTCAGACAAGAAGCACCGGGGAAACAATGACCACAAGAAGGGGTCTGAATCTAAGAAGGATGTGCATCAATCTGGAGATAAGCCCAAGTGTAAGGTCTGTAAGAAGTACCATTTTGGGAAGTGTAGACATGACTCAAAATCCCAATCTCAGCCGAGGCCATGTGGGATTTGCAAATCTTCGGAACATAAGACCCTAGAGTGCAAGAAGCTAAAGGACGCAACGTGCTACAGTTGCAACGAAAAAAGGCACATTAAGACAAATTGCCCAAAATATGCAAAGAAAGCTGATGAAGGAAAGAAGACCAATGCTAGGGTCTTCAGGATGGATGCAAAGGAAGCTGTGCAGGATGACAATGTGATCACAGGTACCTTCCTCATAAATGATGTTTATGCGAGAGTGTTATTTGATTCAGGAGCTGATAAATCTTTTGTAGATAATAAGTTTTGTAAGTTACTGAATTTACCTGTTAAAACCCTAAGTGTAAAATATGAGGTGGAATTAGCAGATGGCACCCTAGAAGCCTCAACCGTATTAGATGGATGTTTCATATCCATTAGGAACCACTCTTTTCCTTTGTCCCTACTTCCTAAGAAATTAGCAGTTTTCGACATCGTTTTAGGCATAGACTGGTTATCTCATAACCAGGCCCAGATCGTCTGCAATAAGAAGCAAGTGGTGATCAAGACTCCGTCTGGTGAGCCACTTACCATTCAGGGAGATACCCAGTATGGACTGCCTGAGCAAGTGTCTATGCTCAAGGCATCTAGATGTTTGAAGAAGGGTTGTGTCATTTATATGGCACAGGTTACTATTGATGAGCCAAAACCTAAGATAGAAGACATCCCCGTCATTTCTGAATATCCTGAAGTTTTCCCTGAAGAACTACCTGGTTTACCACCAGTTAGGCAAGTGGAATTCCGAATTGACATCATCCCCAGAGCAGCCCCTGTTGCTAGAGCACCTTATAGGTTGGCACCAACAGAGATGAAGGAGTTGAGGACGCAGTTAGATGATATGCTAGCTAAAGGTTTCATTAGACCTAGTTCGTCTCCTTGGGGAGCGCCGATCTTGTTTGTCAAGAAGAAAGATGGATCGATGCGTCTGTGCATCGATTACCGTGAGCTTAATAAGGTCACTATCAAGAATAGGTACCCTTTGCCCAGGATCGACGATCTGTTCGATCAATTACAAGGGGCAAGCTATTTCTCTAAGATTGATTTGAGGTCAGGATATCATCAATTGAAGGTTAAAGATGAAGATGTACACAAGACAGCATTTAGGACTCGATATGGTCATTACGAGTTCCTAGTGATTCCTTTTGGGCTCACTAATGCTCCTGCCGCATTCATGGATCTCATGAATCGCGTCTGCAAGCCCTACTTGGACAAATTTGTCATCGTCTTCATTGACGACATCCTCATCTACTCAAAGAACCATGCTGACCATGAGAAGCACCTTCGCTGTATTCTTAAACTTCTACATCGTGAGAAACTCTACGCCAAATTTTCGAAGTGTCAATTTTGGCTTCGAGAAGTCCAATTCCTTGGACATGTGATTAGTGAGCGTGGTATCCAAGTAGATCCCGCTAAAGTAGAAGCAGTTATGAATTGGCAAGAGCCAAAGACGCCTATGGAGATTCGTAGCTTCCAGGGTTTAGCAGGATACTATAGGCGATTCATCGAAAACTTCTCAAGAATTGCAGCACCCTTGACTTTACTCACCCGCAAGAAAAGCAAGTTTGACTGGGGGCCTAAGCAGCAAGAGTCTTTTGATATTCTGAAGCAAAAGTTGAGCAACGCTCCTGTATTGACGTTGCCTGATGGAATTGATGAATTTGTAGTATATTGTGATGCGTCACACACCGGTATGGGATGTGTGCTTATGCAGAAAGGAAAAGTCATTGCCTATGCTTCACGACAGTTAAAGGTGCATGAGAAGAATTACACCACCCATGACTTGGAGCTGGGTGCCGTTGTATTTGCATTAAAAATATGGAGGCATTACTTGTATGGAACCAAATGTGTGATCTATTCTGATCACAAGAGCCTTCAACACTTGTTTAATCAGAAGGATTTAAACATGAGGCAACGACGTTGGATGGAAACTTTAAATGATTATGACTGTGAGATAAGATACCATCCAGGCAAGGCAAATGTGGTTGCTGATGCCTTAAGCAGGAAAGAAAGAGTAAAACCTATAAGAATCAATGCCAAGAGCATTGAGATAAAGAATAGTTTGAACGAAAGGTTGTTAGCTGCACAAAAGGAAGCTGTGTTGGAAGCTAAATATCCTGAGGAAAAGCTGGGAGTGACTGAGGAGCAGTTATCCTATGGCAAGGATGGAATTCTGTGGTTAAATGGACGAATATGGGTTCCAGTTTATGGAGGACTTCGGGATGTTATCCTCCAGGAAGCCCACAGTTCTAAATACTCCGTTCATCCTGGAGCTGATAAGATGTACCAGGATTTAAAGGCAAACTATTGGTGGATAGGCTTGAAAAAGTCTATAACTGCCTATGTAGCTAAATGTTTGACGTGTGCACAAGTCAAAGCTGAACATCAGAAGCCGTCAGGTCTGTTACAACAGCCAGAACTTCCCACATGGAAGTGGGAAATGGTGACAATGGATTTCATCACCAAGTTTCCAAAGACAAGGAAAGGAAATGATACTATATGGGTGATAGTAGATAGACTGACTAAGTCAGCACATTTCCTACCCATTAAGGAGACCTATAGCTCCGACATGTTAGCCCAACTTTACGTAGATAAGATTGTATCTCTGCATGGCGTACAGGTATCCATTATCTCTGACAGGGATACTAGATACACGTCACATTTTTGGAAAAGTTTCCAACAATCTTTGGGCATGCGCTTAAATTTTAGTACGGCTTACCACCCTCAGACGGACGGGCAGAGTGAGCGTACAATCCAAACTCTGGAAGACATGCTTCGAGCATGTGTGATTGACTTAGGCGGTAGTTGGGATAATTACCTGCCATTAATTGAGTTCTCGTGCAACAATAGCTATCATACGAGCATTAAGGTTGCGCCTTTCGAAGCCCTATATGGTAGAAAGTGCAGAACGCCCGTTTGTTGGGCGGAAGTTGGAGATGTCTAACTGACAGGACCTGAAATAGTCTTTGAAACGACGGACAAGATTTTCCAGATTCGTGATCGCCTGAAAGCTGCCAGAGATAGGCAGAAAAGCTACGCGGATTTAAAGCGTAAACCTCGGAAATTCGAGGTAGGTGACAAAGTGTTGCTTAAAGTATCACCCTGGAAGGGAGTGATGCGATTTGGCAAGAAAGGTAAGTTAAGCCCAAGGTACATAGGACCATTCAAGATCATCGAATGTGTCGGATCAGTTGCCTATAAGTTAGAATTACCTGAAGAGCTCAGTGGTATTCACAATGTATTCCACATCTGCAATCTGAAGAAGTGTCTAGCTGATGAATCACTAGTCATACCACATACAGATGTGCACATAGAAGAGAGCTTGAAGTTTGTAGAAAAACCTGTGTCGATCGAGGATCGACAAGTTAAGAAGCTTCGGAGGAAGCATGTACCGATTGTAAAAGTTAAGTGGGATGCTCGTAGAGGTCTCGAATACACATGGGAGGTAGAGTCTACCATGAAAGAAAAGTACCCTCATTTATTTCAGTAAATCTCGAGGTCGAGATATCTTTTAAGGGGGTGAGGATGTAACACCTCGAAAATTTGTGTCCAATGAAATAACGACACGTGTCGTGCAAGACAAAAGTGTTATAAACCCGGATCTAGTCAAAGATGTATGGTAGGATTTAAAAACGTCAACATGTTAATTAAATACCTCTGAACGACCTAATTATAAATCCCAAGACCCTAATCTATATTATAAACATTTGATAAACATCCTAATCCGGTTAATGCTAACAATGATTGATCCAAATTGAAAGAATGGGATCCTATGAGGATGTGCACGACAACTTTCGTTTATGGCCATTTTAAAAGAATCCAAGGAAACTTTAAAACATATCAAGGTGGTGTAAACTGTTCAGGACCCAATCAAGAGGCCCCATACTGAAAATAGAGGCCCAAATTCGTAATATAAAGGTTGCCTCTTCAAAACTTGAAAGGTTACAAAAATTTTTGCTTCTGGTAAGGGCTTACGGACCGCAAGGACTTGGTCTTACGGTCCGTAAGAGGCTCTTACAGACCGCAAGACCCTCCGCTTACGGTCCGTAAGGAGGCCCCAGTAACAGAAAACGGGACAGCTTCCTGTTTAACGAGTTTAACCGACTTAAATGGATATTTTCACTTCCATGAGCGACCCCTAATAGTTCTTAGGCACTAGGGACACTTGTTATTGATCAAGGATCAATCATAGAGTTGTTTGGCATGATCTTAAGCAATCAAGAACACTATATAAGAACCCATATTGTGTCATTTTTTATCACTCATTCCCAACTCAACTTCTGATCATTTCTGGAGCTCAAGGCCATTCCCTAAGCATCTCTAATCGTGCATTAGACCTTGGTAAGTATCCTTGACCTTCCTTAATCGTGTTTTACTTAGTTTATAGCTTAAAAGTCAAATCGTCGTAATTAAGGTTTGACTTATCGATTAATCACTAACGGTTCAGTGTTTAGTCAAACTAAGAGTAGTTATAAGTTGGTATTTATGTGGGCAATAAACCCTTAAAAGGGCACCCTCTGATTCCCGCTCTAACTAGATCATTTGTCGGGTCAAAGTTTGTATTAAAAAGTCAACAGAAACTTAGTTTGCAAATTAACACGTAATTAGCAATGTAGAAGACGTGTAACCTATTTTATCACTCATATAACGTGGTAATAAGTATAATAACTGGTCTAAACTTGTTTGATCTAACAATTTTCTGTTTAGGCTCGGTTCGGAACCGAAAGTCGCAAAACTTTGACTTTTGCTTTGACCTCAGTTCTGACCCGATTTAGATGGGTTTAGAAATGCCTTAGGGCTTCCTTAGGACCAGGTTACATGATAGTATAACCCTCTGTGGTTGGTTCGTTGATTGTCCGATTCGTTTACATGTTTCCGTTAATTGCTTAATGTTGACCATAATGCCCTTTTGACCATAAAACGAGAATTTTGGAAATGTGAAAGGACAATAATCTTTATTACTAATTTATAAACATGTCCCTAAATTTTCACATCAGTTTGAGGTCTAGATTAGGAGTTATGCTCAATGGCGTAATTAGAACGCTTTTTAGTAATTAAACGGCTTCATTAGCGTAAAGCCTATCTAAACCCAATTTTTGACACCAAACCTTTTACCCACTGATGTAATATAATATTTTAGGATTTTTGAATATTTTTAATTATTTTTAACCTGATCATAACCTAAGGTTGTGACCTTGATTCGGTAAATACCGATTATACCCTTTTTGTGTATAAAATGAGTTTTACATAATAATTTGACACCAATCCAGTTGCTACTGATTTTATATAATAAATGAAGTATTTTGAACTTTATAACCTGATCAGAAAACTCAGATTTCCTGTATAACCCGGAAATCGCGTAAAACGGATTTTTAAGCGCATTAAACACATAGTTTGGGTTTAAAACTATTTTGTCACATAAGACTTATCACCAACTGATATAACCTATTAAATTAAGTTGTTTTACTGATTATTTTAGAACCGAATCTCAGAATTATAAATAATCCCTTTTATAATCTTTTAAATGACCAAAATACCCCTACCGGGCTTAAATTAAGATTAAACTCGTTTTGGGCATAATGGAAGGTATCCTACTGATATCACAACCTATTTAAGGTATATTAACTTAGGAAACCTATAAATGACTCTCATGGTTACCCGTTACGCCTCTTGCGCGTTCGGTTCGGTTTATGTAACTAGTTTGCATAAATTAGCCGAAACGGGTCGAACCTTATCATTTTTATCTCAAAATCCAGAATGTGATTAATTTACCCATATTATACAAGTCTTCAAACTTGTCGGGTCTAAACCACATTCTACTCCGGTCTTCGCTTAATCACGCGTTCGAACCGTATCTTCCTTTAAAACTAACCGGTCTAAGCTTAAGCTTAACTAAAGACCGTTAGGATTCTAATAGGTAATTATAAACCTTCGTTCCAGAATAGGAGACCCGGTAAAAGCTACGTGCACTTGCTTGTTGTGAATATTACTTGCAAAGGTAAATACTTTTAACTTATTTTCCCTATTCGGGCTTGGGGTATGGTATATAAAATACCGCTTGGTCGGGCATTGAATCTTTAATCGAATAGAGGTTAATTCATTGAGATGTCCCATTTGGAAATGTTTTGTTTGCTTAAAGCCTTTGGGGGGTTGATGACCATGTCCCGGATATCCTTGGCATCATCTTACGAGATGGCCACGACCTGAGCACGGGGTGTAGGCGTACACCCGTTAGTGCATAAATAAATAAATTATGTGGTGTGTCTATTAATCTTTAACCCGGTCTACGGATCGGGCTACTGAACGCATAAGGAACATGCAATTCTTTTACAAGATTATATTCAAATAATTATCCCAAGTTATAAAATGTTTATGCCACGTGCATTCAAATCAATTTTTATTAAACTTTTCAAAATGAGTCAGTTGATTGTATTTACCAGTGTAAACTGACGTATTTTCTCAAAAAGGTTAAGTGCAGGTACTACTCGTAATAGGTTGGCTTTCTCCTAGCATCCACAATAAGTCTCGCAAGCTTGGATGACATAAACTGTTGAACAGTGTTTCCTTTTTATTTTGATCCACCTGTGGATTATTTCAACTATTTGTGATACTTAATATTACAATTTTATTCGGTTGAAATATATATATCTTATGCTTCCGCTGTGCATTTAAATATTGTGTTGTTTGACTATGATGATATCAACTACGTCACGATACTCCCCTACCGGGCCCACCGGTAAAATGTGAAAATATCGGGGTGTGACATAAAATGTCATTTATAATTAAATTTTGCACAATTTTTTTCCTAAAGCTAACTCATATTAACTTTTTAGTTAACTTTAAGGTAAAATTACTATTTTACCTAAAGAACATAATAGGAAATTTATTTATAAAAGACATAATTTGTAACTTACTTAACCTTTCTTTTATTTATTTTTATTTTCTTTTCTTTTGTTTTATTTTATTAAATTTATCATTGTTGTTTTATTGATTATTTTAAAATTTTCTTAATTCATTAATTAACATAATTTTTTTTATAAATATATATATATATATTGTTGTTTAACTTATTTATTTTCCTTTGTTTGATTAACTTGTTTATTTTTCTTATTTTACAATTACTGTAGTTTTTTTTACTATATTTTTACATAAACCGTTGGTGGGATAAAAAAGCGTGTCTTAATATTGTATTTTGAGATGAGTGCGGACAGTTTAAAATACGTCTAAAATAACTAGTCGTTTGTTTTAAAAATGACGTTACAATAAAAAAAATATAGAATTTCATAGTTTATATAACCACACCGCAAATAGAAGGTTCGTAGGTGCAACAACCGGAGAGTATTATGGCACGTCTTACAGAGATGGTTTTGTTGTACGTCTTACAGTGGTTGTGTGGAGATGTTTGAGAATGACCCCAATATTGGTGGTGGTGAAATCGTTGGTGATGAAGGTGCTGGAGCAAGTGGTGGCAACGGGTCAGGTGGTGGCGCCACCTTCGGGACCCTTTACGTCCCGTCCACATCCGAGCCCAGTAGTTGAAACTTGATAAGGCTAGGAAAATCTAGACACCAAGAAGAGGTGTGTGCTGAAGCACACGGAAGAGTCTACGGAAACTCGAGGGAATCGTTGATCTTACTAGCTTTAGGCACGCCCAGAAAAAGGTGAAATTAACGGACATCCATGTTGTTACCGAGGTTATTTCTTCGAGTATGTGAGACTTTGTTCTTCCGTTTTTTAATGTTTTCTTCTTTTGCAATGTATTTATCTTGTCTTGAGTTTACACAGATCAATGTGACGTAGGAAGAAAAGTGGTGGGAGCGTGTGGATGCCCAGAAGAACTTGGCGAATGCTTTGGCATATAATGAGAAGAAGCAGAAAGACTGGGAAGTTGCATGTTCAAAGCAAAGCAAAACAAGACCTTGAAAGTTGTGCGCGGGAAGGGCCGCAAATATTAAGCTGAGCGAGATGCAGCCGACCAAGAAAATTTTAATCTTTCCAAATCCTTGGAGGCCAAAGATGGAGATTTTGCGGTTGCCCAGGCTCACGTGGCAGAGTTGGAAGGAGCAGCCGCAGAAATTGAGTGTTTAAAAGCCAAGTTGGGCTTGTGCGACCAACGTATTAATAACCTTGAGGTTGATGAGGGAGCAGCCACCACTGAAACCTTCGAGTTTTAAGAACAGAAAAAAGTTACCAAGA
Source organism: Helianthus tuberosus (assembly GCA_030545235.1). NCBI lineage: Eukaryota > Viridiplantae > Streptophyta > Magnoliopsida > Asterales > Asteraceae > Helianthus > Helianthus tuberosus. The sequence goes on from CM060417.1 coordinate 185,244,642, forward strand.
CTAAGACTGGCAAAGTGAATATCGACTTAGCTCATGCGCTAAATTTCGTTGATGTGCTTGATGAGGACATCAAGTGGTTGTTGCAGCGCGACGTTCAGCATGTTAGTTTCCTATTTATCTTTGCGGGTCCTTTACTTGCACCTTTGGTGTATCTTTATAAACTTGTGTTTGTAGATTGCATAGAGCATTCACACGGCGTTGGAAATGGCTTCATGCATTGCTGACTAACAAAGGCGGCCTTCAAGAGTGGCCGCAAGGAAAGTTTTGGCGAGGTTGTCTTTCACGTGAAGCATGGGCTCAATGAGAATGATTTTGAGTTGCACATGAAAGACTGCAAAGCTACATATCTAGCCAGGCAAGAAGAATATGGCAACCCGGAGTTTCCCATCCTTGTCATGGTTGACAAGCTTTCTAGACGTGGTGATGGTGTAGATAAGTTGAAGGAGCTGTTTGAGGGGCTCACAGAAAGTGAGAGTACGTCCGCAAGCCCTGATTGGCTTCACGTCACTTTCTGGATGTACTTCATGTCTCGTCTGTCATCAGCCGTTTGTGGAGGTTAAGGAGAGGTGAATTAGCGTCTCGTGATTGGTCACACGTCGTTGTCTATTGTAGCGTTTGTCCCTGCACGATAGCACATCGTGGTGATCTTCTGGTATAGTGCCCAGTGAGCAATGATTCTTTGCAGGTCACTTTCACCTTGTACATTTGTCTCCTCTGTTCCGGCGTAGTATCGTGTCCGCGGGTAGCCCGCGAGGGATTGTCATGGCTAGTTGGTTGTTTTTAGGGTTGAGTATAATATGGTCATGGGCCCACGGGGCTTAGACGCAGCCGGTGGCGGTGA